>CM076571.1:410480835-410799612 GCA_034641835.2 Pinus albicaulis
ATATTCTCATATATGTAAGCAGACACTAACACATATATTTCGGGAACAAGATGGTACTTTTGTATTATAAATAGCATGTACAGAAATAACGAGTGGAGAGATCACCTGAATCCTTCCATGATCTTCGAGCAGACCGTCGTCCGGATCCGTCCCACCCTTGCCTCGCTAAGATTCCTTCCGAACTGGTGCATACGAGATGACATATAAAGAGATGAGCATCTCCAAGAAACAAAGGTTTCTTGTAATGAAATGGGAAGTGCAGGAGGCACGGGAATTCAGACTTGGATAGGGAATACCAACAGAGTATAATATCAATAATTCTCTCTCTCCCTTAGGCCATACACATGAGGTGCTTTTATACTTCCTCAAAGTAGTTTCAACAGTTGGAAACAGTTGGCCACGTGCTGGGGTGGTTGAACTACCAGAGTAACCATCAACCCAGCCCAAAAATAGGGAATTTTTATATATTTTTTAATGATTTTAATGGCATACGCGGAAAAGTGCAGTTTGACTCGCGTATACACGCGGAAAAGTCTGGGCATAATCGCGTATGGGGATTTTTACACTGTTTTTTAGTGAATTTGTCCAAGTCTGTAGGAATGGGTGCTCAAAGCCATAAAAGCAATCATGAATCATATGAAGGTGAGAAATGATGCTATAACAGATGCCCCCTAATATATGAGGTCAGAAGGGGTACATGATGGCCGAAATGTATTATGCACATAGAAAGAACTTTGTAAGGACAAGAGAGGACTTCACCAGATTTCAGCCTGCCAAAAACCAATGAAAGAAAACAGAGAGTCAACTCATGCTGAGGTGGGCATACCCATGCTCAGTCAAAAATACATCATATAGAAAGTACCGAATAGATCCAACATGTATACAAGTATAACTGAACTGAAAGTACACAATGAATCATCTGAGCATGGCCCGGAAGTATAAGTCTGAATCAATGTCCAAGTATCACATATAGAAAGCTGATCAAGGATGCTGCAACTAGATGTCTGGTCAAATAAGTAACTGAATCTCCAAATACCAAATCATAAGGGGTGGAACAAACGGTACTATCACGCAACTCGGGAGCCAACATATAGGATGCTTCTGTACTGAACTGCAACATATAAGGGTGGACGGCATCACTGGCAGAAACTGAATGGACTGTCAAAAGTGAACCGAGAAATGCTGATGCAACCCGAGGTCTTCACCGATCACTATGGCACAATTCTACACAATGGGAATAAATGAGTTGAAGTCAACCATGTGAGAAATCGTTGGATTACCGGTCAATGATGTATACCGTTAACCAACGCGAGACAACCCACCAATAATGAAAATGAGTGTCAAGGTGCCCCAGTACAATCTAACAAGTGCGAATGAATGAGTTGAAGTCGAACACTTGAAAGAATATACCAATCAAGAGGCAATGATGAATCCCCACTATCGATAGCGAAGAGTCTGCCACTGATGACTGCAAACCCTAAGGTACTGACAAAAAGACTCTAGACCTTATTCCCAGAGCAATGAGTCGGAGTCGATGGGAAAAGATCTGCCGGAAGGAAGGCATTAAGGCATCCCACATCAGTCCAGCGCGAGTGTAACCCGCAGGCCAAGATTTGGAAGGAATCGGACGAAGGAGAGTGATGGAACCAAAACCGAAGTACGTTTCCGACGTGCACAAGATGAAGCTAGCGCACGGAAGGAACCCTCTGAACCAACCAATAATGAAAGCTGACACAGAGGCGAGAAATCCACTGATAGGGTCAAATGGAAATCCAGGTACTGCACGAATCCCAAGTGTGATAATGTGTGCTGACGTCGAACACAGGGGAAACCACTCAGTCAAAGACCCATGATGATGATCAAATGCCGAGCACGAGGTCACCTATCAATGATGGAAATAGGCCCAAGGTGCGGCTCTAGGTTTGCTCTCAGAGCAATGTGTCGTAGTCGATAAGAGACAAACCCGCCGGTAAGAAGTCAATGGGGACCTTCTCAAACCAGCACGAGCAGAAGACCAAAACATCTGATGTGATAGAACATGATACTGACAAGACCGGGAAGGCCGACTGAATAATGAGTCAAGAGACACCGTAGAATGGCTGACTCTGGTTAGACTTCCCTTGAACAAAAGCACGACTCGTGATGACCATGGCAGTAAAAGTGACACTGTATAAGTCTGTTATGCAGGAGGCAGAACAAACTCTCCATATGATTGGAAGAGATAACCAACCAGGGGAGGACTGACAAGTGAAACAAGGTAAAGGTTGAACCTAGGTCAAAACTAAAACCATCCCAAATTAAGGAAATATATATAAGTATATGTGCTTTGTTCAAGGGCGACAAAATGACTCTGTACTGCCATCAAAATAACGAAGATACATCCCGTTCTCGCTCTTTTTGTTATATTTGATTTTTTTGTCTTTTTCATATAATAAGCCTGAAAAAGAATAAAATAATGCTATGGTACAATGGATAGAACGAGTATCAAAGAATCAGATGCACTAGTTCCTGGGACTGGAACAATCCTATGCTCAATGCAAGGTGGCGGAAACTGGTAAGCGATACTCAAAGGAACGTTCCATCCATGGGTAAAAGGGTGTCAAGTCGCAATAGCTAAGTGCATGCAATGGTTAACTTGTACAAATAGTCAAGGTCAAAAGTTGGCTTAAACACTGAGTCCAAATGAAGCCGGCTAAAGGCCAGGATAAACAAGCAGCCAATATGCAATGCAGTAATACAACTTAACGACACCAGGGAGCCTCTAGGGTAATAGCCAGAAAAAATGATAGTGAAGAAGAAGAAGAATGAAGCTTCAACACATAAGACATGGCGGGACTAAAGAGGACTCCCGAGCCTACATAAAATGCAACATGGGCAACAAGTGATAGCGAGGAACTAACTAGGAAGCCCATGTAAAGGAAGGCTCTACCATCAAGTCATGATTAAATAATCGGCGAGTGAAATGGGTGTAATACTCATGACCTGATGGGATCGACCCTATGGCAAGTGATCAATATGGAGGCTAGTATGCAAGATGCAGCGGAAAGTGATTTCCCTAACCTATATGCCAGTGAAGATCATATACCTACCGTGACGAGTCGGTAATCATGGATAAAAAACTGGGAAAAATCTCAAAATCGTCAAAATGTACCTGAAAACATACCAAACTGGGCACTTCCAAGCATCCGGGTTATGCAGCTTAAGATAGATCGAAAAAATGAGCATAACAAATTTTTGTGAAAATTTTCAACTTTTTAGGCATAAATAGACAAATTACCTCATATTTGGTTCATTATTGCATTGCTGATTTGGAAAAAAGTGCTCTGGAGCAAAAAACTTCTTTCGTTAAATCAGGAACAACCGACCGTCGAATCGCACCGAATTTGTTAGGTAGGCTCCTCAATAATCTTTGCAAATCATTTTGTCCATTTGGAAATTAAAATTTAGTGAATTTCACCATTAAAACCCTTGCTAAAAAACTCGGACTTGTGCATACGCGGGTTGGTAATAAGAAAGTCGCGTATACACGCGACTGTGCAAAGAAAAAGTCGCGTATGCGCAGGTCTGAATCAAAAAATGCGTGGCTAATGGATGATTTGTTAAAATTTGATAGGATGACAATCTCATGGAGGGAGCGTGAACACAATGCAATTGATCAAGAGGTCATGCAAGATCGAGCAGCGCAAAATATTCTTCGAAATTGCGGATTGTTCAAATTTTTCAAAATGCCAAATATGAAAAGCAATGCTCGGTTGCTAGAAATGCTTGTCAATTATTGGGAACCAGACCAAGATTGCTTCGTTATAGATCAGATGCCAGTACGCATTGAAGTGGAAGACATATACTTTATTACTGGACTCTCCCGGAGGGGAGAACCAATAGACTTGCACGGGAAGCCCGTCGGTGGGCTAACCATGGAAGATTATGTCCACGTGTATTGCATAGAGGGTTCCAAGAAAGTTAGAACTCAGATTGCTATTAAAGATTTACAGGATTTGCACATGAAAATCCTCCTTTTCACCATTGGCAGAGTGGCAGGATCTGCCTCCCTACATCAGGCGTCCAGAACGCAAATGAGCATAGCAGTAGAATGCTTGACTCATGTGTATGATTGGTGCACAGCCCTTTTACTGAACATGAAACAACAGTTGACCTCAATCCACCAAGCAAAGACCAAACACTTTGGGTACGGTACTATTTTGATGACATTATTCTTTGAGAAGATACCAGCATTGAGACCCAGAGTTATCTCTACCATCAGTAGCCCGCAGGACCCAAGAATTGCCCGTTGGGCAGACATGATGAAGAGATTAGGGGGAAGTGAAGTTCCCCGGACCACTTGGGACGATGAGTTCTTCCTTTGGTGGGGAGAACAAATCATCGCAGTGGACGACTATCCCTATGCCGGGATGGAATTTCGTGGAGATCCAGATCTAGTTCTTCCACCAGGCACAGCATGGGGCACAGTCGGTAAGTTTGCAAATTTTTTTGACTTATATATATTTTTTTGGATTTTTTCAAATATATATGAAAAAATAAACATGTTTTTGATTGGATTCATAATGACTGACAATGTAAACATGATCATGATACAGATATTGGACCAGTGCGACCTGACCGCCGAGTTGCCACCGCGGTCACGTTCTATAGGAACACGACTTCTGGGCAGGGACCTCAGGAGTAGACAGATATTATGTATTAGATGACTGTATATTATTTTTTGAGACTGAACATGATCGGGCATAAGCCCAAGTTTTGTATGACCTTATGGATCCAAATTTTTGTAAAGTTTTTGAACACTCTGATGATATATATACAGCGATATTTGATGTGATGTGATAAATGTATCAAATATATGATGTTTTTGATGATTAAATTTTATCGTATGGAATGATTAATATTCCAATCAATTTCTTGATTAGCTAATGAGTCTGCTAACCAATTGTCAGCTCGAGGAATATGAATGAAAGTTAAAAATTGAAATGATCTTTGCAACAAACGTACCCTCAAGAACAACCGTAATAAAAATGGGTCACGAACCCGATAAGTATTGTTCAACTGCGACACCACCAGTTGAGAGTCCAAGAAAACTACCAACGAATCAACACCCAAAGATATTGCCTCCGAGAGTAGATAAACAACTGCAGTGTATTCTGCTATATTATTGGAAGCAGGACCAATGCAGACCCCTCTTGATACTAACAGCTGACCGGAAGGATAATGAAGCACCCAAGCCGTGGAAGCTAAGTTCCGAGTGTGTCTACTAGCACCATCGGCGAAACCAAAATGACTCATGACATCCAACACAACCTGCCAAAGCAGATCAAAAACATCACCAACTCATCAAAGATCGAAAATCAACCATTTATGTACAAAGAAAAAACTACTATATACAAAAGCAACATGCCAGGCCGAAGCCTAGGCATAATACTTCTTCAAATAGAGCCCATTTCGGGGCTCCGGCAATTCGTTCCCTTCAAAATCAACCAAGGTATACGCTCCTTTCTTAAGGAATTTTTTAACGATGAAGGGGCCATACCACATAGACTTAAACTTTCCTGCCCCCAGGGCATATTTTTCTTGGGCATAGACCAAAACAAGGTCACCTTCCGAAAAAACCCTGGGTTTGACCGCCTTATCGTACTGAACTTTAACTCGATTTTTATGCGCTTCATTCATCGTGGCAGCATCCCGACGCCGCTCATCGAGATGTTCCAGATGAAGGAGCCGTTCTTCAAGACTAGAAGTGTCAGGAAGAAGTTCAACAACTAACTTAAGAGAAGGAATCTCGCATTCAATAGGAAATACAGATTCCACCCCGTGCACTAGCTGAAACGGAGTAAAGCCAGTTGCAGTTTTCACTGACGTCCTGTATGCCCAAAGTGCAGGATATAGCATAATATGCCAGTTGGATCTAGCTTTATCGATTGTCCTTTGAAGAATTGTCTTCAAGGATTTATTCACGTCTTCCACTTGCCCATTGGCTTGAGGATAATATGGAGATGAATGCTCCTGCCGAAAACCCAATTTGAGAGCCAACTCAGCCATCATACTATTCTGAAAATGACTGCCATGATCAGTGACAATCTCTCTAGGAATACCAAAACGAGCGATAACCTGGTTGAAAAGGAAAAGAGTTGCAGTCTCACCATCATTCCCAAAAGTAGGCATAGCCTCGACCCACTTTGTAAAGTAGTCTACTGCTACAATAATGTACTTGTGACCTTTAGCCAAAGGCGGGTTACAAGTAGTATAATCAATACCCCACTTTGTAAAGGGACCGACAGTAATGACTGGAAAAAGCGGAGCTGGATGAGCGCGCATTTTTCGAGTATAGACTTGACACGGATGACACTTTTTGACCGATTCGATACAATCCTTGAAAGGGCCAAAAGTACCTAGCACGCAAGATTTTTTGGGCTGTAGCAAGCCCAGATAAATGACCCCCACAAGCTCCACTGTGGGAATCATTCAGCACAGCCTCAGCTTCTTCGAGAGTTAAGCAGTGTCTTAGGATTGAATCAACCCCTCGACGGTATAAAGCATCACCAATAATCAAATAATTCTTGGCCAAGTGACGCAGCTTACGACGCTCATCTTTCGAAAAAGTAGAGGGAAACTTTGCAGTCTGGAGATACACAATGATATCTCCGTACCAAGGATCCTGCGAAGAGATAAGAAATAAATGTTCATCCGGAAAGGATTCATCATAGATCATCTCTTCCCCACAGGGCAACTCGGAGATCAATTCCGCAAAAACCAATGATTTCTTGGACTTGGCAGACATGAACTCAAGATCAAATTCCTGTAAAATCACAATCCATCTATTATATTTTCCCCCAATCACTCGCCTACTGAGGACAAATTGAAATGGATTGGTAGCTACCAAAACATAAGTTTTGCGAAGAATAATGTAATGTCGGAGTCGCTGCACAGCATGAACTACTGCTAAAGCTAATTTTTCTATCGGATTGTACCGGAGTTCAGGTCCTACTAGTCCTCGACTAAGGTAGTAAATAACATGCTCTGCAAGAGCATCATCCTCCTGAACCAGAACCATACCAATAGTAGATTCTGCTGCTGCCAGATACAAAAGGAAATCCCTGCTATAATCAGGTGGACTCAATAAAGGAGCAGAGGTCAATGCTTTCTTCAAAGCATCGAATGAGCGTTGAGTGTAGTCGTCCCAAAGAAAAGGAACTCCCTTCTTCAACAATCTCATAAATCCCTTTGTAACTTCAGCATAATTTACGATAAATCTCCGAAGAAAATTAGACTTTCCTTGTAGACTTTGAAGCTGACGGATAGAGGACGGGGGAGGCAACCGAAGTATTGCCTCAACCTTGAAGGGATCTACCCTAATCCCTTCCTTGGACACAATGAATCCCAATAACCGACCGGATGTAACCGCAAAAATGCACTTGTTCGGATTCAATCTAATCTTATAGAACCGACATCGTTCAAATATTTGCCGGAGGTGAGCAGGATGATCCATCCTCTTTCGAGAATGAGCAGCTAAATCATCCAGATACGCCTCGATAATCTTTTTGATGTCGTGGAAGGCATATGACATGGCCCGCTGAAAGGTAGCCCCAACATTTTTAAGACCAAAAGGCATCTTCTTGTATGCAAATGTACCCCAGGGACAAATAAAGGCAGTCTTATGTTGATCTTCAGGACGGATAGTAATTTGATTATATCCGGAGAAACCGTCCATGAAGGAGAAAATCTCGTTACCGGCACACTCGTCAATGATCTGATCGATGAATGGTGTGGGGTAATTGTCTTTAGGACATGCCTTATTTAGGTCTCTGAAATCAATGCACACTCGAATCGTTCCTTGCTTTTTATCTACGGGAACGGGGTTTGAAACCCATTCAGTCAGAGGAACAGGGAAAATGAATCCCGCCTTAAGCAGCTTTTCAACTTCAGCTTTGATAGCTGCTGCCTTCCTAGGATTGACCGGACGAAGTTTTTGCCTCACCGGCTTAGCATTTTCATACGTCTTGATCTCATGCTGGACAATAGATGGGTCTATACCAGGCATTTCCTCATAAGACCAAGCGAATACATCCCTATACTCTTTAAAGAGCTCGGTGTAAATTTGAATCTCTTCACGGGAACATTCAGCTCCGATGAAGACATTCTCGATAATATTGGGATCCCTGGAAATGTTCACCGGGATAGTAGGCGAAATCACAGCCATGTTCCCTTCAGCATAAACTTGTGTTGGTGCTAAAGGGTTCAAGACTGGGTGAACAAGACCAGGAGACTGAGGACTTGGAAAACTTGTTTCAACTTCGTTCAAGTCAGGTAAAAAGTAAGACCGATGATGCAAGTCATCCCACGGTCTATCTATACCAGTCATGGCTTCCAGGATGGCCTCTTCAGATGGAAGAGTGGTATCAAGGCAATCCTGGGTAGAAGAAGAACTAAGTGTCCAAGCCGGGGCCACATCTCCATCCAACTCTTCCGGTGAAAGAGGAGCTGGAATGGACTCTGCAGAGTCAACAATAGATTGATAAGCAATCTCAGCTGCAGACATTGGAAATGCCATTCCACCCACTTGACCTTCCGCTAATGTGGCGGTAGGGGAAGGTAAGGTCCAAGGGTCCGAAAAATAATGAGTTCTGAAGAACTCTCTTCGAAGAGGAGCCTTGGAGGATGAAATAGCATTAATATGAACCGTAGGAGGAGGAATATCAAAAGTACCCATCAAGGAGGAATACATTCCAACTCCTAAATTCTCAACAGGCACCTTAGTATTATCCAACTTAGGAATAGATGAGTCAGTAGACGCATTCGGGTCTACAGGAGGACAGTCCAGTTGATCCACTGTAACAATCCTCCCTTCGTGGGGGAAACATATAATGCGAAATAATGAGGATGCAATGGCATCCATCTCATAAATCCAGTTTCTCCCCAACAGAAGGTTGTATTCCAAGCTTGCATCCACTACCTCAACCTCTATATTGACAGTTTTTCCCCCAACACAGATGGGCAAAGCTGGGACAATACCATGGGGTCTGTGAGAATGACCATCGAACGCAGTAAGAACAGTGCTAGATGGAACAGCTTTGGGAGATCCAAGTGTCTTCCAGCATGCGAGAGACATCATGCATGTGGAAGCACCCTCATCAACAACCGTTCGAAAGATATTGCACTTCCGATACGACGATTTAATATGAAAAGCCATGTGATGAGGAAGTCTCTTCTTAAAATTATTCATATCAAAAGTAATCAGAAGAGAATTTTTTGGATCAATAGCCCCAATGGCAGTGAGCAAAGCACTGCGCTGAGCCGGACAAGACTAGAGTACCTCTAAAGCTGACATAGCACAAGGACTCTGCGCCAGATCTTCTACAATCGAGTAGTTCTGGGCAGCCCTCGCATTTGGATTAATCGTTGACCACTTAGAAGATGCTTTGGGCATCCGAGGCATAGACTCAACAGTAGGCTTCGTAATGTGAAGCGGCTCAGTAGCATCAGGAACTTCCTTAGCTTTCGAAGACTCTTCTCTGCCATAATCACGGGATCTCGTAGCGATATCTGCGTGAGCACTCATCATAAAAATGTTCGATGGAATTTCCCCTTCCTGGGTGCCCCCAGAGGAAGCCCCAGGATTTTGGTTCGCGCCAACAACTAATTTTTGCCCTTGGGGAAAAGGGTTTGTTAACACAGCCTGGGAACTAGAAGAACCCTATTGGGCTAACAAGCGCTGCGCATCCTGAATTTTAGGGCAAAGGTGTGTAAGATGGTCTCCAACACATAGCTTGCATGGAAACTTCACTTTCCTTTTCTCCTTTGGACCCTCACCAACATGCTCGTTGGTTTTATTTGCATTACCCTTCCCGTTCTTGCCCTTCTTCTTGTTATTTCGTCCCTTCTTCTTCCCATCGGATTGTTGATTTCCTTTGGGATTAGAAGCTCGGACAACATTTATGGACAAAGACTGGGAAGGTGATGACTCAGCAGGCACAGCCTGACCAGAAGGAGCAGATTGCAAAGACAACTGCTGCAGTTGAGTAAGCAGGCTGGCTGCACCACTATTGATTGATCCAATCAGTCCGTCGCCATGAGGACCGGGCTTAGTTTTCGACAAATCTAATTTGGAGCGAGGAGCATTGGGCAAATACTTGTGAAGGACCCCAGACTGAGAATATATCAACTCTAGCTGCTGGGCCCTAAAAATGGCCTGCTCCTCAGAAAATACCCCGGAGAGGGATACATCTTTCGAAATATCTGACTGCAGGGATTTGAGAAACCATTCCAAAAGGAATTGACCTGGAATATGAGCCTTAATCAACCTCTTCCTTCTCCTCCATTCCTGAATGTGATCAGAAATGTGGGTTGCATCATCCTATTTAAAATTGGCTAAGAGTTCAGTCCCAGCATCATATCGGACAGGCAACTGGAAATGGTTCAGAAATGTAATAACCAGTTCTCCAAATGTAGCAAAACTGCCCCCAGTTAGCTCAATATACCATTTGGCAGCGTTTCCAGTTAGGGTGCGTTGAAATAATCTCAACCTAATCGAATCATCGATCAGGGAGTTCGAAGAACACCATAAATGGAAAGTAGTGATGTGGTCAACCGGATCTTCTCCATTCTTACCTTCAAACTTTGGAATGTCTGAAGGAAGTTTGGTGGGAACCGGAGGCCACCCCGGACCATAACGAATCGGATCATTAGTCAACTTCGACAGATCTGGCAAGTTTAACGTTGCCAGAAAAGGTAAGCGAGGTGGAGCCTGAGGATTCCATCCTTGATGGGATGGATTCCCAACATTCTGAAAAGAATACCCTGGATTTGATGAGGCACCAGGTTGCCAAAAAGGACTCGTAGAAAAAGGAGAAGAACCTCCTCCCAATGCAGAGTTACCAAAGCCCAGACCAGTTCCCCCCGCTGAAGTATGAAATGAAGAAGAGAGCCCCTGATAGGGGTTCTAGGCATTAGAAAGAGGAGAAAAGGTTTGATAAGCACTCGACGAAGGGAAATAAGAATTTCCTTGATGAATTGCATAAAACTGATTCCCTGCCCCCGCTGTAGTGAACACAGGGTTCCACCCTGTAAAAGTAGTCGAACTTTGCCCCCCAGACGAAGGGTTGAAACTCTGGGTCTGAGACGTAAACGAAAAGGACCCTAAAGAAGGATTGGAACTAGGAATGTGCCCAGTTCCAAAGGGGAAACCCTGAAAAGAAGCTGATCCACTAGCCATGGAAGACATGGGTGTAGATCCAGCTGCAGCAGCGGAAAAGGAAAAAGAGGGATTCCCACTAGTGGGCATCCCTGAACAGAAGGGACCAGAATGAGAAGCTTGTGCTTGGGTGAAACCAGAGCCAAACATAGCAGCACTAAAAGCAATCGAAGATAAAGCAATAATGCCCCCTCCTTCAACAGAAGCAGGGGTCTGAATGCTTGTAGCACTCACGGCAGAAGCCGCGTTCCCAGTCGTGGCCATCGAAAGGTATGAATGATACAGAAGATCTTTCGGTCTCTCTGACTTAGGTCCGATGTATTGAAAAATGAACGGATAATCAGGAGGAAGAGGAGATGGACCTGACGCAGGAGGTTCAGGTACTTCTTCAATTTGAAAATCTTCTTCCTGAGGAAATAAAACTCGCGAGGTGAGCGGAACGCTCCTCTCGGAACCGACACCAGAATCAGCTATGAAACCTTTAGACCCTTGTGGAGGATCTCTCTCCACTGCGTCAGACGTCACCGGGTGGTAACCACCTGCTAAATTACTCCTACGCCTTCTCGAAGAAGGCTCTGGACTCTCGGGAGATAACCCCCGGATTCTCCTCGATCGACGAGGCGCTTGATCAGCCACTTTTATAGATTTTAAATTAGACTCAAAAAAGTGAAAAGCTAGGCAAGCTAGGAGCAAAGAGCACTCACTATAAGAAAAATCCCTGAGATACAATCAAGCAAACAGCCTCCAAGTATTTCCGCTCCGGGTCATGAGGACCAGACACCAAAATACAGGAAAGCGAAATATAGGACCTCCCGAAAGCAGTCTGGGATAATTACGGCCCAGAACAACTAGCGAAGGTATCAGAAACAGTTACGCCGACCTCCTAACGACAGCCTTTGCCGGCTCAAGCACCCAAGCTTCACAAGGGCACCCCCCAGAAGTACTGCTGAAAGTGATGCGACGTTTGCCTCAGGTACCACGGGTATTCCCCCCCGCAGTCACCTGTGTGGAACCTAGGAGTGGCAACTATGGGCACCAATCCGTGTCAGAAGCCGGGCGGAACGGTCTTGAGGTCAGATTCAGCTAATCAGAGAGGGGGTATCCCTCTTCTCGGCCTTCACTTCCCCTCGCGCTTGACTCTCTGGAGGAGAGCTTTCCCGGTCCACCTAACGGAGTTGGATTTCACTCAATTAATCAACTTCTATGTTTTGTTTGAGTGGCCTTGGAGAGTTAACTCTCCACTCACCTAATCCAAGGCCCTACAACCTAGCTAGTTGGTGTATGACACTTAGAAAACTTGCTAGTTGATTTTAAATTATATCGCTTATTTTAATGGGTTGTTATGTTAAGTCACAAGGATGCGGAAATGAAACTTATGATGTTTTGACGCAGAAAGAAATTAATAAAAACCAAACTACATGCAAATGCAGTTATTGTCTTTCGATGAAAAGCAACTTCTACACGGGTTCTACGAGATTAAAAATTGTATTTTTTCTTTTCAGATAACAAACTCACACTCACAAAAACTATGAAAGTGACTAAATGTTTAAATGCACCTGATGCAAATCACTACAAGCATGCAAATCCTAAGATGCAAAATCTCCTAAAGCAGAGTGAAATTTCCCAAAAGTCCTTCAGTTTTAACTCTTCTTGGTTGTCCAGAAAGCTAGTTCCCGAAATCAAGAACTCTTAATATGAAGACACCAAAAACGCTTAAAAACAAGAGGAAGAAATGAATGACAACTCCCTTCCAATTATCAAGCCAAAATCCAAAGGCAAGAAACTTCAACCAAGCTTCAAAAGAAACAAAGAAACGAAAACAAAAATGTGAAAACGAAAGCAAACAACAAAGGAGAATGTTTTTTGAGCTTTTGTGTTTTATAAAAGAGTTCAAAAAGACCAAGTAAAACTATAAAATTTCAAGCCAAACAACACTGAATTTCAAGCAAAAAACTTCCAAAATGCTCCAAATCTTATAGGGCTAACTAGTAGCAAGATCAAACGAGCAAAAGAAGACAAGAAAACTCAGCCACTCGGCCTAAAATAATAGTGCAACCCTGCCGCAAGCAAAAACTCCAAAGAACCAAGAAAGACTCTTCAAAAGTTGCAACAAGACCTAGCCAATTGAACTCAAGAAAACCAATCAAGAAACGGGCAAAAATCGTAGTGCCAAGAAAAACACAAAGACAGGAAAGAGTAAATGAGCAGGAGCTCTCTGTTCTGATGAAGCAGAATAGCCAAGAATGCCCAGAAAGCGATCTTGGTACTCCAACCAGAAGTGCCAGCACAAGAAATGACACTTTGCCAAAAAGACTAGTTTTCAATCAAACGAAAGAGAGAAAAGACCAAAGACCACCTTCTTCACAATCCAGAGGGTACTAAGACACTGCAGGAACAGGTCTCCACAGACAGAAAGGACTAAAAAGCCAAAGAATCCAAAATTTCAAAATCTGCCTAGGTATACGCTACTTCACAGTTTAGCAACAAGTGTGCATACGCGACTGTGCTAAAGGAAACACGCGTATACGCGAGTCCCTTTAGACAAACTTGCATGTATACGTGACTGTGTGCAGAAAAAAGCGCGTATACAAAGGTAAATAATGAAAAAACAAAAAGGATCAAGCCTGGATAAGAAACCAGGACTTCAGTCTGACTGAGAAAGAGTAAACTGGACTGCAAATGAAAGTTAAAACTGTTGGGAACCTATCAAACAGCTGAAACCACCCAACAGGGGAATCACAAGAATGCAATCCCCAGTGGAGTCGCCAGTTCTGTTTCGGGGAAAATCACCCTAGAGGTTTGTTGGGCTTAAACCTCCACAGAGCAGGGGCATGCTACTTAAGAAGGACTCACACAACCATACATGTTCATGAAAAACTAAATAGAGTAGAACGAGGAAGTTACCCGTAGGTCCTATGGTTGAAGCAGATCCCGCGGGGTCCAAACCCCCAGCAACCCTTCTTCCTTCTTAACCTGAAAGACAAGAAGAAACAAGCACGAAGAACTGGTTGTACAGCATATATCTACTCTAAATGTTAGTGAAATCCATATAAAATATCAGATAAACCATAATGAATGCTTAAATAACAATATTCTCATATATGTAAGCAGACACTAACACGTATATTTTGGGAACAAGATGGTACTTCTGTATTATAAATAGCATGTACAGAAATAACGAGTGGAGAGATCACCTGAATCCTTCCACGATCTTCGAGCAGACCGTCGTCTGGATCCGTCCCACCCTTGCCTCGCTAAGATTCCTTCCGAACTGGTGCAAACAAGATGACATATAAAGAGATGAGCATCTCTAGGAAACAAAGGTTTCCTGTAATGAACTGGGAAGTGCAGGAGGCACGGGAATTCAAACTTGGATAGGGAATACCAACAGAGTATAATATCAATAAATTCTCTCTCTCCCTTAGGCCATGCACATGAGGGGCTTTTATACTCCCTCCAAGTAGTTTCAACAGTTGGAAACAGTTGGCCACGTGCTGGGGTGGTTGAACTACCTAAGTAACCATCAACCCAGCCCGAAAATAGGGAATTTTTATATATTTTTTCATAATTTTAATGGCATACGCGGAAAAGTGCAGTTGGACTCGCGTATACACGCGGAAAAGTACGGGCATAATCGCGTATGGGGATTTTTACACTGTTTTTAAGTGAATTTGTCCAAGTCTATAGGAATGGGTGCCCAAAGCCATAAAAGCAATCATGAATCATATGAAGGTGAGAAATGATGCTATAACACCCTGCAGTTACCTAACAGCACGACGTCTGCCCATAGTGCGTTGATAAGCTTTCGGTGCCAATTTCTTTTGTTTGCCTCCAACATTTTCTTAATTATATTCATCAACGATTTGTTCGATGACTCTACCAGGCCGTTGCCATGTGGATAATACACTGTTGAATGGCCCATCACGATGTTGTATTTGTCACAGAAATAGATCATTTTCTTTGATCTGAACGCGGCTGCATTATCTGTCACAATTTTACATGGGCAGCCAAAATGAGATAAAATATTCGATTCAAGTAATTGAATAATTACCGCGTCAATCACTTGCCTGGCAGGGACGACCTCGATCCATTTTGTGAAGTAATCTATTCCTGTCAGTATCCGTCGATGCTGTGTTGAGGACGTGGGATGTATTTCTCCTATAAGATCGAGCCCCCACTGCTGAAAGGGCGCGTTCACTGAAACTGGTTTCAAAGGAAGTGGAAGCAATTTCTTCTTCCCTTGGAAAATTTTACATTCATGACTGTTTTATATAAATCAGAAAATAATGTGGGCCAATAATACCCGGCTCTCAATACCTTGTTGGATGTAGTTTTCCAAAACAAGTGACCACCACAGTCACCTTTATGGAAATCATGCATTACATTCTGAGTTTCTTCTTCAACCAAACAATTTAGCAAAACACCTCCTGGATCCTTCCAAAACAGAGCATTGTTTAAAATGCAGTACTTTGCAGATTTAAGCTTCAAAGATCTACCTTTACTCTTAGACATGCCTGGAGGAGGTGACAAATGCTGAAGAACATACATAATATCTGAATACCAAGGGGACTGTAGAAAAATATCTGAAATAGGAACCAACAAATCTTCATCTTCCTCTTCTGACATTGCTGTAATGAGGTTTATATCTAAGGCACACAGATTTGATTGAGCCATCAATTTTGCCAAGCCTTGGCCTTTGATCAATTTCGTGGGCTTGATCTCCAGATCATACTCCAACATAGCTGCTATCCATTTGCCTCTTTGACCTTCTGGATCAGTTTGTATCAACACATCCTTCACTGCTGCGTTAGGGACATATGCTATAGTATGTGAATGCAGAATATAGACCCTAAAATCCTTTAATGCCTTGATAAGGGCCAATGCCTGTTTCTCAATAATATTATATCTTAAAGCAGCATCTCTAATAGTCCTACTAAAAAAGACAATTGGCTTTTCTACTTCATCTCTCTTTTGCATTAAAAAAGCAACCATAGTATGCTCAGATGCAAACGAAAATATGATAAAATCTTGAGTATAATCAGGGCTGATCAAAGCTTGGGCATTATACAAAGCAAGTTTTACCAAATTGAATGAATTGATAGCTTCTTCACTCCACTTAACAGTGTTGTCTTTCTTCAACATATTGGTCATTTCTCTCAAATGCTCAGCCAGATTAGGTATAAATCTGCGTAAAAAATTCATCTTAACATTGAAAGCCTGAATCTCTTTCTTGTTCCGTGGAAGATCTATGAGCTGAATTGCCTCCACTCTGGCTGGATCTATGCGGATTCCATCTTTAGAGATGATATGCCCGAGAAATTTTCCCACAAACTTTCTGCAATGCTGAAAACCCACTCTTAAATGGTGCAAATGCTCATCATCTGAACCTGAAAACACTGTCAAATCATCCAAATAAACAACAAGAAAAACATCTTTTGCATTTGCAAAAGCAATGTACATTGCACGCTGGAAGGTGGCTCCAGCGTTCTTCAGTCCGAAGGGCATCTTGCATACTCGAAGGTTCCCCAAGGTGTTGTGAAGGCAGTTTTATCTTGGTCCTTCTCATGCACCAAGATCTGATTGTACCCTGAGTAGCCATCAAGTAGTGACATCCTAGATGCTCCAACTACTCTCTGTAGAATATGGTCCATTTTTGGAAGTGGGTAGTTATCCTTTAAGGATGCCTTATTCAAGTTCCGAAAATCTATACACAATGTTATTTCTCCAGTATTTTTACGCACTGGGACCAAATTCGAAATCCAATCAAAAAATATAATAGGAACTATGATTCCTGATTTGTACAACCTGTTTACCTCCTTTTCAATTGATGGCAGCAGCTTCAGATTGATTCTTCTTAGCTTCTGTCTGAAAGGCTTCTGATCCGGCTTGATAGGAATTGTATGCTGGATTATGTTCTTATCATACACTTTCAAATCTGAATAATCCCATGCAAATACATCAGAAAATTCAGAAAGCAACTTAACATACTTCTCCTTTACCTCAGGGGATAATTCCTTTGACAATTTGACGAATTTGGGCTGGTCAGCTGTTCCAATATTCACATCTTCAACTCCTTTCTCTGTGGGCACCAAGCTTGGTTTCTTTGTGACATCGTCCTGATCAAAAAGCTCCTCTAGAGGTATGAGACCTCTAAGAATTACATTATCCTTTAACTGCAATATATCCATCTGGTTTGCTTCTAACTCCTGATCATCAACCTCATACTCACCCTCCATGGGAGTATCTTTGAATTTTCCATCACCCTAAAAAAATGCATTAATCTCATTGTCATCCCAAAATACTTACCAATACCTTAAATTGTCCAGAACAACGGGCCTATGTTTGACATAGATCTCAAAATTATTACTGGATTTCATCGGAATCTTCAAGTTACTTGCAGTAGTGGCAAGGGAATCAACAATAATGTTCTGCATCCTGGGCACTGCTGTCAAAGTATATTTAGGGAATGTTTTCAAAATATCCAAGACTGCATTTTTGTATGCCCTCAATCTTGGATGTTTTGCTTGGTATTCTCCCTTCACCTATTTTATTATCAGATTGGAGTCACCATACACATAAATCATTTTTGCATTCAACTTCTTCAAAATTTTGAGACCTGCAATCAAAGCCTCGTATTCTGCTTCATTGTTAGAGCAATCAAAATCTAACTTATAAGCGCAAAATCTAACATTGCTGGGAACCTTCCTAGGCTAGAAAACAGGACTCCTAATCCATATTCCAATACCAGCTCCATCCTTACCAACAGCTCCATAAAAATCCATACTCCACAGGCCTTCTTCTTCTTCTTGAAGATGCTGGAATTTTATTTCTTTCTTTTCTTTGCCCTGGCTGATTTCTGGCTATTCATTATCCCTTTGCTGCTGGCAGGCAGGAGGCCCAAAAGTTTTTTCTTCTTTATCCTTTTCCTGTTTAAGGATTTCTCTGAAATTTTCTGAAATCTCAGGTATTTCATATACTTGTACCAATTGAACATTCTCATCATTTAAACCACCATCAAAATACAAGATAAAAGACTCTAAATCTGTATGGATAGCATTAATGGGATGATTTACAGGCTTGTCTTTGCTGGTAATCATATATTTCATTTTCTTTTCCCTATATAACTTCCTTAACTGGCCAAATACAGGGATAGTGGCATAAGAGAAGTCAATCTGCATAGTTCCTTTGAGTTTGGCACCCCAAGACCTATATAGAAGCATTCCAAACCTCGGTGGGACATCGGCAACAACTACATCCATCAAGATATTCTTTGTTGGAATATGATCTAAAGACACTACCAAATATTTAATTAGACCAATATAGTGGACCCTAATTGAGTCGAAGGAATACAAATCATGATATTTTCGAGTGATATCAAGGCCTAGCTTCTCCATGACAGCTTTGGGCATCAAATTATGTGAGGCCCCAGAGTCCAACATAGCATTATGCAGGATAAACTCATGTACTCTAAGACTCAGGTAAAAAGGAGGGAATTCATTTTATTTAGATTCTTCTGTGGCTGGAATGAAAATAAGTTTAGGGTAGTCATCTTCTACATTAACCATATCAGAAACAGAGTCTATTTGCAAGACTTTCGACACCTAAGTTTTATACGCACTATTCTTCACCAACTCTGTGAGGGGCATAGATACCTTTAACTTAGAAATTTCATTTTCTATATTTAAGGAGGGAGATTTTTCTACCTCTTTAATGGGTGAGTCTTTTTTCTCTATTTGCTCCTTCGTTGAGCTCTGTTGTTTCTTTTCATTTGCTGTACTAGTAACTGCAGGCGCTTTACTAGAAGAAGGGTCAGCCAGCTCCTTAGCTTTCTTCTGTGCATCATTCTTCATTTGGAGTTATTTTCTCTTTTGAATAGGACTAATTGTAACCTCTCTGTTCCTTAAAGAGTACTACCTTTGCTTAGCTGACAGAGCGTTCATATACCCTCTCTGGTAGTCATCAGACTCTTCTTCCAATATTGTGTCATTGGCCAAAATAAAATTTTGGTCTTTTTGAATATCTGGGGTCGCCACTGTGTATTCTTTGTCTTCTGTGAGGAAAATTGGCGCACCATCAGCTGTGAAAAAGTGATTAGCCTCAATCACAGGGTCATTGTCATCTGAATTTGTCCCTTGCACGTAGTTCTGCTGCAATGGAGTTTTAATCTGTTGCTGTGGTGGCGCAGCTTGCTCTTGCGTTCTTTGGTCGCTCTGTTTAATTCTGAATTGCAGCTGCTATCCTCTGAAATTCAGATTTCTTATTTGAGGCTCCAGTCTGTCTGCAATGGTTAACCTATCAACCATTTTTTCTATTGTTCTGATCAGAGTGTCCATTTTACTGTCTGAAGTAGAGGCCTCCTCTTTTATTGTGACTCTTTTCTCAGCTCTAGCTCGTGCTCTTTTAGCCAACAGATTAGCTTCAACGTTTACAGCTATCTTCTGCATGTATTCAAGTGAATATGGGTCTCTTTCACGCAGCTGATATGCCATGTCGGCATCAAAACCATCAGGAAATTTCAACAATGCTAGTCCCACAGGAGGTTTCAAATTAGCCGGAATAGCATTATATATGGCATTGAATCTTAAACAATAATCCTTCACGGTTTCACCCACATTTCTTTTAATGTTCTCGTACTCAGACAGAATTTGAAGTGGGTTCTTTTTTACCTCCCACCAGTCCAAGAACTAAGTGTGCAACTCTTGCAAAGTGCGAATTGAGCCTGGCGGTAAGGCTCTAAACCACTTTCTGACCTCACCTCCGAAGCTTTGGACAAACATCCTGGTTGTTACATTCTCTACTTCTACCTCATGTAAATAAAAAAATTCATTCATTTTATCAACGTGCTGCTGGGTCGTGATGCTCTGAGTGGCATCAAAAATAGGAATTTTACTTTGATATTCAGCTGGCATATCATTGAGGACTTGGGGTAAGAACAGGGGTGCATACCTGGCAGCCATAACTTTGGGTGGATTTACAACAGGATTTGTAGGATTTGAGGGAGGTGTTGATGGAGGAGATGATAATTGGGAATTAACTGATGGGAATGATGATGAATTGGGAGGGGGAAATGTTTTTTGTGATGATTCTAAAGGCTTAGGAATATTATTTATAGTGATGGACTGAGGAGAATTCAAAATGTAATCGTTAATGGAAGAATTTTCTCTTTGGACTTCAATATCTACAAGGAACTCAGGATCTAAAACTACATCATCAATGTCATTTTCAAACTTTTTCCTAAATAGAGAAAGATGAAAATTCTCATCAAAGGAAAGATCTTATACAAAAAACCACTCACTGGGCCAAGTATAGGATTTGAAGATGGTTTTAGGGCTTAATTATCCTTCTTGTCTTCTGACAATTCTTGGGATAAGATTTGGATTTTCGAACATAGGGGGAGGATTTGGATCTAGATTAGCCCTGGTGTATCTTCTTGAAGCCAGTGTGGTCAAATTTCTATTTCACATAATTTTATTTCCAGCCTAGCAAACTCTGAAAATCATCGTTCAAAAGTCTAGAATTATCTAATGTACTGGGACAATTAGCAAGTCAGATGTTACATTTATAAAACTAGACCGGAGATTGACCGAAGCAGCATTTATCTACTTATGCACTTGCAAAGAAATGTGCAGTTCGAAGGCTACCTGGCATAACTTCAGTCTTCGTCTGTAGTTTATAAAATGAATAACACTAACAAACAAACAATCTTGAGCTTACCCAGTATGGTCGCCAGTGATGTTATCTCCCAAATTGGACCCCAAGCTGAAAAGGGAAAAAAAGGTAACAACTAAACCACGCTCAGCGTTGTAGATAGCCCTACAAGGACAGGAGAGGGCTCTCTCCATGAAAAGGATATTCAATAAAGTGAAATAATAATATGATGTTAGGCTAGGTAAAATGATGGGGAAAAGGCTTTAAATAAAATAAATGAATTTTCAGGGATGTGTGGGACAAAAATGGGACAGCTGAAACCAGGAATTAAATAAGGACACAGGGTATTTCATGGGGCAAAATAGGCAGGAAACTTAGCAAATAAAACTAAGTAGGGATGGGATGGACAGACTGGTGAGGATCTGAAAAGGGCACAATAAATGGATCCTTTTCAAATAGAAGAAAAACACAGAGCATGAATGATTTCCCAAGGCAGATCATATAAAATGGATTCTACCTTTCTATCTTGAAAGCATTCAAAAAGAAATGTTTATGAATGAGAGATGGAACATAACAATTTACATATGAAACAAAGGAAGAAAAAAGTGCTAAATCTCATACCACATGGGTCCCACAAATCATATCTGCATCTCTTATTAATTCCCTGTCAAAATGTACAATGGAGCGCAAAACGTTTCTTTCCACACTATTTCCCCTACTGCTGAATTACAGACTATTTTACAAATGATTTACAATTACAATAAATAGGCTGAAATGTGGGAACATAGATCCACAGAAAAAGGGAGTTGTTCTAATAGCTCAAGAACTGAAATACAATCATAGTAAGGACATCATTGCATTTGATTTTCTTGGAGATTTTTTTTTATACATGGATAAAATAAAATAGGCAATCCGAAAGAAAATTTCCTACTTTGCTGCTATTGTAACAATCTTTGCTTATTTTAGCTCTCGGCCTTTGACTGTCGCTTTGATTTCCACTATTTCCTTTGAAGAGAAATGACTTTTATAAAATACTTTGGAATAACTAAAATGAAATGAAATTATGCCTCGATGAAGGGAAAACCATATTGAATGGGGAAAGGGAAGGGAAAGGAAGTGGGGTCCATGTTATAATCGCAATCGGAATCAGGCTCAGGAGCGGGGCAGAGTGATATATATGAAATCGCTGATGTGATTGGGGGAGGTCCTTCGTATAAATTAAATAAAACAAAATTCGCTTTTAACAAAGGGAAAGCCCTTTATATGAATGGCGGAAGGTAATAGGTGGTGGGACCGGGAATCGCAATCAGAGTCGGGAGGTCGGGGTGGTGTATTTCATAACAGAGTTTCTTCGATGCGATGGGAATAAGGCCTTTGTAATACGTAACAAAATAACATTTAACTTTTACCAAGGGAAGGGCCATATTATTGTGAATGGGCGGAAGTATTGCGGTGGGACCGGGAATCTCAATCAGAAATTAGAGGAAGGCGAGATCGGGGGAAATATTTAACATCTCCGATTGGAAAGGTCCGATTGGTTGTGGGCCGTCGGATCGGCGGGGACAATTCAATGGTGGGGGCATCAATCAGAGGTTTCAATCAGGGGAGCGGATTGGGAGTTTCGATTGGGTAATCGGAAGAGGGATTTGCGATCAATCACAACAAAGTTTTTTGTGATTGGCCAATTGGGAGGGAACTTACGGAAGTGTCGATTAAAGATGGCCCGATTAGCTCTGAGCCGTCGGATCGGTGGGGGAAATCAACGGTCAGATGTGCATCGGAGGGGGGGGCAATACAATCACATCGAAACTTTTGCGGTTGGCCAATCGAGGCACATCATTCAAACATTGTGATTGTGATGGAAAGGACTTGGGTCGGTGGAAGTATTATAATATAAATTTGATTTATGTTATAATGTTTCAACGCATGGAGGGGAAGTGGTTTGGGAATGGCGGGGTTTTATAATAAACTTTGATATTGTTTATTATAAATTTTTACAAGGTATGGTGGGGAAGTGGTTTATGGAATAAATCGCATATTTGTTAAATTATTTTATAATGCAATTTTATAAAGGAAAATTTAAACCTTAATAAAACAAAGTTTAAGGGAAAAATGAGAAAAGGGGAAGGGTTAGGATATAGAGGGATTTTTACTTCACTTAGGCATAAAATTCTATCCAGAAGTCAATTTTAAGAGTGCAGTATATTGTTGGAAAGCTCTTTCTAGGCTCTTTGTGATGGATCTGCTTGGAAGATGATTTGGCACAGAACATGCTGTGGAAAACTTCTCTGAAGGCAGGATGATGACTTTGTGGAGATGGCAGCTTCTGAGTTGTGACTTATTACATGATGATACAGAATTACATAATGAATGATAATAAAGGAAAAATATCACGTTTTCACCTCAAAGCATGGCTTTGAGGTGAAAATTACATCAAGCTTAATAAAATGTCTCTTTGATCTTCCAGGTGTTGTGACTTTGAATTTATTGACTTCCTCATGATCTTTCTGATATTATTGACATTTGACTCATTAATTTGACCATGGTGAGACCCTAGAAACTGATGAGACCAATCCTATGACCTAATGACATGATTTGAGAGTGAAAGTGACTCATGACTAAAGACCATAGAAAGGAAAATCAGCAAGTACCTTATGAGGGAAAACTGATAAAAAATTACTACCATCAATGAATCCATGACCTAGCAGAATGGTGAAATTCATTCGGTATGAGACACCTAATATGAAAATGCAAAAGAGCAGTTTTGATCACTGATGGCAGTATGACTAGACTGACACTAACACAAGGCTTTCATCCTATAAAAGTAAGAGGAGAAAAACAGAAGAAAGTTTTTGAACATATTATTTTGGAAGAACTTGTCTATTTAGACATTTCTTATTCTCTTGGTTGTTTAGCAGAGAATAGTGTTGTTTAGCACTGGGTGTTCCTGGTCACGAATCCCACCTCTTTCCTTGAGATGCCTCTTGTAAGAGTCTTGCATTTCATGTCCACTATCAGGCATTTTTCCAAGCTTTTACTTCCAACTACAATGCAAATCCTATGGAGGGTTTGGTTGTATTTGTAAGCTGCAACAAGTGGAGGCTATATCTATTCAGATCTAAGCCATTCTAGTGCCTCTTTTTAGTGGGATAGCCTTCTATCCCCCTAGCAAGAGTGTATTGGATCATCATAGCTCCATATCCATAACTTGGCATTAGGCCAAACTGTTCATCAAGTCTACAGTGCAGTTTTTCTTCTAGGAATATGTTATCTGCAAGAGGAAAGTTGTAGGGAGTTTGGGAAACATTTGAGTGATCTCTAGTGATGAGAATTTGTCTCTCACTGTAGTGATCCATGGATTTTTGTTCTTATCCATGTCATATTTAGATCTAATCTGAATACTCCTATATAAGCTTCAGGAATTCTGCAGAAATCTGCAGATCTGCTGCATGAGATCTCAGATCTACTCCATATGCTTCATGTTTTGTTGAAAACCCCAAGGGGTATGTAAAATAGGGACACTCTAGTGTACAGATCTGATATAGATCTAATATTTTTTACACAGATCTGTCTTAGATCTGAGATGTAACCTGCAGCTGCTATTTACTCATAAAAATAATGTTGTCAAGGCTTTGCAGTGAAATATATTGCTGCAACACCTCTTTTAGAGGGTTTTTCTTCATAAAAGTATCCATCTTTCTCTTGTACACTAAATGGGCCACATTGTAAATCTGATTTACTATTTTATAAGCTATTTTTGAGCTACCATATTGGTATTCTACTGCTTTTCATTAAAACTATGCTATTTTCTAGGCAGTGTTACTTTGTGTTGTTGTAGTCCCTTCTTTGGGCAATTTTCAAGCCTTACTGGGTGTGGGAGATCTGTTTAACCCACCTAGTTTGATTTGTTTCTAATATCCTCTTGGATTTGGTTCTTAGATTATCAGATCTAAGGGATCCAAGGGCTGATTTCTAGTGCTGTAGCATACATTCCTGAAAAATGCGTTTTTCAGGCATGCCTTGCTAGCAATCCCAATTTTGGGATATTACAGTGGTATCAGAGCAACTATCTTGGCACAGCCTATGATTTTCTTATTGAAGAGACAATATGTATTTTCATGGAAAGAAAATACTGATTAATAAGTGTGGTTACATTGAAGACAGAGAAGAAAAGGGTAAGATCCCTTTTACTGGAAGTTTGCAAAGAGAAGAGTTTTCAAAAACTCTTTCTCAAGCTATCTATGTACTGAAAGAAGAAATAGAGGGAATGAAGAGGGAGAGACATGCAGATCCCTCAAGAGGATTATTACATCAAGAAAGCCCCAGTACTTCTTACCATGTGTGTGAGCATTCATCCACACAACCTGATATGCAACGTTGGAACATGCCTACTTTCTTGTCAAAGAAAGAAGGAAAAGGAGGAACACCAAAGGAGGAATATCTTGGTGATTATCTCCAAGAATATGAGTTTCTATAAAAGAGATTCAAAGAGAATCTCAGTTTCCCAGAGTTCTTTCAACTTAGGGAAGGAAGATCCATCACCTGCAGTAGAAAAAGAGGGTGCCTTCAGCACACTTTGGGTAGATTCTCTCTACCTACTTTTGATGGATCACCTAAAGACTCAGCCAAGCCTTGGGTAAGGAAGCTTGACACATACTTTCAGCTGCATCAAGTGTCAGAAGAGGAAGCCTTGAGAGTAGCAGCGCTGCATCTTCAAGGAAAGGCTTATGCTTGGTGGCTATTTAAGTCCTCTTCCTTGAAAGGGGTAAACATCTCTTCTTATGCAAGGTTCACTAGGAGACTAGTGACAAGATTTGATGTGACACATTCTAAGACTTATTGGGAAGAGAAAATAAAGCCCAATAAATCTAAATCTTTGCATAAGTTGGAAGATTCCATAGAGCCAATTCCAGTCCTAAACATTGTTGAGGGGGTTGAAGATCTGCTACAAAATTTTCCAGAGGCAAAAGCCCCACTACAACAACGTCTCTTTTCTCAAAGAAGAGACATTAGGGTTCCTTCTTCAGTAAGAGATGAAGAAAAAGGATCTCTTAATGATGAAGCATTCTCCATTGATGAGGAGAAGGGAGTGGAAGAGCAGAGAAGATCCTCCAGCGTTGTGACAACAGGAGGAGATATATTTTCATTTGGATATGGAGATGAAGCAATGGCTTCCACTAGAGGGGTTTTTGCATCTTTGCAAGGAATTCCTAAAGATCTTCCATATGGAGGACATGAGCAGCATGTGTCTATGCTAAGAGACAATGAGATAGAACAAAGGAGGGATCACAATGTTGACAAAGTAGAAGGTGATCCACTATCAGAAGATGGAGCAAATGCTCCAATCAGAGGCATTCTTACACCACTAAGAGGGGTCTCCAAATTTCATGGGACTTCCACACATAAATCAAAGTTGAAATTGCACAGTGGAAGTAGGGACATGAGGATCTCATCTATCATGCATATGAGAATGGTCCCTTAAATCTCTTTATCTAGTGGCAAACCACCTGGGAGGCCAACTTATTCAGATCTTGTGGGGAAGACCTCACAACTTGGTGTTCCAAACTTAGATCTAGGAGGGTTTGGAGCACTTCAAGACAAAGCTACAGTGTTGGGAGACTTGGGTAAGCTCAAGGAGGAGGGGAATCTTCGTCCCTTATCATCATTACCCACTCTCCTTTCTGATCTTGCGCTATGGGAGGAGAAGAATGGAAGGAAAAACCTTCCAACACACACTTTTGACATAGGAGGTGTCAAGGGAAGGATCAACAACATGACAGACATTTCTATTGATTCATCATCAACACTGTCATTGTTGAGCAGTGTAGATATGTATTGGAAATCCCAACTTCTAGTGGATTATTCCAAAGATTTTCACACATGTATGATACTTGATGACCAGCTGCATGAAGAGGGCTACTTAGTCCAAGGATAAGTCATCTATCATCATGGTAGAATTTTTTTCCTAGAGCTTCTAAGCTCAAGCATAAGATCCTACAAGGAGTTATGTTTCAGCCATCTGTATTCCATGAGGATCTACAACATCATCATGAGGAGCTTTGATTGGGAAGGCTTGAAAGAGGAACTATATCAGAATTTTCAAGAATGCATGAGCTATGTGGAGTTGGGGCAGCCATGGGACTCTATGCAGGAGTCATTTTAGCCATCTCTACCTTCTTTGGAAAGCGGAGAAAGATCCATGCACAACTCCATGTGTATGAGAGACTTTGTTGGTAAAGGATATGTTCATGAAAAGAAAGTTTATTTTTTTTATTGTACATGTTCTTTTACTATTTGTATGCAGGCCATGACTCCTAGAAGGAGCAATGTATCATGTAAATCTCATGGCAATTGTTGGGCCACTAAAAATTATGAATTTGGCCACTCCCTTGAGGTGTAAAGGGAGATTTATTTTCATGATGGGTGCTTCCCAAAGGCACCAAATAAATCTCACATTTTCTGCAATAGTGAGATGACTTGGGCAGCAAGTAAGTGGTGGGAAAACCATTTACCATATCTAGATATGATTCAGACAGGAGATGCTTTGTGCTAGTTCCACATGTGGGACTATGACCCACCTCCATATGCAGAAATTTTTGTTTGTATGTACATTGTTTGATTCCCTATCTGGATGATGTACTTGTACTTTTCATAGGGATGTATGGAGGAAGGAGGGAAGGAATGCATGAGTCATATGGAATGGCTACTCCCCATGTAATTTATGTCTCATATTTCAGGGAGAACATTGGGAAAACCATGTTTGTTTCCTATGATCTATTGTCTTCTTATGAGATGAACTATTTGTATCTCATGAGAAATTTGGTGGAGCAAGTCATGGAGGGATGGTTTGGTGAACACTTGGCACAAGGAGGAATATTAACTCATGTTTGTGTCACCAATGGAGGAGGAGATGAGTTGCAGCACTCACCTTTCAGTTTCTTGAGGACAAGCAACATTTTGGAGGGGAGGACTATAATATTCCTACTTAGCCCAAACTAATAAGAATGTACAGTTTTGTTTCTTTTTCTTGCTGCAAGAATAAAATTGTAAAGGAGGATAAATTAAACTCCTAAAACATAAAAATAAATCAATGCCCATGTGAACAAGGCTAAATTTGGGCTGCCTAAATAAAACCCCCTTATGTATGAAAGGGATTGTGACAATTGACTAGGTCAACAGGACCAAATCCACAGCGTTGTCCAAATGCAATGTAGATGCACAACGCAGTTCTAGTTGGAGGCTACACATGTGAAAGGAGCTAAACCTTTGAGGTGGTTTAGGTGTTTGCAAGGCTTTCATCCTATAAAAGAAAGAGGAGAACAATATAAGAAGGTTGTTGAACATATTATTTTGGAAGAACTTGTCTGTTTAGACATTTTTTATTCTCTTGGCTATTTAGCAGAGAATAGTGTTGTTTAGCACTGGGTGTTCCTAGTCGGGAATCCCACCTCTTTCCTTGAGAGGCCTCTTGGAAGAGTCTTGCATTTCATGTCCACTATCAGGCATTTTGCCAAGCTTATAATTCCAACTACAATGCAGATCCTGTGGAGGGTTTGGTTGTATTTGTAAGCTACAGCAAGTGGAGGCTAGATCTATTGAGATCTAAACCATTCTAGTGCCTCTTTTCAGTGGGAGAGCCTTCTATCCCCCTGGCAAGAGTGTATTGGATCATCAGAGCTCCAGATCCATATCTTGGCATCAGGCCAAACTATTCATCAAGTCTACAGTGCAGTTTGTCTTCCAGGACTACATTATCTGCAAGAGGAAAGTTGCAGGGAGTTTTGGCAACATTTGAGGAGTAATCTCTAGTGATGAGAATTTTTCTCTCACTGTGGTGATCCATGAATTTATGTTCTTATCCATGTCATATTCAGATCTGATCTGAATAGTCCTGTATAAGCTTCAGGAATTCTGTAGAAATCTGTAGATCTGATGCATGAGATCTCAAATCTACTCCATATGCTTCATGTTTTGTTGAAAACCCCAAGGGGTATGTAAAATAGGGACACTCTAGTGTACAGATATGATATAGATATAATATTTTGTACACAGATCTATCTTAGATCTAAGTTGTAACATACAGATGCTATTTACTCATAAAAATAACGTTGTTAAGGCTTTGTAGTGAAATATATTGCTGCAACACCTCTTTTAGAGGGTTTTTCTTCATAAAAGTCTCCATCTTTCTCTTGCACACTAAATGGGCCACATTGTAAATCTGATTTACTATTGTATAAGTTATGTTTGAGCTACCATATTGGTCTTCTACTGTTGTTCATTAAAACTGTGTTATTTTCTAGGCAATGTTACTTTGTGTTGCTGCAATCCCTTCTTTGGGCAGTTTTCAAGCTTTACTGGGTGTGGGAGATCTGTTTAACCCACCTATTTTGATTTTTTTCTGATCTCCTCTTGGATTTGGGTCTTATATTATCATATCTAAGGGATCCATGGGCTAATTTCCAGTGTTGTAGCATACATTCCTGAAAAATACATTTTTCAAGAATGCCTTGTTATAAGTCCCAATTTTGGATATTACAGTCGGGATTGTTATAGGTCAATTTGGGCATCATTCCCAATGGCCTGGTTAAACTAGACATCATCCTTAGAGCCAATGAATAGGTTCTATCATCCCCTATCATTTCAGTTTCTACATGCGCTAAGACAAATAACAAAGACAAATCATCCATGACTTCCATTGCAAGGTTTTCAAGATTTTAAGTATATGTTATATCACCTATGAGATCACCAACGTAGTCTCTCAAGGGGCTAAGTGCATTGCATATGCAGTTACCTCCATTCAAGGGCGCTTTTCAAAGCACTTCTCGACACTCAAGGATGCGTTGGTAAAATTGGGAGCGAAATTCTCATTGTTCTGGAATCTCCACTTGGCCAGTGCCTTCTAGAAGAGTTCATATGTGTCAAACTTCGAATTCATGTGTCCATTTGACATCTCCAAGCTTGGGAACATGTATTTCCTATTATTTTAAAGTCATTGATTGTAAAACTACCTTCATCTCATCTATAAATTGAGCACAGATCCTAGTGCTTGAGAAGCAAGAAATTGAGTAGAGAAATGTTGGTGGAATTTCAATTGAGGATTTGATTTGAGTGATATGTTTCTGGAGAGATGTTCATTGTGATGAGGCTGGGATGATGCTGGAGATGGTGACATCAAATCAATCACTGGTTGTAACCTCCCCTTCTATCCATTAATAAATATTGTTGCTTACTTTCCCACATATGTATCTGTATAAGATTCTATCTTTCATATTACGAGTTCTTATCTGATGTATATGGTTCATGTTTCATTGATTTTATTTAATAACTTGAATAGGAATTTGTATATTGCAATCTCTTTGTTGTTTAGTGTTCATTCTTGTAGGAAATATTTTGGCGATCTAGCTTGGATTTGAAGCTACAGCAAGAGCGACAAAAGGAGAATAGGAAGTGCTTGGACCCCAAGTATATTTCTTGATCTATTCTGTGTGTCTATTTACTATTAGAAAAAGTATCTACAAAGTCTTTAAATTGTTGTTTTAAATTCATAGCACCACATTTAGGGAAGAATGTTTTATCCGTAATTCATAATTCCGCATAACAAATTGGCGACTCCACTGGGGAGTTTACCCTTCATCCTTGGTGTGTTTTCCTCTATTTATCCACCTAATAGCATGTACTCTTAAATATTAGGCATTTTGAAAACAAACTTTCATTAGAAGTGCGTTAAAAAGCCTGAGTTTTCTATTCTCTACTGCGCCAAATGCACTGTTGAACAGGACACAGTGCTTTGCATAACACTGTCTCCCACTCAGGGGTGCATTGCAACACACTATATCCCCTTAGAGACTACGCTGCCCCCTAGATCCAACCAAATTCCCATTGAATTTGTCATTGCATTTGCTTTCAGCCTTTTGTTTGTTGTATTTTCAAGAGCCTGATGCCTCATAGAGACCAGTGAATTTACCTGCATCTTCCTCCTTTGAAAGAAAAGTTTGTTCAATGTTTATTTAAAGTGATTTTCTTAATAATTAACAAATTAATTTAAAATTATTTTCATTACTGCATTAGGTTCATTTTCTTTTGAAAAATAAATTGCCGTTAAATTCTTCATTTCCTATAGGATAAATTGTAGTTAAATTATTCATTTTTCCTAAAAAGAGAAATTGTTGTTCAATTCCTCATCTCTAAAAGTAAAAGCCATTTGTTTTTATTGATTTGATGCATTTATTTTCCTTTTCTGCATTCATATTAAAGGGATTGAAAATAAAAACCTGCATTTGCATGTAGTGGATTGTGTGTTTTGCATAGGAACAAATTAGGAAAGCTACATATTAGTTTGTGCTCTTTGTTGTTTTCTCTCAAATTGATTGCTCTTTCCCTCTAGTAGCTAGGATTTTCATTGAAGAAACTAAACTTGAAAGTTTTCTTATCATTTTAGTTTGCATTTTAGGAATTTCCATCACATCATCGCGGTGAAATTTGAAAGGTAAATTGATAAACAAGATCAACTTAACATTTAGAAAGTCTAGGCTAGAGACATGTTCTGGCATCGTAAAACACAGCAGCTGTCATTAATTGTCTATTTTACATTCTGAGTGTGATACCTCACTCCACATATGTAAGTATATCGTACCTCATCCACGTACTTTCGGGTATATTGAGTGGTGTTACAGTACGAAAAGTATAAAGGGATGCTCTCACTGTGCGGTTTCGCATTAGACAACACTAATACGGACTTGGGCCTCCATGTACCTTCAGGTATACTTGGGAGGACAACTTTAGGTTGCTATCCATCCATATTGAACTGATTCAACCACCTTGTAAATTGCGATACACCAAACACATCATTCGGGGAGATTGCCTCCCTATACTTCTTGGTTCTCTAGGAGGTATTCTGCAGTTCACAGTTTCTTGGTAAACCTTTTGGCTAGCATTACCCTTTTATTTTGTTTATTTATTTTTTAGTTAAAATAAATCAGTCATCGTGGAAGAACAAAATCCTTTTCCTCGTCATTCGCGTATATTAGCATTGAAACCACCTTTACCACCAGAAGTTACTCCTGGACGGTGAAGGCGACATCACTCTACTGAAACCAGTACTATTAGTACCTCTAGTGAAGCATCATCTTCCCATATACCAGAGTTGGCACAAGTTGTTTCTACAAATCTTGGTTTGTCTACTATTGTTGAGACAAATTCCTCACAGCTACTTGTGGTCATGATTCCTCCAATCAATGATACCATACCTCCCAAACCCGACGTTGTTCAACTGGAAGTTGATCCAGATTTTGTCTCTTCTTTGCCAGAAAATCTAAATCCCGAAGTCAAACAGCCAGAATTTGTTCCTGCTATGGTCATCCCAAAATTTTTTGTATCCATTGAGTCTCCCATATCACAAAGTCAACCTCCTGAAATATACTTTGGGCCTGACGGTGAAATACTTCCACCTTGTTTGATTTCGATTGAAGAAATCCCACAAGATGAAACACCTATAACTCAAACCCATTTTGGGGAGGATATTTTCTTATATGAGTCTTTTCCTCAATCACCACCCTCTACTTTTTTTGATTCTGTGCCTATTCAAATTCGCGTCGTTTCAAAAGGGTACACATTTGGTCAAGTAACCATGCCTGAACCAACATCTTCAGTTGGGCCATCTGTTCCAATTATGTCAGCACCTTCCCTCGTTACCCCGTCAATGTTTAAAACTTCACCAAAGTCATATTTACATGGAGGCCATTTTCTTCCATCAGGCTATAAATCTTTATCTGGAATTTTCTCTAGTGCATCTTCAAACCCATGGACTTCACCAATGTCATCGTCTGGTATTCTAACTGGTAAACTTATATTCAGTACTGAACGGCTTGATTCCATATACACATCACCCATTAGGGGAATTTTGAGATCTAAAATGGGCCTCCTAAGGAAATTATAAAATAATAATGGAAATAATAAAATAAGATTTGATTACATCATCAAATTTTAGAGGGAAAAAAGAAAAAACTACTTTTTCAACTCATATTTTCAACTTATCTCCCAACGTTTTTACTCAAATTTCGAGTGGGAGCACTCGTTGGATGCAAAATTTAATTCCTCATCCAAGGAGTACCCATGTTGTATACTTTTGATGGGTCCTTCTACATGAAAAATTAAAAATACATGAAAAACGTGATTGCAATCACGTGTTTTATGTATTTCTCATTTTTCATGTAGCAGGGTCCATCGAAAGTATGCAACATGGGTACTCCTTGGATCAGGAATTAAATTTTGCATCCAACGAGTACTTCCGCTTGAAATTTGAGTAAAAATATTTGGAGATAAGTTGAAAATACGAGTTGAAAAAGTAGTTTTATTATTTTATTATTTTTTATTCTTTTTACCCTTTTACTTAAAAAATAGTGAATCATCCTCCATGGTTGACATCATCATCTTGAATCCTATTAGTTCTTAAAAAAATCATTTTTGTTGTACATTATTCTTAGGAGGCCCATTTTAGACCTCAAAATTCCCCTAATGAAGGCAATATCAAGCTGGTCCTTCTGGGTCTATTCCATCTAGTACCATATCAACTGGATTCCCTGCATTTGGAGAACAATATTTTCCATCTTATTATCCTCCTCATGCTGGGGGGAAACCTTTGGTCACTCACTTTGATAGTACTCTGTCATTTTTCGTTCAACCTAATGTCGAAATGAATGTTTGTCAATGGCAGCCCACTCTGTCTATCCAACCACAAATGATTGTACACTCGTATCAACCGGTTCAACCTGTTACAACCACATCAATTCCATTTGTTAATGCATCTTTAACCTTGTTACAGAATCAAAATGTTGTACAACAACCATTTTAGGTGGGTCCTTCAACTCAATAGCCTCAACTATTGGGCCCACAGACTCCAAATCCTCTGGTTAATTTACAACGACAGCCTGTAAATGGAATCATTTATTCACAAGCTAGCTTACCATATTATGGGATTTCACAGCCACAACCATGTTATAATTATCCTCAACTACATGCAACTTATCCTAATTTCAGTTATAACATTGGTGGACAGACCCCTTGGCAGCCTCAGGCACAAATGCCTCGACCTTCATTTCAACAAGAATCATATCCAAGTTTTGGTCCACATAATCCTCAAGCGTTTGCTTATAAAAACAACCCCTATCTAGGTTACCAGTAGAATATTCCTTATGCTAGTGCTCAAAGGCCCGTTTCTCAAGAAATTCCATCATACCTTGGCTATGCTCAACCAGACCTTAATCAACAGTTTCCCTTTGTTGCAACTTTAGAGTTACCAGATTTAAATTGGCTAACCAATGATCCAATCAAATATGCTCCTTGGAGGCCGGTGATACCTCACAAATTACGCTCAGATATTCCTAAGTTCAATGGAAACCTTGGGGAAGACTCGTCGACTCATGTTATGACTTATCATTTGTGGTGTTCATCAAATTTCCTGAATCATTGTTAACACTGGAAAATCGTACAGCAGAAGATGACATTAATTAATGTCAAGCCTAAGTATTTATAGGGCAGGAACATAATATGGAATCAAGAAGTATTTAAAATCTCTAAGGCTTTTAGAAATCAAATTTGAACTAGTCTTAAATGAAAAATTGTGTGCTTAATCCTTCGAGAAGAGTGCCTTCTACGCACCCTTTTTCCCGCTAAGCACGCATTCCTGGAAATGGAAAAATGTCACTTTCCAGGACCACACAAAACAAAGGACAGTTACTCCTTATATGAATCCACCTAAGGTTAGCCACCAGCACCTCCTTAGATACTATGTGAGCACACAAAGGAATATTTGGAGCACTCAATGGAATCATACCTCTCCCTTGGGTCACCATCCATCATGTACCAAGGGAGGGAAGGAGGATTTTGATATCCCCTATATAAAACCACCACGAGTTGAAGAAATGGTGATCACATTGTTATGTTGGCTAGAATTTCCCAAGCAATACCAGCAGTGTGTGACCCATAGCTAGAGATAGAGGGGACTCGATTGTTGGCCACCCAAAAATCCTAGTCCATCACAGTTGAGAGAGAGTGAGACTGCATCAGAGGCAGAGCTTGGAAACCAACATCCTTGCATTGGGACCTAGAGCCATTTCCTAGGGGCCCTTTGTCAAGTGGGTAAAATTTCATCTCCATTTCAAATGTTTAATAAGAAGAGGCCTTTGAGCCATCATTTTCATTATTATCATTTTGACTCTCTTCAATAGCTTCTGTATATTTGTGTTTTAGTTTTTAGTTTACTTTGAGCATACATTCGCATATTTTTTCCTCTAGATTATATTCTTTTGAGCTCCACCAATTTCTGCCTGTGACCAATAGTTTATAGGGGTATACCACACCGCTTAAACTGGTGCAATTTCGTACACCCTGCATCAAATCCACCACCACGGGATTGGCAACTCCACTAACGGTTTACAAGTTTATGTGGTTGTGCCATCTCTTGCAGGAGACATTTGTCTATGCTGGAGAGTGGAGCTGACAGTCCTTTGATCCATCTTACAGTCCCTAGATTCACTTTGAGTGACAAAATGAAGAAGGCAGCTCCTAACCTTTTTACTTGCAGGATTTTTAAGCGTAGGTTTTTCTCACAGACGCGCAGTGAGCGCGTTCAGGATTGACCTGTGCACAGGAAAGTGCACCTGTTAGAGCCTTTTCTACGCAAATCACAGAATCAGAATTTTCTCCCTATATTCTACATTTTTCTACTTGTAAGTGTGCTGGGAAGCCCCTAATATATCTGCCAGCACTTGTGTTGATACCCCACAACTTCTGAGAACTTAATTTTAGCTTCCTTCTATAGGCTTAGAGTTAGTTTTCCTTTAAGATGGGTTTTTGAAAAAATATTCACATAGTTTAAGTAGGGGGAAAATTAACCATTGCATTTCGAACAATTTATGTTTTGCAAATTCTGGTATCCACACTTAGATTAACTAGTCCAAGTAAGGTAGTTTTATTTTCTAGTGTAGAAATTGTTTAGTTTAGTTTAGTTTGTGCATTAGGGATTGCGGGACTAGGATCGATTTGTCGATTAGAGAAATTAATCTCTACTACCTTTGCTCCATTCGGTGATCCTAGGTAAGCATATGAATGATCTATATTTACAATTCACCATCTTCCTTTATTTAGTCACATAGATTAACTAGGAAAATTTGAAAGCGGCCCTTTATCTGCAAATGTTTTCCATTTGAGCCAGGAACAACATCACATAGTTTAATTAGGGGAATTTTGTAAAGGATCACTGATATCCATATTTTCAAACTATGAGATTTTTCACCATATGCTCACACACACTCACCGACTGAGCAAAGGAAGACACCTAAAACTAACTTAATCAAACTCACTAAATTCTCCCCACAGGCGCCATAAAAGAATTTATAGTTTAGGTTAGGATCAAGGGGGTAGGAATCCAATAAGCCACCTTGATCATACTTCATATTGAAACATATAATTTGTGTATTTAGAGAGCTTAAAATCCACCTATCAGCCCACGGAAAAGAAAACCCAAGCGTGGCAGAGACCCAATTCAGAGGGGGTTAGGCTTAGGCGCAGTGCGTGTGGTATCAGTTGGGGCTACCTGAACCGACTGATACTCGGTACTGTTAGCTAACTACAAAGAAGCTCAAGACTTGAACGCTCACATGGGACGGTGGTTCTTAGTGGCCAAAAGCTAGGGCATTATTTACCTTATAGGTGACGGTGCAGGCAAGTGGCAAATCCTCTACCCTTACCTTGGTGGATTCTCTTCGATTGACTGGGGGCATCGCCAAATCTTACGAGACATTGTGCCAGCACTCACAAGAAATCTTCTCAAGGTCTAGTTACTTTTGAGTGTGTGAGGATGCATAGGTCTTCTATGATTTTGAGTATCACGCGCAAACAAAAAAAAACCATATTTTTTTCTTGATTGATCACATAGATTAAGTTAAAGGGAAAATTCATTTCATTTTCGCTTTGTTTTATGTATGTGGCCATAAATTTGTCATGATCATAGACTCTATCCTCACAAATTTCTCCAAAACCTAACCTATTCGACACCCTAACAGTCCCAACAAAACCTTGTCGATCCAGGCATCTTTTGCACTTCCCCCATTACAGGGAGGGGTTCTAGGTCTTTCGCCATTCAGGCGTCAAACACAAAACACTGCCACCGTCATTGGTTCATCCTTCATTGGAGAAACCATAGTTGGGAACCCTAGTCAGTCTCCCAACACCACACCGCACACCACTCCCCCCTCGACCCCTAGGGGGCAGAGGGACACATCCCATTCGGGAAGCCAGCTGAACACACATCAGGGTACATCACAGACTAACCCTCATTCTAACTAGAACTTCATGTCTTCACACATTGGAGTTAATTTCCCAATCACCCTTCTTAGCTGTGTTGAATCTACCCGATTTAACCAAGCTCACAAATGACCCCATCGCACATGATCCTTCATGGCCTCCCATACCCACGAATCTCACTTCGGATATACCAAAATTCAAAGGCAAGCAAGTGGAAGACCCAGGTAGCCATGTAATTACCTTTCACATGTGGTGATCATCGAATAGTATCATCGACAACACTATTCGATTGAGGCTATTTCAATGCACTATCATGGGAGTAGCCGCGAAGTGCTACATGGAGCAACCTCGTGCTTCCAATGGAACCTTTAGCACCCTTGCTACTATGTTCCTCTATTATTTCCAGTTACCCATTCACCATGATTCGGGAATAGATTTCCATTCAGGAATAGATTCTTGAAACTCATTTTAGACAAACCCCCGCCATCCATATCTCTGACCATCTTCATGAATGGAGGTGGCATCACAGTTTATTCAAAGCTAAACTCAACGATCGAGTCCTTTTAGATTTATTCTTGAAAACTCTGGTGGCGGATATTTCAAAGGATGTGGCACAACAATACCCCACATTCGAAGAGGACGCAATTAGTAAAGCCCAAAAGCTTGAACTGATTTATACGTAATCAAGATACATTTACAATATCCCGCCTAAAGCCCCGTGCCTACAAACTTATCAAGAATTACCAGGCACGTCAAATTCTGCAGACGGATTAATTGGGTCAATGACCCAATGTTACCTAGGCAGCAGTAGTCACAATCCCTATTATGCACATAATTCTATCCAGAACATGTCTCAACTCGGATTTCAAAGTCATCACATGACTTAGCAAGATTTTACTAGTAGGGCGCAAGTGTATCACCAAGGAGGACCCTATCCTCTAGCTAAGGGGACCCAATACGCAAAAAGAAACACTAAAAAAAGAGCTCCCCCCTAATGGCCAGGTGCAAACAAGGGACAACGTTATGCCCGATCCCAAGCACACAACACACCTACCCAAACCAATGCACAGGTGAACTTTGTGCAGTCATCCCAAAATCAACCACACTAGTATAACCAAGAGAACTACCCTCCTATCATGGTTAAGAAAAAATAAAAATAAAAAGCCAAAAGGGAACCCTGGACAGGGGCGTGGAAACCAACAGTGCCCACTACGATCCTAGGCTGGAGGCAACTCTAGTAGGAATCAAAACCAGGAGCCAAGCAATGCCCAACGGAAAGGAAAAAGGCGACCTCTATGAACAAACCATTCTTGTTCAATATGTGGTGAGTACGAGAACTATACTCCCCACTATCTCGATCTCCACGAGCTAAAAAATCTTCAGAGTAACCGAGGACAAGGAGGATCTTCGCAGCAACTCGTTGTTATGCAAGAACCTTTCCCCCACCAAGGGACGGTCAGCACTCAACAACGAAACCCAGACGATTATGGGAAAAGCAGCCATGAAATTTACATGACTGGGGAAGAAATGTTTTTCCAAACATGGAATCGCAGTTACGACACCCCACCAGACTCCACTACGTTAGGGGCTAGTACTGGTGCACCAAATGCACCTTTGAACATTTCAAAGATGCCTATAGAACCATTGCCAAAAATGGCAAAGGGACCTAATAGGTGAGCAGGTAACTAATCCAAAGCGGCCCATAATTATAGCATCGTGGATGATTTAGCTCAATCACCCATTGTTATGTCCGTGTTGGAAGTACTACAATCATGCCCAAAGCAACAGAAAGCCCTACTTTCTGTGTTAGGCACTATCGACCCTGTCGATATGCGCATGATGGCTTTTCACTTAGACAAAGCCACCCCTAGGCTTCCTTCCATGGTCACCTTCCAAATACCAGTATCAGTCCAGAATTTCACTATTCACCAACATGTCATCGATGAGGGTGCATCGACATGCATCATGTCAAAAAAAAATTGGTAGAAGTTGTGTTCTCTTAAACTAAAACCCTCGGTCATAATGCTTCGAACCTATGACGGTCATCCCTCCACCCTCGTCGGCCTCTACCAAAATGTCCCGGTCTGTTTATCTGGCAAGGCGGTCCACATAGACATTGAAGTCTTCGATGCTCACTTGGATTACAATATACTCCTCAGGCAGAGTTATATGTATGCCATGTCTGCCATAGCCTCCTCCGCGTTCCGCATTATGATGTTCCCCCACGAGGATCGCATCATTATTGTAGACCAGCTGACACACAGCGAGAAGCGTCCCCTAACCAAAATGGATGCAATTCTACCCTACGTAGATACAGCCGTAGATGTTTTTTCATGGTACCACGAATATGGCCCTAGCTAATTCAAACTGTCCTCCGTCCTAATGTCATTCCTAGGAGATCCTCCCATTATCCTTGAGGCATTGCTCGATGCCACAAGGGCCCCGGTGTGCATGATGTCTACATCAAGCATTGAGGTCATTCAGGACATATACTCAAGCACTAACGACACTAAGGCATCAACCACGGTAGCCTCTCTAGCCTACGCCGCCTCCCAAACCCCTTTTCTCTACCCCTAAGCTAGCTTCGTCTCCCAGTAGGTTTTAGAAACACTAGTATTACCCAACATATCGTTGGTGTTCCTAGTTTGGTACCTCATTCCCCTTTCAGAACAGGAGCCACCAACATTAGTGCCATAAGGTTAAAGCCCCTCAGCCCCGAGGAGCCCCAACCAACCCAAGAAATGGTCAAGACCGCCCCCACAAAGGAATTTCCCATTGCGAAACCGGTTATCACGACCAAGAAAACCACAAATAGAGGAAAGAATATGGTGACCCCCACCATTCAAAGGGAATCACTAGTATGCGCCATATGCAATGTTATAGGCCACCCTACCCACATATGTCTAGAGTTGGACGAGTCAAAACCACTCCTCGGTTCCGAAGCAGAAATCTCAACGCTGCATTCCCATAAAAAGGAACCTACTACCAAAGGTAAAGGCAAACTGATGCGTACCAATCACACATGCTCTCTCTGTGGCACCTATGGGCACTATACCCACCATTTTCTAGAGATACCATGATATAGGGAAGCCTTACATGCGGTCGAGCGATCCTATCGAGAGGATCCCCCCATCCAGTCTATCAACGACGAGCCTCATACCATACTATACTTACAAAAGGAAAATATTATTGTAGAAAGGCCCCCAGTAATTCCCATTATACGTTGTATGCTATGAGATGAACGTGCCCACTACCTCAAAGAATGCATAGCCTTGGATCTCATTCACAGATGGTATCCAATCAAATGGGTTTACTACGTGGGGCTACGGGCAGCACAATTCACATGCCCGTTATGCGCCGAAAATCACCTTTTGGAGGATTGTCACTACATACATTACTTCTGGCTAGCCCTTGCTAGCCTCCACTCAGCCATAGTCCACCTTTCCCAAGAAGACGATATAGATGCCGAGTCCATCAGCAGCTCCATGACCCAAGCAGATGAGATGAGTGGGTCCATCATGTTCTTAACGGCTAAAGAATGGCTCAACAGGGAACCCCTAGTTACCCCCAACAACACTTCGCAGCAACGCCCAACATGTACGTTATGTAAAAAGACGGACCATGCAGTCATCCATTGCCCTGATTTAGAAGCCTTTCGGCGTTGGTCCCCATCAGACCTTGAACTGAACTAGATGGAACCTTCATATCAAGGATATTTTTCCTGATATGTCAGGGTAATCATTATGATTAACATTATACTTATGCCTCGCAAATTCGTCCCACTATCGACATGATTAATGCCATAGAGAAGATACAGGACGATCTCTGGGAATGGCATTAAAAGTACATCGCCAGATCAATGTCCCCACCTCTGCAATGGTGTATCAAGCCTGACAAGACAGCACACCACCAAAGATTAACCTCGGCCAAGCCTAGAATAACATGTGGCCTATGTGATTTGAATGATCACTAAGTCAACCAATGCAGAGAACTCAAGCCCCTTGCGAATAGTCTCTACATAGTCTCTTCTCTCCCTCATAAACTTCTGTCCAATCAAGAGAAGATCACGCACACTTATTGCTTAATTTTCTCACACTTTCATCATACGTTTAAGTGTATACATCTCCCCAAGATGAGAGCGGCACGAGCTACGTTATTTCTACACTCCACTAAAGAGGAAGACAATTCTAAACCAACGATACGGAAATGGAGACAGAAGACAACCTCATCTACGTCTGACCCTTTCCAAGCATCCACATCAGGAACAACGAGTAGCATAGAGTCACACACTATCTACTCCGTTGGCTCAGTAATACCATGCACCATCTGCACTGGCCTGAATCATGCACCAGAGACATGCCCACTAATGGAAACATTTAGGCACCTCTGTGGCAGGTACAATTCCCACCTACCGTAAATCGACTATCCTAGTGGGGAACCTAACTTTGAGCCCATATTGAATCCCATTATGGAGATTCTTCCCTCGCCAAACGCTAATGATACAATTCACCATATACGATTTTTATCTACTCATATTGGAAATAGGATTACTACCTCACCCTTGTCCCAGGATTTCCATCATATTCCTGTCACAAAAAACCAAGGTACCTTGCACCTTTGCATTGATTTCCGCAATATCCCCAATTTGCATGCTACCATTGAACTCGTTTATGACACTTAGCCTCTGGAGCAACGCCTAGTACAACTAGAGCTTGTCGATGAAAACTGATGACAGTCACTGCAGCATAACGAGGCCCATAAGAAAAGGGTTAAAGTGTCATTTGACCACCACATCACCCCTCGCTCGTTCACCGAGGGGGAATTAGTCCTTCGCTATGATGTCACAAAAGAGGCCTTAGGGCCAGGAAAGTTTGAAACCTTGTGGAAAGGACCCCACATCATCAAATGTTGCCTCTGACATGGGGCATACATCTTGATGAAACCAGACAGTACTTGCCTCACTAACCCCATCAACGGCCTTTACCTCAAGAAGTTCTATCCATAAGGGCCCCAACGGCCCTTCCCCTAGAGTAAGAGTACACAAAAAACCACCCACTCAAATTTTTGAACCAAAGACTTAGACTCAAGCACTCAAAGTATCAACATGGATCACCAAAATTAACCATATTTCAAATTTGTTGATGGAGCATCAAGATGGTCCCAAAATTTAGCCGCCACTACCTGGGTCATTTACCGCCCTGACCGATCACCACTATGTTCAAATGGCAAGTGTATTGGTTCAGTAAAAAAAAATCAGGCAAAATATGGCACCATCATTGGAATTATGTTCGATGCCCTCCATCTGGGCATTCACCATATGCATATCTACCTCGATTCCCAGTTATTAGTATCATAGCTAAACCAAACATTTGAGACCAGAGACACACACTTGTTTAGAAAATATTTGCATGCCAAAAGATTAAGCCGACAATTTGATTACATTACATTTACACATGTATCAAGGAATCAAAACCAAGCAGCTGATCACATAGCTAACAATATCCTAGACTAGAATGCATCTCGAATAAACCATCATACATAAAAACCAAAAATATAGCCATCCATCATCACAACACAACACATAAAACGAAACAGGTGATACATCATGTAGAGCCGCAAAAACATCTCTCATATATATATATATATATAATATATGTATCTGAGTACAAAAATAGTGTCACTGACCCTCTGGCCAGCCCAAAGATACAAAATTTTTCAAAAATACGGGAAGCATCCTCATAACGGGTGCTTTCCCTCTGTAAAAAATACTCTAGGGGTGTGCCCCCTCAAGAGGATCACCTGGACCCACCACTGCTCCTGGTACCACCACTGGAGCTGCTGTCGCCACTGCGATCACCACCCGACGTAGAGTGGACCGATAATCCCTCTCGTGGGCCATCACCATCTCTAACCAAACCTCCTTGAGGTCTTCCATGAAACCTTGAGCAGGCATACCCTGGGTCAAGTGGTCCACTTGACCCCGAAAATCCTCAAGAGTGGCCACCTGAGCTGTCAGTATTGCATTTCGAGCCTCAGTCGCATCAGCACGAGCTCGCTCAGCAGCAACCTCTATTATAGCCGAGTTGCTACCCTCACCAGAAGGACCAGCACCATCCCCACCCATTCCACCTGCAACACCTCCTCCTTGACCACCTCGAGGTCGGAGCAGAGGGTCGTGACCCACCAATCGGACCACGGAGCGACCTACCTTGCAAACATCTACACAAGTAATCGAAATAATGTCAGTGTCAATAACAAAACACGTAAGTACATAAATACTCAAAAAAATGCAAAAAAAATATAACACATACCTGCAGGTCCCCAAACATAACCGAAAGGGAGACACATGTTTGGGTCACCCCGGAAGTCCATCCCTGCATACGAGTATGGCAAGAAAATCTGTGGATTGTCCTCAAAATATGCCTCTATCGTGTCATTCCAATAATGACCCACCATGCCACCACTGCCTCGCGGCATCACCGGAGCCCACCTCCTCATGCATGGCTCTCGCGACCCCCCAATAGGCACCGCCACCACTGGCCTTAGCAACACCACCCACTTGTACATGATGTTGCATAAGATACTGATGTACACAAAAGACATTGATCCATGTTGGAACTTTTTCAATTGCGACACCATACCATCAAAACAAAAGTGGGCAAAATCGAAAAAATTCCCACCTCGCAATTAGCGTAAAACTCCAACATGTGGGCCGGATGCCCGATGTGGAGCAACTGACCCTGCTAATTGCACAATAATTTCCAGAGCACATCGCTCGGCCACATCTGTCACTAATGCAATGTTGATGCACTCCTTAGTAATAGGCACACCACCGCAATGTTGCCTTCGGAATCTGTCAAGGTTCACTCTCCTAGTAGGGAGTGGGTACTTGTGAGCCTCACCCTTTAGGCAGTAACCCGGTCACAAAGTAAATATCTGTCTCAAGACAGATCACCAGGTTCATCCCCCATAGCATGAACATGTTACGCCGCTTGTGCCAATGTTGTATAATGTAATGTAATAAACGGTCCTCTGACCGCAGGAACTCATTCTCAGCAAATTTCAAAAGGCCCCATGCGGCCAACTGACGATGTGCCCGAGCATCAGCTGCTAGAGCAGTCCGGATCTCAAGCCAGTCCCGCTCTCTCCACACCAACCTGCCAACAACACAGGTACCCATCAGTACAGAGAAAAACATCAAAAATAGACAAAAATAAAAAAAATTTGTCATCATGGCCTTTGCGTGCCTATCCCTCAGGCAGGCGCACCCTTGCACGCCTGTATTTTTCATAGGCGTGCCTTTGTTCGCAAAAGGAATGGAACAACATGCCCTCGTGTGCCTGTCCCTTAGAATTGCGTGCAAAGGAGGCGCTCTTTTGCTTAGATCTCCCACACAATCTAGGGCAAAAAGTCACTCAGAGGCCGTAAAAACCCAATTTGTACGACCCTCGGCACCCTCAAACTAAAGAAATTACAATGCAGGATGTCATGAAAGTTACCTCGGCATAATATCGCTATTCCCTGGTACACGGGCTGACCGCAATGGCAAGAAAGGTTCTGCAAGCACCTCTGATCTCCCAAAACTTAGCAAGTACAAATGAATAGGATTAGGGCCATAATCCCATATTTATCGCCCTTTTCCAGAACTTTGGAGGTCCATAATAGGAGATTAGAAGGTCCATTTCATAAACTATAAGTTGCACCATCATCAGTAGGCCATGACGAACAAAAGCGGTGCCACACATTCGCTTTCCAGGAAAATTAATTTTTCAAGCGTCGGCAGGTATGCACCCTCCCATATTCCTTTTTAAAATCTCATTTCTTTCAATAATGTTTGATGAAAAGAATATGCTTTCACTTGAGGTAGTTGTTTTTGCAGGAAGAACCCGCAAACTACTTACAACACCATCCACTGAAGGTTCCGAAGCAGGTATCATTCTACCCCCAGCATGATAGAGTCCCAGAAAAATTTGCATATCCTGACATCATTTCTCCATCAGAAATAAACCTTAGGGTCCTCATACCCAACCACGTTTATCATCACCTCACCCTGCACATGATAAACGTCTGCGTTGGTCAGTAGAGCCTCCCCTCCATGGCGCTCGTCACCCAAAGTAGACCTTATATCACAGCACAAGTGACGCCATGGCCATACCATTTCAGTCCGGGAAGCACCTCGTGCCCATCCATTCATCATGCATAAGGTCAAGTTTACCATTCAAACTCAAACCCCCTTCCCAGATGACCAGGTTGTACAAGCAGATTGAAAGTGCAACTCTGTACATCACATTTGGCCCACCATACCTCCATTAGCATAATACCATCTGCGACACTTCTTCATCCGCTTCATCAACCCCGCACTTGAGACCAACCAATGGGACCCTCAGCCCCAGAAAAACACCATCCTCACACCTTCAGTGAGTGAACCCTTTCATGTTTTTAGGGTACCCGTCTCTGTGTTTTGTACAAACCAAACCTCATTATTTTATTCTTTTGGTAAGTGTACAAAGACCACAAACGATGCACTTTGCCACTTCGCCCTCATATTTCATATTTTCCCCCATGGCAGCAGTCCCTCATTCCCCTTGGTTGAATTATTTCACCCCCACGCATGCACCATCATTACATTCATAGTCGGCTTACACCCGCCCTAGAAGTCCTACTGACTCCAGGGATTTTCCCTTCAGAAATAACTATGACTGCCACCAAGCTACTAAAGTATACTTCAACCTCAGGCCACTAAATCCCCATCATCGGTTTTCAGTCACCTCTCACCAACATGCCTATGTTAAAACCATCACATCCAGTTCCCTGACCTCTCAGTTTGGTGAGCCATGGTTCGGTTAAGGATTCCTTTTTGTCGACCTTGACACCTCTTTTCCAAAATTGAAGTGGTACCTTGAATCACCCCTCCCCATGCAAAGGGGTATCCTCGGGTGGCACTGTGGGAGACATCATTGTCCACAGATGTCATAGATCCTCCTGACATTTGACTATGACAAAAGCTTTCATGTCAAGATGGTATTGTACCTTACAACCATTGCACTTTGATTTAGATCCGCCGAAGACCTGTGCCTCCATAAGTGTCTCTGTCAACAATGCTTACACGGGAAAGTCCCAGCTAGTACATATGTGTACATTATGCAACTAGATGCCATGCCAAGTTTACACATATGGGTGCCACATTCCACCTATCGTCAAAGAAAAAATGCCCCTGAGGGTGTTAGCAGTTGTTGTCAATAACCGCCAACATAACTACCATGGTAGTGATGCAAACAACACATGTATCTATCAATTTTGTTTAACTAGCCATAGCATCACGAGCACAGGACATGACTGCCTCATTGAAATTTTGTATATATGTTGTATATTGTGTTTTCTTGTAGGGGTTCCTTAGGCCATGGTCATCTCATAAATGGTGCAAGGTGTTTTCAATTCCAAGATTCACGCAGGCCTCTCTCTCTCTCTCTGTGCACGATACAGAAAAGAAACTATAATGTATTTCGGCTATACAGTCCTTCCTAGACCTCACACATTAGGGGGAAAATGTTAACACTAGAAAATTGTATAGCAGAAGATGACATTAATTAATGTGAAGCCTAAGGATTTACACGGCAGGAACACATTATGGAATCAAGAATTTTTTTAAATCTCTAAGGTTTTGAGAAAATCAGGTTTGAACTAGTCTTAAATGCTAAATTGCACACTTAATCCTTCATGAAGAGCGCCTTCTACGCGCCTTTTTGCTCGATAAGCACGTATTCCTAGAAATGGAAAAATGTCACTTTCCGGGACCACACAAAGCAAAGGACAGTTACTCCTTATATGAAGCCACCTGAGGATAGCCACCAGCACCTCCTTAGACACTATGTGAGCACACAAAGGAATATTTGGAGCACACAATGGATCATACCTCTCCCTTGGGTCACCATCCATCATGTACCAAGGGAGGGAAGGAGGATTTTGAAATACCCTATATAAAGCCACCAAGAGATGAAGAAATGGTGATCACATTGTTATGTTGACCAAAATAGCCCAAGAAATACCAGCAGTGTGTGACCTGGAGCTGGAGATAGAGGGGACTCAATTGTTGGCCACCCAACAATCCTAGTCCATCATAGCAGAGAGAGAGGGAGACTGCATCAGAGGCAGAGCTTGGAAACCAACATCCTTGCATCGGGACCTAGAGCCATTGCCCAGGGGCCCTTTGGAAAGTGGGTAGAATTTATTCTCCATTTCAAACATTTAATAAGAAGAGGCCTTTGATCCATCATTTGCATTATTATCATTTTGACTTTCTTCAATAGCTTCTGTATATTTGTGTTTTAGTTTTTAGTTTACTTTGAGCATACATTCGCATATTTTTTCCTCTATATTATATACTTTTGAGATCCACCACTTTCTTCCTGTGACCAATAGTTTATAGGGGTAGACCAAACCCCTTAAACTGGTGTGATTTCGTACACTCGTGCGTCAAATCCACCACCACAATCATGACTCTGTTCGACTACGTCTTTGTAATATTCCAAAAATTTAGCCTTCATCTAAATGGAATATTATAGTTTGTTTGATCACTAGGTAGGTGAATAAGTGGGTAGGGAGGCCCATAAATTTTCTTATAAGGAATAATAACACTCTTAATGTGAAAGGAGGAATAATAAGTAGCTAGATTAAGCACTTTTGCGTGTGAATTGGAGGGGATGCATGTTGAATAGGTCAACTTTAACCAAGTCAACAACGCTGTCATGGAGGAATGGCATTTATGATAAGACAACGCAGTTTTAGTGGAGGACAACTTGCATGAGCTTAGTGGAAAGTATGGATCGGACCTAATGTGAGAAGGCTCACATACTATGTATGGAGGGGATGGCGGCCATTGTTATTCATGTTTGAGATTATTATTTGATATTGGTCTGTTTATACTTTGCATCCTTTTGTTGTTTAGCAGGGTTGTTGTGTTGTTTAGCACAAGGGTTTTCCTGATCAGGGAAGGAGAGGTTCTTTGGGCTGAATTTTCTCATTCTGGCATTTTGTCCAATTTACCTCCTTCAACTACAATGCAGTTTCTGTTAGAGATGGGTTGTGTTGTAGGGTGTAGCAAAGGAGGATCACATAGAGCCAATTATGGCCATGTTTTTCAGTGGAGAGGTAGCCTATCCATTGGAGGATCAGCGAGGAGGGATCCTGGGCATATTTCTACATTTTTGGCATCGTTCCAATCATCTACCATCCCTCACAATGTAGTTACAAACCAGAACTGCGTTATTTTTAGAGGTAGTTGCTGGGAGGGTTCATTGAGGTCATCAGGAGGGTCTATTTCTGAGTAGAGGGATCAATCTTCTATTTGGAAATACCATTGGAGGAAGACATTATCATTTCAGATATTTCATAGCCTCATTCTATTTCAGTTCCAGTTTTTAGTTACATATTAACCCTAGGGTTATTTATCACATTCTATATTTCTTGGTATTTCTAGCAATCTTTTCCGGGTTGGCTAGAAATCATGTATTAGAGCCCACATATTATTTCCTGGGATTCTATTTTGTATCTATCAGCCATATTCCATTTATGTATGTCTACAGTATTAGCTACACTGATATAGACAGCGTTGTCACTACTTTCTGGCATTTTATACAGTAGCAACAACTCATGTGTTGATTGTTCTGATCATTGGAGGCTTTTTCTTATTGCTTGAGTGGCTTGACCCATAAGATATTTTTGTATATTGTTGCTGATATATTAATAGAATGATGGCTGCATATTGATCTCTCTTATGACATGTTCATAGTTGTTGTGTTTTACATTATTATGTCTTGTATTGCTGCTATTTCCATTTGGGAATATTACAGTGGTATTGGAGCATAATCTTGGCTCAGCTTGTGCATTCAAGACATTATGCCATTAGGAGGAGAAGCTTCTCATATAAAGGAGAAGTTATACAGAAGAAAAAAAATCATGACTACATTATTTTGAGAAATGACGGAAGAGAGTATCTCCTAGCTTCTTTTCCAAACTGTGAAAAATATCAAGGAAGATCTCAAGGAGAAGAAAGGGGAGAGGTGTATAAAAATTCCAAGAGGGTTTGAAAGGGAAGAAAGCCCTAGATATTCACATGATGGGTGTAGAAATTCAGCCACACATGTAGATCCACAGCGCAGTGTATTGCCCACATTTACTGCAAGAAGGACGGAGGAAGAAGATGCACCAAGGAAGGAGACCTTGAGTGACTATCTTCAGGAGTATGAGTCTCAATCATGGAGATTCAAAGAGCACTTGGACTTCCAAGTGTTTCTTCAACACAAGGAATACAGAAGATCTAGAAACCATAATAGAATTAAGAGAGGTAGAATCTTTCTATCTAACTTTGAAGGATCAACAAAGTGCACAGCCAAGGCTTTGGTGAAGGAGCTAGATTCCTACTTTCAGCTACACCAAGTCTCAGAAAAGGAGGCCATTAGAGTAGCAGTGCTGCACCTCAAAGGTATGGCCCATTATTGGTGGTTTATTATTTTTGATTCATTTCATCATGTAAGTGTAAATACTTATGTTGGGTTCACTAAGAAATTAGTGAAAATATTTGATATTAAACATTGTGAAACATCTTTTGTTGAACCCAAAAAATAAAAAGCTTTGCATGAGTTGGAGAGACCTATTTAACCAACTCCACTCCATATTTTTGTTGAAGGGGATAAAAACATGAATAATACCTTGCCTAGGGCAAGATCCCCATTTCTTGAAGAGCCCTATTATATAGATTAAGACATGGAGACTCCTCCTTCAAGGGAAGACCAGATCCAGGGTCTCTCATTGATGATGAGGCATTCTCAAATATTGATGAAGAGGATGAGCAGAGAAGAGCTAACAACGATGTACTATTATGAGAAGATCCATCACCACATGGAGGTGGAAATGGAGCCATTGCTTCCATTAGAGGAGCCCTTGTGTCTTTGTAAGGAGTTCCAAAGGACCCAACATGTGGGAACCAAAGCACAATTTTAGAGCAGTATGTATCGGTTTTTGTGGATTGTGAGATGGGAGGAGAAGAAGGAAAGAAGGATTATCATCAAGAGATTATGAGCATTCACCCTTATCTATTTCATGAGGTTTCTACACAAAATAAGGAGACTGTATTGCATAGAGAAAGGAGGGACAAACCAGTCCACTCATATATACAGTCTGCTTTAGATATTGATGTCTCACTAAATGGGGGCATTCCACCTGGGAGGCCACCAGATCTAGAATTGGTGAGGGACATATTACAATTTGGTTCACCACTCTTAGATCTTGGAGAGGTGCATACTTTGGAGGGGTCTAGTATAGCGCAGAGAATCTGGGATAGACTCAAGGAGGAGGGAGACATTCTCCCATTTTCAGCATTACCCACTCTCACTACATATATTGTGTTGACAGAAGTTGTTACAGTGATAGAGGATGACACCACCATGGTGCAAGGAGACCACTCCATGGATTTAGAGAATAGAGGGTACTTCCCTTGAGGAAGGAATACTCTTCATATTGGAGTAGATGGAGGACACTCATGCTTACATTGGGCAAGATCAGGAGGGTTTTTTTGGATGGAAGCTTCTCATGGGAGGCCAACTTCCAAAGGTCACCACTTCTACTTGAGCATGAGCAGCTGCATGATGGGCATGGAAGCACTTTGGAGGATGACCTTGGCATGAGGGATGTCAAAGGGCAAGACAACAGCATGTGGAGATCTTCACATTTCAGATCTTCAGTGTTGTCCCTTAGGAGGGTTGATCCATATTGGAGGTCTCAACTTTTGGTAGAGTACTCCAAGGATCTTGGTGCTTGCATGATTCTTGATGACCCAGAGGAAGATGAAAAATACATGGTGGATGATGAGGTCATCTATTCTTATGGTAGAGTCTTCTTGACTAGAGTTTCTGAGCTCTAGGAGAAGCTGTTACGTGCAACACATGTGGAATTTCTCTCCATGCACTTTGATGCATATTATTACTTGATGGAGGAGTTCACTTGGGAGGGCATCCAGCAAGATGTATATCAACATATGGAAAGATGCATAGCCCAGTTGATGATGGAGATGTTGTCACAACCACTTCCCTACTCATTGAGAGTGAGGGAGAACTTTCAGTTGAGCCATTTCAGCTCAATAACCAAAGTACATGATAGAGGATGTACATCTATGCATTACGGCTTTTATTCCTTTACTTTTTATGAGCAGCATATGGTACCAAGGAGGATATTTCATTATTTTATATTGTATTGTGATATACTTGAGGCTATTTCCAGCATTGATGTTGGCCATTCTATTGGTGGTTTGTGGGGAAGGCCACATGATTCCTGGTGTGCACCAATGGCACCAAACTTTACTTCTGTGATCTCATCTTGTAGGATGATTGTGGCAGAAAAAAAGTGGCTGAAAATACACTTGTTATACTTTTTTTTGAGGCAGGCTGGGGATGCCCTGTGCTGGTTCCACATGTGGAACTATGATCCACCTCCCAGTTGTCATATGGAAACTTGTTTCTATTTGCTTTTTCTTCCATATATTGATGATGCTCTTATTTTTATGGGAAGCTTTGTTGGGAGGATGGCACAAGAGTTGGAGGTGCCCATTGAGAGTATGATTATCCATACTTCTTATGTTGCATGTTTCAAGAGAAACAATGGGAAAACCATGATTGCCACACTACATCTCTTGTATTCATGTGGGAGGAGCCATGTGGAGCACTTGAGTTCTTGGGAGAGGCACTTCATGGATGTTTTGTTTGGTGGGGGGACTTGGGTCATTCTTGGAGGCCATAATATTTCAACCCAAGATCAGAAGCAGCCCCATACATACCATAAATGGAGAGAGAAACAACTTGGGTGGAAAATTTTAATCTCTCTATGTAGCCCCATTACATTGCATAAACCAAGAGTTGAGAATTTCTTTGATGAGCTACCTAGAATGGCTAATTTCATTTGGATGATACCATGGGTATGGGAGTCTCTCATTGGGAATGAGATCCCCTATGTTAGTCATCACTCCTAACCTAAGGAGGCCATTGGGAAACAAGAAGGTTTCCACTTACACCTTCCACTTTCTCATGATGTGAGCCATTTGGTTTTGCATACTTGGGAGGAACCATTGGAGGGCAGATTTATTGCAGATTATTTTGAGCAGTGGTGGGGACTATTGATAAAGAGGCCACAAGAGGAGGAGGGGAGGAATTTTGCTCCACCTTTACAGTTTCTTAAGGAAAAGAAACATTTTTGAGGGGAGGACTGTAATATTCCAAAAATTTAGCCTTCATCTAAATGGAATGTTATAGCTTGTTTGATCACTAGGTAGGTGAATAAGTGGGTAGGGAGGCCCATAAATTTCCTTAGAAGGAAGAATAACACTCCTAATTTGAAAGGATGAAGAATAATCAGCTAGATTAAGCACCTTTGGGTGTGAATTGGAGGGGATGCATGTTGAATAGGTCAACTTTGACCAGGTCAACAACGATGTCATGAAGGGGTGGCATTTATGATGAAACAACGCAGTTTTAGTGGAGGAAAACTTGCATGAGCTTAGTGGCAAGTATGGATGGGACCCAATGTGAGAAGGCTCACATACTATATATGGAGGGGATGGCAGCCATTGTTATTCATGTTTGATATTATTATTTGATATTGGTCTGTTTAGACTTTGCATCCTTTTTCTGTTTAGCAGGGTTGTTGTGTTGTTTAGCACAAGGGTGTTCCTGATCGGGAATCCCTACCTCATCCTCATGGAAGGAGAAGTTATTTGGGCTAGATTTCCTCATTCCAGAATTTTGGCCAAGCTACCTCCTTTAGCTACAACGCAATTTATGTTTAGAGCTGGGTTGTGTTGTAGGGTGCTTCAAAGGAGGATCACATAGAGCCAATTCTAAGCTTGGTTTTCAGTGGAGAGGTAGCCTATCCATTGGAGGATCAGAAAGGAGGGCCCCTAGGCATATTTCTACATTTTTGGCATTAGGCCAACCATCTACCATCCTTCACAGTGCAATTAAAAATCAAAACTGCGTTATTTTTAGAGGTAGTTGCTGGGAGGGTTCATTGAGCTCATCAGGAGGGTCTATTTCTGAGTAGAGGGATCGGCCTTCTATTTAGAAATACCAATGGAGGAGGAAATTATAATTTGAGATATTTCATAGCCTCATTCTATTTCAGTTCCATTTTGCAGTGACATATTAACCCTAGGGTTATTTGTCACATTGTATATTTCTTGGTATTTCTAGCAATCTTTTCTGGGTTGGCTAAAAATCATGTATTAGATTCCACATCTCTTTTCTTGGAATTTATTTTGTATCTATAACCCATATTACATTTATGTATGTCTACAATAGTAGCTACACTAATATATATAGCGTTTTCACTACTTTCCGACATTCTATACAGTAGCAGCAACTCATGTGCTGATTGTTCTGATCATTGGAGGCTTGTTCTTATTGCTTGAGTGGCTTGACCCTCAAGATATTTTTGTATATTGTTGCTGATATCTTAATAAAATGATGGCTGCATATTAATCTCTCTTATGAAATGTTCATATTTTTTGTGGTTTACATTATTATGTCGTATATTGCTGCTATTTCCATTTGGGAATATTATAGTCTTTTCCACCGTACGCTCACAAGTCCGGCTGCAAAATGGTACATTGAGTTACCTAGAGCTTCTTTTGATAATTTCACAGCCCTAACTACTGTCTTTTTGATTCAATTCTAGTTACCCATACGATATGAAACTGGAACATAAATATTGACTAATTTTAAACAAACTAATGCTACTTGCATTTCTGATCATATTCATGAGTGGCATCGTCGTCATAGAATGGTTAAGACATTTTCTCTTGGTCAGCTCCTTGTGGAGTGGTTCATTAAGTCTCTGTTACCATCTATAACTGAGGATGTGGCTAAGGGTGGCATTGTCACTGAAGAGTAGGTCATTTCTCATGCACAATATTTAGACTTGATTTATACTTAGTTTGGCACGCTCTATGAAAAAATTCCAAATGTGTCGCGATCTAATTTTATTGTTCCTCCTCAATTAAAGGACTCTCATGCCGAATACGGTATGATTGGTACTGCAAGCACACATCATACTACTGCATCTAATCTTGCACCTTCTTCCGAAATTAATTTTGTGTCATTTTACAAAGGCAAAAGTGACAAGCAACCTGGAAGTAAGAAAAAAGGGAAATCAAAGAAAAAGCAAACTTCTAACCCACATGAAATATCATCTGATCAATCGTCTGGAACTAGGAAACCTTGTTATCCATGCATAATCTGTAATGAGGAACACTTTGTTTGGGATTTTCCTCACCACGCTGAAGTTTCAAAAATGGTTAAAACTTCACATGCATCAGTTATATTGACAGATTTGTTTCCGAATCCGGACACAAATTTGGTTGCTACGGATCTAGCTTCTAGTTCCCAAGTGCTTATGTTATCTGTCACAAAACCTTCAATAGATATTTGGGTGTCAACGCGTAATAAATATTATGGTAGTTAGGCCACTGATCAACCTACAACCTCAACTACAAATCTGTCTACAGAATCGGTACCGCCTACTGCCATTCATGAATTGACAATCAAGCCACTGAAGGGAATCGTTCATAAATCGACATATAATTATTGAGAAAGAGCTGCTCAAAATTATAATATAGTTGAAGATTTGGCTCAATCCCCTTCATCTATGTCAGCTCTTGAGGTATTACAAAATTTTCCCTCCCAGAAATAGGCTTTATTGTCAGCTATATGTGGAATTGATCCGACTGATTCTAATCTCGTCGTTTTTAATCATATGGGCTATGTGCCACAATTACCAGTAAAATTGGCATTCTCTATACAAGTAAATTTTCTCAATCACCTTGTTCATCATACTATTATTGATGAGGGAGCATCTATGTGCATTATGTCTCTAAACTGTTGGAATTCACTTGGCTCGCCATGCCTATCTCAATCATCAACAATATTGAAGGCTTTTGACAAATGTACATATAATCCTTGTGGTATTATCAATAACCTTCATGTTGAACTAGGGGGGGAAATAGTGAATGTTGATGTCGAGGTCGTTGACAGACCCCTTGACTATAATATTCTACCTGGAAAGCCATGGGTATATGCTATGACTGCAATTATTTCTACATATTTTAGAATGATCGCCTTTCCATATAAAGGTGCCATCACAGTCATTAATCAGCTATTCTTCTTTCCCTCTGCTTCGCAGGTAACTGGAAGTGTTCCGTTCGTTCACGCACCCCAACTAGCACTTCAAAACATTGGCGTAGGACTCTTAAAAAATTCCACTCTCATGGGAACCTTTGCATTACTGCCGCCAACGACGTCGATAGAAATTGCAAGTGTAGAGACCTTCTACATGATATCTTCCACTCCATCTATCTTAAGGAAGAGTACGAGTGATTCTGAAATTGTTACGTTGGATGAGTTTTTGCCACCCAACCCTATTAAGCTGGCATAGCAATCAATATATTTGGCTTGGGCAGCAAATCCAAAATCAACATCGCTAGTTTTTTGGGTTGATCGTTCCTCAGATTTTGGTACCCCATCTGATCCCTTTTCCTCAACTTTCTTGATAGATGAGAATATTTTGGAAACAGTGATGTCAGAAGGAGAACCTTGGGAATATTATCATCATATTTCCCATCTTCCTGATTATGAAGATTATCTTAGTGAACTATATCACCCATTGATCAAAAATTTCTTTTCAAATTCTTTACCTATTAATGCAATCGATTCCAAGCAAAATTTGTCAAATATTGAAGAAAATATTTCTATTGATATTTCGACCAAACCTAGCATTGTAGAAAATATTCATGTTGGCATGTCTTGTTCTCCATCAAAACTTGAAACATATCGCTCTCTATTTCCTGAATTTTAGGATAACTTTTCTTGTTCTTATGAGGAGATGCCAGGCATTGACACTAGTATTGTTGAACACACTAGTAATATGTACCCTGATGTCAAGCCTGTGTGTCAACACCTTTGTCCTGTTCATCCGAAGAAGGTTGTTGCCATTAAAGTAGAAGTTGAAAAACTTTTGCATGCTAGTTTCATATACCCTATTTCACTAACTGAGTGGGTTTCCAACATTGTTCCTGTCATGAAAAAAAGGAACCATCAAAGTGTGTGTTGATTATCAAGATGTTAATCTTGCTTGTCCAAAATAAAATTATCCTACTCCCTTTATCGACCAGATTATTGACGATTGTGTTGGATGTGAAATTTTTTCGTTCATCGATGGATTTTTCGGCTACAATCAAATCAATACTCACCGAGAGAATCAACATAAGACAACATTCCTCTATCCCTAGGGCACATTCACTTATAGGAAACTACCTTTTGGTTTAAAGAATGTCGGGGCTACTTTTCAAAGAGAAATGGATTATGCTTTCAATGAGATCAAACATATTGTTCAACCCTATCTAGATGATTTACCCACACTTTCATGAAATCATAATGATCACCCGTTGCATTTGAGAGCCATCTTTTTACAATGTCGACACTACAAAATACACCTAAATCAGCATAAATGTGTGTTTTGTGTTGGGTTTGGTCATTTTCTTGGATTCATAGTCTCAAAAGAAGGAATTCGAATAGAACCATTGAAGGTCCAAGCCATTATTTCTTTTCCTGTGCCATCAAATTTACTTCAGATACATAAACTTCAATGAAAGGCTAACTTCCTAAGGAGGTTCATACCCAACTATGCTGCAATCGATAATGGATTTACTTGTCTCTTGAAAAAGGGGGTTCCCTTCCATTGGGACCAAGTTGCACAAGCTTCTTTTGATGTTGGCAAGGATACTCTTGTCCGAGAGTCATTAATGTATCCCCCAAATTATCAGAACAATTATTTCTTATATGTCGTCGCGGATGATACGACCATTGCTATGGTACTGTTCCAAGTAGAAAATGGGATAGAACATCCAATCTATTATTTGATTTGTAATCTCAATGATACGGAATCCAAGTATTTGTACGTAGAAAATCTTTTTGAGATTCAACAAGATGATGATCCTAGTGAAAATTAAGCACCTACACTAGGTGGGGCCCGTAGGCTATTTTTAGGTGTATGTCTATTTTTAGAATGGTGAGCATATTTTATTTATAGTAGGACTCTATTTATAGATGGTTGAGAAAATTCTATTTATAGAAAATATTCTATTTTTAGATGCATGGCCGAAGTCTATTTATAGATCGCATGTCTAAAAATAGATTGGATGTCAATTATTATTAGCCCTTAATAATAATTAGACAATAAATAATAATCTATTCTCTTGAAGCACCTGATTTCAGTTAACTGATGTGGCAAACCAGTTCACTGAAGGAATTATGAGTTATAAGGTTGGTTTTTGGGACATGCAGAGAGGACTTCATTGTAACTGAGTGATACAAATTTGTAACAAAGTCGGATGTGTAGTTATGTGAGTTGTTATTTATTTTCACTCAGTTAATTGAGTTAAACTCAGTTGTGCTATTTGTAACTAGTTTTAACTAAATATACACTAGTGAGAGATCAATGAATTAATTATTTAAGTAATTCACAAGTAGTGGTCTCACATGCAACTGAAGAAATACTATTGTTAACTGCATGCATGTCAGATCCAGTGGAGACCCAGTTGAGAGATAGGTGAAAGGGTCTGTTTGACTATCAGCTGTGACTATAGTGGTGAATTAAATGCAACTACACACAAATTGGATATTTCAATGAGGATTGCGCAGTCATGGCAAGGCAAGATCGAATTCATTCAGGGATCTTCATCAACATGGATTGCGCAATGGAGTCAGGCTATCAGGAGGCAATAAATTGGTGCATGTGTGAGCCAATTTTTGTATGACAATGTGAGACAATTGTATATTGTACTGAGAGATCTTGGAGTAGAGTTTTATATGAGATTGTTTCATGATCCATGATATACATAATATATGATAGTTGGGTTTTTTAGCTTTATGCTTTCCCAGTAAAAAAATTTGTGTTATGTGTGATTGATTTTTCTTCATGTGTTTGCAATTGGCGATTAAATTTCCACAAAGATATAACTAGAAGGATTCTGTATTTAATAGTAGCATATAATTGTTAGATCAGGAGAATCTAGCAATACATCACAGTATTAATAAATTTTTACATGGTATCGGAGCAAATAAGATTGCAATATTGAAGCAGTAGCTGAGTTTTGTTGGTGGAAACAATTCAAATTTGTTGCAAGAATTTCTTGGTGCGATAGTTGAGTAAACATCAAAATGGCTTTCAATGGTTTGTGGCTAGAGTATGTACTCGAGGGAAGCTCAAACTACATTGCATCGAAGGATAGGATGGAGGCTCGAAGGAATTCATCGAAAATGATGTTCCTAAGCCCACTTCGACGGATGTTGCATTACTTGACGCATGGAAAAAGGAAGTAGCAAAGATGAGAAGGATTTTGTTGGAAGGTGTGAGAGACCATATTGTCTCAACCCTTCATGGGAAATCCACTCCATTTTCAATATGGAAGGCTTTGACAGATCTTTTCCAAAGCAACATCAACCATAGGAAATTGGCGCTGAAGGATAAAATCAGAAAAATCAAAATGGAAAAGGGCGACAATATTCCTAAGTATCTCACAAAGTTTTTCCAATGTCAGGATGAACTAGGGAGTGTGGGAATTACTATTACTGATAATGATTTGGTGAGCTTGGCTCTCTTGGGACTTCCTAAGAGTTGGCATAGTTATCAAGACTCTGTCAACGAACGGGAAAAACTATTGGATTGGGAACGACTGTGGTCGGATCTACTGCAGGAGGAGTTCAAGCAAAACACCAGGGATGGTTCTTCATCAAAGCATGATGATGAAGAGGATTTTGATTTGGCTACCAAAGCAAGGAAAGGGAAGGGGAATAAATTCCACTCAAAATCCGAGGCTAAAGGTAAGAAGCTGGATTTGTCCAAGGTGAAGTGCTTTCACTGTCACGAACATGGGCATCTTGCCGCTAACTGCCCACAGAAAAAGAAGAATAAGAAGGTTGATGGAGCTGCAACTAGTGAGGCCCTTGCCTCATAATTTGAACTTTATTTCTCTTTGATCACATGCTTGGTTTCAAACGCAATGGGATCAATGTGGTATCTTGATAGTGGTGCTTCCTTCCACATGACGGGAGATAAGGAGCTTTTCAATGACTTGGAGGAGAAAGATCTCCAAATGCATATAGAGATGGGCGATGATGAACGATATAGTGCGACAGGAATTGGTACCATTACCTTTGAAATGGAGTCAAGTAAACCATTTCTGTTGAAATATGTTATGCATGTTCTAGGTCTAAAGAAGAACTTCGTCTCAGTTGCGATGTTGGAGGACAGAGGTTATGGTGTTGTTTTTAGCAATGGAAAAGCTTTCCTGCAACATAAAAAAAAGGGTCAAACCAAGAGGATAGGGATTCAAGTCAAGAATCTCTACAAGCTATAGTTAGATGGCTGCGCTACAATGGTGGCCAAAGAAGAAGAAGTGGTGAGCCGGGATGAGGGCGAATTATGGCATAGGCGATTTGGCCATATTAATCATGGCACCATGAATATTTTGCAACATATTTCTATTGGAATTCCCAAGGGTACACTTGCGCAGATAGATCAGTGCAAGGGATGTACTGTGGGTAAGTTTTTGAAGACCACCTTTCATGAAAAGGAGAACCGTGCTTTGGTGATCCTGGAGAGAGCTCACGCAGATGTGTGTGGACCATTCTCGATTGCTTCAACATCAAAACATAGGTATTATGTTATTTTTGTTGATGAATATTCTCATAGATATTGGATCTTCTTCATGCATAAGAAAGATCTTAAATTCTCAGATTTATATGAGTTTAAAGAAATGATGGAGAAATATTCGAGGAAGCAAGTGAAGGCTATGTGGAGCGATAATGGTGGTGAATATATATCAAATGAATTCAAATATTTCTATAGAAAAGAAGGAATTTGAAGAGAACTCATAGTGCCTCATAACCCACAGCAGAATGGGGTCGCGGAGAGGAAGAACAGAATGATCGTGGGTATTGCACGAGCTATGCTGCATGATTAGGGCCTACCAATGCACTTGTGGGTGGAAGCATGCAACACTGTGGTTTATGTGCAAAACCATTTTCCTCATAGAGTACTTGGCATGAGTACACTTGAAGAAGCTTTTACTAGTAACAAACCAGATGTTTCTCACTTTAATATTATTGGCTCATCTTTTTATGTGCATGTGACCAAGAATTCCAGGAAGAAGCTAGAGCTGATTTTTGAAGTTGGGATATTTGTGGGGTACACAGAAACACCCCATAATTATCGTGTGTATTTTCCAAACAGTCGAATGACTGTGGTGTGACGGGATATAAAATTCAATGAGGAGAAAGCCATGAAGTTGTCACTTGAGAGGGAGCTAGACTTGCATGCAGAGGAGGAACTGCTTGTTCCCAAATGTGAGTCTCCATATCTGGATCAGCCAAAAGAGGAGGTTCATGGAGTGGAGGAGTCCACTCACGTAGAACCAAACATTAGATCTAGCAGAAGGCGTACCACATACATTGAGAGGTTGAAGCTTGATGCGGCACAGAATGTAGGAGTCCCTCCTTCACAGCGCAAACAAAGACAGCCTCCTGACTGATTCACTGGATACATGGCTCTCATGAGAAATGTATTGTGACTGAGCCATCTTCCTTTTCGGAAGAAATGTAGGAGCCCACATGGGTATATGCAATGGTGGAGGAGTATGACTCCATTGTCAGAAACAGTGGTTGGGAAATTGTTCCAAGGCCGGTTGATAAATCAGTGGTAGGTTCAAGATGGATCTACAAGGTAAATCAAGCTATTGATGGGAGTGTTGAGAAGTATAAGGAAATATTTGTGGCCCGGGGCTTCTCACAGATCGAGGGGATTGATTATTAATAAACCTTTGCACTTGTCGCACAGTATTCTTCCATAAGGACCATCCTTGCTCTCTCAGTGCATATGGGTTGGCACATTCATCAGATGGATGTAAAGACTATGTTCCTTAATGGGATCATTGAGGAAGAAGTGCACATTGATCCTCTTGAAGGATTTGAGATCTTCAGCAGCGAGTCGCATGTGTGCAGAATCAAAAGAGAATTGTATGGGCTAAAGCAAGCACCCCGTGCTTGGTACACTCAGATCGACAACTATTTCACTGGACTTGGTTTCACCAAGAGTGAGGTGGATGAAAACCTATACCAGATTGTGGTGGAGGGTAAGATTTTAATTATTGTTCTTTATGTTGATGATTTAATACTGACTGGTGATGAGCAGTTGATACACTCATGCAAGGAGTATCTTGCAAAGGAGTTCAAGATGAAGGATATGGGCCTCCTTCACTATTTCCTTGGATTAGAAATATGGTAGCGAGAAGGTGAACTCTTTGTGTCTCAAGGCAAGTATGCAAGGGAGACACTTGATAAGTTTCAGATGGAGAGTTGCAAACTCATGGATACTCCTCTTCCAGGAAACTGGAGGAAAGAGGATGCTACATCTAGAGAGGTAGTGGATGCTACTGTCTATCGACAGTTGGTGGGTTCACTCATGCATTTAGTTAATACAAGACTGGACATGTGTTATGCAGTGAACCAGCTTAGTCAAGAGATGGTTAAGCCTACCAAGCTCTTTTGGAAGGAAGGCAAGCATGTCCTGAGTATCTCAGGGGCACATCTGAGTATGGATTATGGTATAGACAAACCGATGAGGTGAATTTGCATGGATTCATGGATGCAGATTGGGTGGGCAGCACAATGGACAGAAAGAGCACATCAGGAGGGGTTTTTAGTATCGTATCTACAATTTTTTCTTGGTACAACAGTAAACATAGATCTGCGGCACTCAGTTTAGCAGAAGCGGAATACATGGCAGCAAGTCAAACTGCATATGAGGCTATCTAGATGAGGAAGATCCTGGTTGGTTTGTTCAGTTCTCATTTTGATCCTACACTGATTCATTGTGATAATAAGAGTTGCATTAAACTCTCTATTAATCCTGTGTTTCATGACATATCTAAGCATATAGATATCTGGTATCATCATATGAGAGATTGTGTGCAGTGGAAGATCACGTTGCTTTAGTACATTCCTACAGAATATCAGGATGCAGATATTCTGACGAAGGTGCTCACTAGGAGAAAATTCAAATACCATAGAGACAGGATCGAGGTGAAGAATAATCCATTTCTTATTGAGAGGGAGTGTTGAGATTCAACAAGATGATGATCCTAGTGAAAATTAAGCACGTACACTAGGTGGGACCCGTAAGCTATTTTTAGGTGTATGTCTATTTTTAGAATGGTGAGCATATTCTATTTATAGTGGGAGTCCATTTATAGATGATTTAGAAAATTCTATTTATAGATAAGATTTTATTTTTAGATGCATGGGTAAAGCCTATTTATAGATCGCATGTCTAAAAATAGATCGGATGTCAATTATTATTAGCCCTTAATAATAATTAGACAATAAATAATAATCTATTCTCTTGAAGCACTTGATTTCAGTTAACTGATGTGGCAAACCAGTTGAATAAATGAATTACGAGTTCTAAGGTTGGTTGGTGGGAGATGTAGAGTGGAATTTGTTGTAACTGAGTGATAAAAAGTTGTAATAGAGTTGGATGTGTATTTATGTGAGTTTTTATTTTGTTTAACTCAATTAAGTGAGTTAAAATTGGCTGTACTAGTTGTAACTAGTTTTAACTAAAGATACACTAGTGATAGATCAGTGAATTAATTATTGAATTAATTCACAAGTAGTGGTCTCACATGCAATTGAAGAAATAATATTGTTAAATACATGCATGTCAGATCCAGTGGAGACCCAGTTGAGAGATAGGTGAAAGGGTATGTTTGACTATCAGTTGTGACTATAGTGGTGCATTCAATGCAACTGCACACACATTGGAGATGCCAATGAGGATTGTGTATTCAAGGCAAGAAAATATCGAATTCATTCAGGGATCTTCATCAGAAGGGATTTCCTAGTGGAGACAGGTTGTTAGGAGGTAGTAAATTGGTGCATGTGTGAGCCAATTTTTGTATGATAGTGTGAGACAATTGTATATTGTACTGAGAGCTCTTGGAGTAGAGTTTTGTATGAGATTGTTTCATGATCCATGATATACATAATATATGATATTTGGGGTTTTGATATTTATGCTTTCTCGGTAAAAACATATGTGTTATGTGTGATTGATTTTTCTTCACGTGTTTGCAATTGGCGATAAAATTTCCGCAAAAAATTAACTAGAAGTATTCTGTATTTAACAGTGGCATATAATTGTTAGATCAGGAGAATCCGACAATACATCACAGTATTAATAAATTTCTACGAAGCTTGTCTTAGCATCTGTTCAAGATGTCCAAAGATTTCGCCACTATATCTTGTTCCAAAAGACCATTATCATTTCGGATTGAAACCCCATGACTTATATCTTATCACGTCAATTGCTAGGGGGGGAGTGTTCAAAATGGATTGTCATTTTGCATGAGTTTGATTTGGAATTCAACAAATCCAAGTCGAAGGAGTCTTTAGTTTTGGTAGAGCTTCTCTGTGACCGTCCCTCTAATAGTACTGCTACTACATCGGAACCATCAATTCTTGAGAAGTCTTTGTTTCTGATAGGATCATCTGATCCTTGCTATGGAGATTTTATCATTTATCTCCAAACCCAAACTTTTCATCCTGATACCTCTCGCTCTGAACAACGACGTATTCGATACCAAGCCAAATTTTATCTAATCGCCGGCGATACAATTTCTCGTCGTGGTGTCGATACTATTTTAAGAAGGTGCCTCACTCATGAGGAGGCCAAAAAGGTTTTAAATGATTGTCATGTTGGGGCTTGTGGTGGAAATTTATCTAGATATGCTACCGCATAGAATATACTCCACGCTGGTTACTTTTGGCCTACCATATTTCATGACTGCATCCTCGCAGTCAGAAGTTATCATGTGTGCCAGATTTTTTATCGTAAAATCCACAAACCGCTAGCGGCAATGCATCATGTTTTCTCTGTGGGACCATTTTCGAAACGGGGTATTGAATTCATGACCTGTAACCCTCATTCATCTGGGGGCATGGTTATATTATTTTTCCAGTATACTACTTTACCAAATGGGCCGAAGTGATGCCTACATTCAACAACACAAGACAGACAACTGCATTGTTTTTCTTTAATCATGTTATTGCATGGTTTGGGGTCCCACGGGCTATAGTTACAGATCATGGGAAGCATTTTCGCAACCACATGATTACTGAATTGACTACCAAGTTAGGATTGTCACATGATAATTCTACTTCTTATTATCCACAATCAAATGGACAAGTTGAGGCTATCAACAATATTCTTAAACGTATGCTTCAACTAATGATATGAGTTCATAAAAGAAACTGCCATTTGATCCTGTACTCGGCCTTGTGGGCGTATCAAAACTCAATGAGAAACACAACAGGATTTACTCCTTTTCAATTGGTATATGGTCTGGAAGCTATCTTTCCTATTCAATGTGAAATACTGTCGTTAAAACTCGCAATCGACTTGTTACCTAACACCTCAAAAGAAGAAGTGAATCTTTTTAACCTCATCCATCTTGATGAAATGCATCATGAAGCCAAATTCACCAACAAAGCACACAAGAGACGTATAAAGGCGCAATACAACAAAAATTTCCAGCCTCGCATTTTCTCACAGGGTGACTTGGTCCTTCTTTATGCTCAAGAAGTTGATGTAATAGGTACAGGGAAATTTGAGCCATTATGGCATGGCCCCTATATTTTCAAAAGGGTTCTTGCTTAGGGTGCCTATGAATTGGTGGATTACGATGGAATTCTATTAGCACAACCCTGAAATGGGTTGTATCTGAAATGTTACTATGCTTAATCATGAGCGTCGTAATTTTTTGTATTATATTGTATATATATGCTATTGAATTGCATTTACAGTCTTAGTTTGTTTTTAGAGTTTTCTTGACGTTAGTAATCCACTTTACATTTCATCGCAAATGTTTGAATCTTTGGAACAATTTTTTGGATATGATGATGGTTTTAGTCGTAGTACACAAAATCTATCTTTTGCACCATGGGCCATTTTCGCTCCGAACGGCGAGTTAGTGATTTTTCAAGGGATTTGTATTGGTAGATCAAGAAAAAATATTGTTGAGCATAGCGTGTTGATCGAACTTCTCTCTAATTCCATTTCATTTGGTATTAACCGCATCATTATAAGGTTAGACTCACAACTTGTGGTATTACAACTTACTAGTGTTTATACTGTTAGAAATCCAACACTGCATTGTTAGTTCCTAAGAGTTGGACTTTTGGAAAGACACTTTGATTTTATTCAATATCAACACATTTCTAGAAATTTGAACACATTGACTGATTCTTTAGCTAATTAAGTTTTAGACAAACATTTGCAACACATGTAAATATACATTCACATAATTGAATAGGATTACGCAATAACATAAGAAAACATTGAAATCAAATAGATAGATAGTTATAGGTTTTTAAAAATTTGTGCCCAACACACATTGGTCATCTGACCTCAAAATGTATGCAACATGTCGAAAGTAAATTAGTGATGCTCATGGTAAAATGATATAGATCTAGCTATCCTATGCAATAACTACATCCAATGGTTAGGAATGCCTATAGTGTGGCGCTGCAATCACATGGGTAACTCTTCGATCCGACAATCTGGAATCCCGAAGGTCAAACCCTCTATGTGCTTCCTAAGCTTAGTTAGAGTCTCAGCCATGTCCAAATCATAAAGGACTACTCTCCCGACAGCACTCTCTACTGGCTCATCTGCTCCACGCTCTAGTTCCTCCACCGGTTGAACTCCACCAACATCTGCATTATATCAAAACTTTATTTTAGTCTTGGGAAAACCTCAAAAAATACAAAAACATTGTATAACCCTTAGGAAAATAAGAAACATGGTCAAAACATACTTACTTATTGCACCCCCCTGAGCGCCTTCTGGTAAGGCTAAGTCTGGATCTCCTTGGAAATCGATGCCTGCATATGCATACTAATCAATGGTGACAACCTATCACTTGAACCAGGTGAAGAACGTAGTCAATAGCACAATGGTCGATTGGCCTGCATGCCTACCCATTAGTTCTACCCATCTCTGCATCCTTGGATCTCTAGGGTTAGACACACCCAGTGTCACATGCTAAGGCTGCATCAGTGGAATCCGCTCTAAGGAAAATGAAATGAGGATCGAACCATAACTGAAGTTCTTCTTCCTTCCTCCCTTTACTTTGTTCGGTTGTTCCTTTATTTGGGAAAGTACAGCTTTAGACCAGTTGAAGACTGTTGGCTCCATGCACTCTAGCACATACTGCATATATGATATATTCACTACATGTAGTGTAACATCAAAGGAATCGTAAAAAGAATGGTTCTCAAAGGAAAATCTCGAACATCATGGATGTTTATCTTCCCATATTTTCTCGGCTCTGCCCTTGGATAGAAATATTGAAAAACATAGTCTCTCACCCAAGAGTAGACCCTGAGAGGGAAATGGGCAAGCCTATCCTCGAAAAACCTATGAGAAAATATGCATCCTCCACTGTAATGGGAACCAAATTGTTCCTAATTTTAAATGTGTCGATAACCGGATCCCATGCTCAAACTAAGAACTCCAAGAGTTCTACTTTTTGCCTCACCACTGACAAGCGGAAGTACTTTAACAACCCACAATCTCTTAGGGCTCTTACTGTACCCGGATCATTTATGACAACCATATTTTGTTCTTCATGCTCTCTTTCTCTCCATGTAATTGTCATTATAGTCCGATGAAATTCTGAAACATAACCATAAGACTCATTATACTCCTTTTAATGCAAAAAATAAGACAAATTTTGAGCATAGTGCAAGAATAAAAAATGGATATTGCACCCAACGCAGTATTGAACAAGGTATAGTGTGTTGCATATGCAACTAGACTTCAATTTAGGTGCTCCACAATGCACTTTTAGATGCTCAAGGGTGTGTTTCCCTCTTTGGAAACAAAATTTACCCTAAGGGGCTCAAAACCCTAAAAATTTGCAATAAAAGGAAATGAATTGACTAATGAAAGAAAGAGAGGGTTCATGTCACTAACATGGATCAAACGGAAACTAAAACTATCCACATAATCGATCGCAATCAAGAGCTGAAGTTCAGGGGCAAAAAACAGGTTCAGAGCTCCAAAATGCAAATGGTAACTATTGAATGGTAAAAATTAATATTGAAACTCTTTTTATTAGTCATTTGATTATTCGCAATGAATATTTATTGCTGTGACTATGGTTTTATTATATTTTTATCATGAAGTAGGTATTTTTAATCCATTTGATGTTGTTCTGAATAGATTTTATAACTGATGAACAAATTAGTCGTACAGATTTATTTTAAAGAATGATTTGACCACAAAGCATACTTTTATCCTTATTTTTGTAGCTTTGTTAAAAACGAAAAAGGACTTGAAGCGCACTTTTATATCTTTTTCGAGCTTCTATAACAACGAAAAAGGAAACCCTGGAGTCTTCTTTTAGCTCTTTTCAGACTCTGATAATGAGAAAATATTGCCGAGTACTTGTATTTTAGAGCTTGTAAAAGTAAATGAATTGATGTCTACTCAGTATAAGTTTAACCCTTTTCCGTACTGAGATAGATTATTTACGAAAAATGAATGCCTTAGTCAAACATGACTAAAGAGGTTCTCTTAGATATTATTTTACACTTTTTTGGATATGAGCGACAACTTTATGAAAAAGTACTTATGGAGTTTTCTTTCGTCCTCTTTTTCAAACTCTCTAAATATCAAAAAGGATCAGGTTGTCATTGTCGTTAGGCTCGTTAAAACATAAAATAGAGACACGCTTGTCGATCATGGCAAGAATCGAGTTTCATTCATCACTAGACTCGTTAAATTATTAAATAGTGATACATTTTTCACCCAAAGGGTTGAATTATAGATCAAGCATATGTTATCATCCTCAAGCTTGTTAAAAAATAAAGAGGTACTGGCTGACAAATGACTGGGGAAATTTTGCGAAAGTGAACAAAAAGTTTTACAATAGCAGGTCGCTCTTGAACATGACACTTCACTCCATCACCGTGACTGTTTAGGGTGGGTAATCTTCTAGATGATTCATTCATACCTATGGTTCATCATACCTTCACTTGGATTTTGGGTCAATGCTACCAACTCATCTCAATGTCACCGATATGTTCAAGAGAAGTCATTCAGTGAATACTCATTCTTCTGCAATACTCATAAACCTTCATTCTCATGACATTCGTCCCTGAACATTGCTATATCAAGTCATCCTTTGTTTCTGAAATCAATAACTCTCGTTTCTCAATAAAGTGGCTTCCTGTCGACGTCAAATAATCATCTAGGAAGTTCACTTAGAAACATCATATTCCAGTACCATGAGGCTTGTTATAGCATCGAAAAGATCCTCACTTCTGGATTTTTGACCTAAAGATTTTTTTTAGCGTTCGACATCAAATCATCTGTTCACACCTTAAGAAATTTACTGCAATACCTTGAGAGCCATCGACATTAATGGTGATTCTCTCACATTTGTTAGCATCTCACATCACTGGCTAGTAATAAAACGATGTCTTACCATGTTTGACTACGAATCATATATTCGCATGGCTAGAATTGTAACTAAATGATTGAGTGAATGAGTTAAGAAGACCTCGAATCTAGTTTCAGTAGTCCAGGCTACGATTTTAGGATTGTTGTACACATCATCTATACAGTGACCTTACATACAGATCGTCATCCAAACATGGGCCCATATCTGTAGCCATATCTGTATTGGGCAAAATTCCAATGTAGACGACTTTCTACACTATGTACATGTTATTAGATAGTTTATGTGTTGAACATGGGAATTCCTTCCCTCAGCAATTCGTGATCAAGAGGATATATCATGATGTAATGTATTGTAATATTGATGCAGGTCGCCACTCTACTTCAGCTCCAGCCCATTACAGCGTAAAGCAACTCATTCAAAAAATATGGTTATTATTATTCTGACTTCATACTTTAGGGGGGAATCTATTATAGGTCAATTTTGGCATCATTCCCAATGACCTAGTTAAACTGGACATCATCCCCAGAACCAATGAATAGGGTCTATCATCCCCTATCATTTCAGTTGCTACATGCCCTAAGACAAAGAACAAAGACAAATCATCCATGACTTCCATTGCAAGGTTTCCAAGATTTGAAGTATATGTTATATCACCTATGAGCTCACCAACGTAATCTCTCAAGGGGCTAAGTGTGTTGCATATGCAGTTACCTCCATTCAAGGGTGCTTTGAAAAGAACTTCCCGACACTCAAGGGTGCATTGGTCAAATTGGGAGTGAAATTCTCATTATTCTGGAATCTCCACTTGGCCAGTGCCTTCTAGAAGAGTGCATATGTGTCAAACTTCGAATCTATGTGTTCATTTGACATCTCTGAGCTTGGGAACATGTCTTGCCTATTATTATAAATTCATTGATTGTAAAACTACCTTGAGCTCATCTATAAATTGAGCACAGATCCTAGTGCTTGAGAAGGAAGAAATTGAGTAAAGAAATGCTAGTGGAATTTCAATTGAGGATTTGATTTGAGTGATATGCTACTGGAGAGATGTTCATTGTGATGAGGTTGTGATGAGGCTGGGATGATGCTAGAGATGGTGTCATAAAATCAATCATTGGTTGTAACCTCCCCTTCTATCCATTAATAATAATTACTGCTTAATTTCCCACATATGTATCTGTATAAGCTTATATATTTCATATTATGAGTTCTTATCTAATGTATATGGTTCATGTTTCATTGATTTCACTGAATAACTTGAATAGGCATTTGTATATTGCAATATCTTTGTTGTTTAGTGTTCATTCTTGCAAGAGATATTTTAGTGATCTAGCTTGGATTTGAAGCTACAGCAAGAGCGACAGAAGGATAATAGGAGGCGCTTGGACCCCAAGTAGGTTTCTTGATCTATTTTGTGTGTCTATTTACTGTTAGGAAAATTATCTGCAAAGTATTTAACCTATTGTTCTAAATGCATAGCACCACATTTAGGGAAGAATGTTTTATCCATAATTCATAATTCTGCATAACAGGGATGAGCTTGGGAGTGTTTTTGTTACAGTTTTTGAAGACAATCTAGTCAACCTAGAGCTTATAGGCCTTCCCAAGAGTTGTACAACTACTAATATTCAGTAAAGGGAGGGAAAACCTACCAGAGTGGGAGTCTTTGTGGTTTGACTTGGTGCAAGAAGAGATAAGGTGGAACACTAGAGATGGATCCTAATAAAAGCATGTTGATGCGGATAATTGTGCCTTGGCTTGAAAGGAAAATAAATGGAAAGGGAAGAAATCCCAATCCAAAGGAGTTTTTGGTTCGACAAGAAAGGAAGTAGGAGTTTGGAAGGCTAGGAAATTGGTGTTGGCCATAGTTAGTATAGGAAGCAATAACATATATTGTGATAGTGCAGAGGTTTCTCAGGCTTGAGAAAACCATTATAATCTTCTCTATTTTTATGACTAGTGCAATATACAAATAGGAGGGGTTTTTAGTTGTGGCTTTCCCAAGGAAATCATTGTGTAATGTGTTGATTGAATTCTTTCTCTTGTATGCTTCGTGATTTCATGATCATTTAATTGTTTCCGCAATTGGTAGAGTAGATTCAAGTCTTTTTATTTAGTTAAATCTCATTAGCATTTTGACTCTACAAGGAATTTATACATGGTGTCACAGAAGGATTCGAATTTTTTCTTGCAGGTGAAATGAATTTGTAGTATCATTCTTCAGATCTAGTAGGATTTCATTTTATGGCCTGAGACTTGAGTATGCCCTTGAGGGTATCTAGAATTACATTTCTTGGAAGGAAAGGATGGAGGCAGTGTTGGAAGATAATCAGTTGAAGGAATTCATAGATAATGATACCTTGAAGCTTCCAACATCTGATGTTAAATATCTACCACTGTGGAAGAAGTGAGTATAAAGAGACAGGAGGATCATCGCAGAAGGTGTAAGAGACCACATAGTATTGAAACTAAATGGAAAAGAGAATCCCTTTGCTATGTGGAATAGTTTCAATGATATATTTGGTAATATAAATGAAACCAAGAAACTTGAACTAGTGAAAAAATTGAGGATTGAAGACAAAGGGTATGAGGTAGTCTTCAGATATGGCAAAGCCTACCTAAAACATCTTGATTCATGTCAAATCAGGAAATTTGGTTTCATGATCAAGAGACTCTACACATTAGATTAATATGCATGCACAACCTTGAGGATCAAGTCAAGGATTAGAGATGTTGTGGTTGAGAGGGAGCATGATTTAGCTCTCAAGAGGAGGCCTAGACTAGTTGCTAGTTGGGTTGACCATGAGGATGATAATGAAGAGGATCAATAAAATACCTCTAGTAGGAGGAGTTTTCGAGACAAGTGGTCAAAGTGAGCACATGCATCCATACCTCCAAGTGTGAGCTAGGGAAATGTGAAGTAATAGTCCCAAGAGTTGAAGAAATTTGGGTAGGGTCCATTGAGGTGTTTTTGTCTCATGGATAATTACCTTGCTACAAGGGGCCACAGTATTCCATATCAGGAGGATCAATTTCAGTAAGATACTAAGAAGTGCAAAGCAGTGTTTCCAACAAAGTAGGAGGCTTAGTATTATAGTCAGCAGCAACATTGTTTTCCCAGTAGACAGTTTCATATTGATTCAATGATTATTTTTTATTTTTTATTCTCAGTTGCAGATGTTGCAGTAGTAGCAACATAGTGAGAGGTGTTGCATGCAGTGCATTCTAAAGGTGTTGCATTGAGGTAGATGTGAATCCCTTTCTTGTTGAGAGGGAGTATTAAAAATGGCAACATGAAAAATCTAGATTCAATTTTCCCTTGAATTAAATTAGGAGAAAAATGTAATTCCACATCACAAGACAACAAGAATGTGTTAACTAAGTTAGTTTGAAGGAATTGATTTTGAAGAAATATTTTCTTCATTGCTAGAATTGAAGCTATCAGGATGTTCTTAGCTTATGCATGTTCGATAAATATCAAAGTTTATCAAATGGACATGAAATAAAAATTTCTAAGTGGAGAATTAGAAGAAGAAGAAGTATATAGAGAACAACCTGAGGTATTTTTTCTCACTAACAAGAAAGATTATGTTTGCAGGTTAAAGAAGGCATTGTATGGTCTCAAACAAGAACCCAGCCCATGGTATGCTCATCTTGACAAGTATTTGCAACAACAAGTATTTAGGAAGGAACTACGGATATCTACCTTTACGTAAGGATTGAACATGATAGTCTGATGATTATTGAAGTGTATGTGGATGATATAATATTTAGAAGTGACGATGACACATTAAGTAAGAATTTTGCAGCAGATATGCAAAGTAAGTTCGATGTGTTAGTACTTGGTGAGTTGACATACTTTTTGGTACTTGAGATATCGCAACAAGGCAAGGGAATATTTATCTATCAAACCAAATATATTAAGGAAATGTTGAATATATTTCAAATGGAATATTTCAAGCTATTTATCACCCCAATGGTGATAGGTTGCAATTTGAGCATATATGACTTGTCCAATGTTGAAAATGGAAACAAAAAAAATCCTGATTTAATTTTCCCTTGAATTAAATTAGGAAAAAAATGTAATTCCACATCAAAAGACAACAAGAATGTGCTAACTAAGTTAGTTTGAATTAGTTCTCTCTATTAATTCTATTTGAGGGTCTAACTTGAGTCATGTAGAGTGGTTCCTACTTTTTAGGATCCTAGGTTGAGTTTATTTTGAGTTGTAATTAATTAATTCAGTTAAACTGAGTTAAAGTCAGTTAAACTAGTTCCAAATGTTGGAGGAACTAGTGGGAGGTCAAGTAGTGGGGTGTGTACTTAGTGGTCAACCAATTAACTAATAAATTAGCCATAACTAACTCATGCATGTGTGATATATGAGTTACCCAGTTGAGATTGGAGTTTAAGGGTAGTGTATTATCAGTTCTATAAATATCCGAGTTGTACAAATGATGCATGAAGTCAGAGGAAGATCCTAAATGAATTTCACAATCCAATGGAGGATATTCATATTAAATAGGGGCCTAATTCCTCCTTGAACAACGTGAGGAAATAGGAGCTTGGAAGTCTAGGAAACTAGCTAAGTGTTGGCCATAGTCATTCTAGGAAGTAGTGAGATAAATAGGGATAGTGTAGAGTTTGCTCGAGCTTAAGAAAATCATTGTAATATTCTCATATTTTTATGAATAATTAAATATATAGATAGTGGGTTTTTTACTTGTGGATTTCCCCAGTGAATCATTTTGTAATGTGTTGATTGAGTTATTTTTTTGTATGCTTTGTGATTGCATGATCATTTATTGTTTCCACAATTGGTAGAGTAGATTCAAGTCTATTGTTTTAGTAAATTACAATTAGTAGTTTGAATCTACAAGGAATTTCTACATGGTATCAGAGCTGAAATCATTATATAAGAGAAGAATACGAATTTATATTTGTAGGAGGAATAAGTTTTGCAGATCTATTCTTCAGAGCTAGCAGCAGGATCAGGATGGCATTCTATGTTCTGAGGCTTGAGTATGCTCTTGAGGGTAGCTTGAATTACATTGCTTCGAAGGACAAGATGTATGTATTCATGGAAGATAATGGGTTGAAGGAATACATTAATAGATTTTTTCTGAATCCAACAGTTGTAGATGCATAAGCTCTAGCATAATGGAAGAGGAATGTATCCAAGGCAAGAAGGATCTTACTAGAAGGAGTTTGAGATCAATTTTCTTGAACCTCCATGAAAAGGAGACTCCATATGCAACATGGAAGGAATTGACAGACTTGTTTCATAACATAAGTGACCACGGGAAGATGTCACTAAAGGAAAAGCTTCATAAAATCAGGATCGAAAAGGGTGACACAATACCACAGTACTTGAGCACGTTCACCCAATGTTGGGATGAGCTTGGGAGTGTTGTTGTTACATTTTTTGAAGATGATCTAGTCAACCTAGAACTTATAGGCCTTCCCAAGAGTTAGAACAACTACCAAGATTCAGTAAATGGGAGGGAAAGCTACCAGAGTGGGATTCTTTATGGTCTGAATTGGTGTAAGAAGAGATAAGGCAGAACACTAGAGATGGATCCTAATACAAGCATGTTTATGAGGAGAATTGTGCCTTGGCTGGAAAGGCAAAGAAATCAAAAGCAAATAAATCCCAATCCAAAGGAGATTCTGGTCCGGTGGGAAAGGAAGTAGGAGCTTGGAAGGCTAGGAAATTGGCGTTGGCCATAGTCAGTATAGGAAGCAGTAAGATAGATTGTGATAGTGTATAGGTTTCTCAGGCTTGAGAAAATAATTGTAATATTCTCTATTTTTATGACTAATGTAATATATATAGGAGGGGTTTTTAGTTGTGGCTTTCCCAAGGAAATAATTGTGTAATGTGTTGATTGAATTCTTTCTCTTGTATGCTTCATGATTTCACAATATTTTAATTGTTTACGCAGTTGGTAGAGTAGAGTCAAGTCTTTTTATTTAGTTAAATCTCATTAGCAGATTGAGTCTACATGGTATCTGAGAAGAATTCGAATTTTTCCTTGTAGGTGAAACGAATTTCTAGTATCATTCTTCAGAGCTAGCAGGATGTCATTCTATGGTATGATACTCGAGTATGCCCTTGATGGTAGCTCGAATTACATTTCCTGGAAGAAAAGGATGGAGTCAGTGTTGGAAGATAATTCGTTGAAGGAATTCATAGATAATGATACCTTGAAGCTTCCAACATCTGATGTTAAATATCTACCAGTGTGGAAGACGTGTGTAGCAAGAGACATGAGGATCATCATGGAGGGTGTGAGATACCACATAGTATTGAAACTAAATGGAAAAGAGACTCCCTTTTCTATGTGGAATACTCTCAATGAGCTATTTGGTAATAGAAATGAAGTCAAGAAACTTGAACTGGTGAAGAAATTGAGGATTGAAGACAAAGGCTATGAGGTAGTCTTAAGATATGGGAAAGCCTACCTCAAACATATTGATTCATGTCAAATCATGCAATTTTTTTTCAAGATCGAGATAATCTACACATTAGAGTAAGATGCATTCAGAACCTTGAGGAGAAAGGTAGGGATTAGAGATGTTGTGGTTGAGAGGGAGCATGATTTAGATCTCAAGAGGAGGCCTCAACCAGTTACCAGTTGGGTTGACCACAAGGATGATAATGAAGAGGATCAATAAAATACATATAGTAGGAGGATATTTAAAGACAAGTGGTCAGAGGGAGCACATGCATCCATACCTCCAAGTGTGAGGTAGGGCAATGTGAAGCAATAGTCGCAAGAGTTGAAGAAATTTGGGCAAGGTCTATTGAGGTGTTTTTGTCTCATGGATCATTACCTTGCTACAGGGGGCCACAATATTCAGTATCAGGAGGATCAATTTCAGTAAGATACTAAGGAGTGTAAATAAGTGTTTCCAACATAGTAGGAGGTTCAATAGTAGAGTCAAAAAAAACATTTTTTTCCCAGTAGACAGTTGCATATTGATTCAATGATTATTTTTTATTTATTATTCTCAATTGCAGATGTTGCAGTAGTAGAAACAATATTGATATGTGTTGCATGCAATATATTCTAAATTTTTTTCATCGAGGTAGATGTGAATCCATTTTTTTTTTACAGGGAGTGTTGAAAATGGCAACATGAAAAATCCAGATTCAATTTTCCCCTGAATTAAATTAGGAGAAAATTGTAATTCCACATCACAAAACAACAAGAATGTGTTAAATAAGTTAGGTTGACTTAGGTTACTCAGTGAGACTCAGTCAATTCGAGTCGAGGGCCTAAATTGAGTCATGTAGACCAGTTCCTAATTTTTAGGAGACTAGGTTGATTTTATTTTGATTTGTAATTAATTAATTTAGTTAAACTGAGTTAAAGTTAGTTAAACTAGTTCCAACTATTGGAGGAACTAGTGGGAGGTCAAGTAGTGGGGTGTGTACTCCATGATAAACCAGTTAACTGATAAATCAACCATAAATAACTCATGCATGTGTGATCTACGAGTTACCCAGTTGAGATTTGAGTTCAAGGGAAGTTTACTATCAGTTGTATAATTATTCGGGTTATACATATGGTGCATGCAGTTAGAGGAAGAACCTAAAAGAACTGCACATTGAAATGGAGGAAAATTCCTATTAAACAGGGGCATAATTCCTCACTGAACAATGCAAGGAATTAGGAGCTTGGAAGGCTAGGAAATTCACGAAATGATGGCCAGAATCAGTCCAGGAAGTAGTGAGATAGATAGAGATAGTGCAAAGGTTGCTCAAGCGTGAGAAAAGTATTGTAATATTCTCATATTTTTCTGACTAATGAAATATATAGATAGTGTGGTTTTTAGCTATGAATTTCCCAGGAAATAATTGTGTAATGTGTTGATTGAATTCTTTCTCTTGTATGCTTCGTGATTTCGCAATTGTTTAATTTTTCTGAAATTGGTAGAGTAGTTTCAAGTCTATTGTTTTAGTAAAATTCAATTAGTAGATTGAATCTACAAGGAATTTATACATCCAAATATGTATATCAAATAATGTATAGATCTATGATTGGTAGTCTTCTATATGTAACAACTTCTAGGCCATATGTGATGCAGGAATTTGGGAAAGTTGCAAGATTACAAGCAGCACCAAGGGAATCCCATGTCATTGCGGTAAAAAGGATTTTCTATATCTTAAGGGAACAACATAATATGGATTATGGTATCCTAAAGGAAAATAGATAATTATTGAAGTTTATTAATATGCATATTGGATAGGAAGTGTTGATCATCATAAGAGCACTAGTGGAGCAGCCTTCTATCTAGGTGGTTGTCTTATTTCATGGTTTAGCAAGAAGAAATATTCAATCTCATTATCCACAGTGGAAGTAGAATACATAGCAGCAACAACTTGTTGTACCCAAGTCATCTAGATGAAACAAACCTTTCTCTATCTTCAAGTAAAGTTTGATGATACCATTCCAATATTATGTGGTAACACCAACATCATTATTATCTTCAATAATCTTGTGATGCATTCAAAAATGAATCACATTTCGAGGAAGTGCCATTTTTTTAGATAACAGTCTTTTGGGGAAAACATTAAGGTTGAATACATTGGGACCAAAGCACAAATCACTGACATATTTACCAAATCTTTACCATGTGAGAAATTTGGTTATCTTCGTCAAAAGCTTGGGATTCTCCCAAGTTCCCATTATACTATTATTTTATCTAGTCAAGTAGAATGGGGGAATTAAGGCAGGTCACAGTTCCGCAGGAGAGGAAGGTTGTCCGAGGGAGTTACCCCTTTTCCATTATTTCCAAAGGGGTATATTTTTTTTTGCTAGTTTTCATTAATGTCAACCCAAGCAACACCAAGATCTACCCCAATTTTTTTCATCAAATTTGACATGGAAATTCATGTTATATCGTGTCAATATAATTCTAGATAAATTCCCCTCGACGAGATGTTTCTTTTGATATATTCTATGCCCTGTGGTTCCCTTTGGTTTAAGAGAAAATTGAGTTTGAAATTGAAGACCCAGTTTTGTGGGATAAAACCCCAAGGGGTAGTGACATGACACTTCCTCCTACGATTGTCAATATATGAAATTTTTTACCACCGTAATATCACCACGTATAAGTTTAAAATCTTCAAGAACCAAATACAATAACCCAATCATTGACTTCAGAACCTTGGTAGGATCATATGGACTAAGCCAATCATTATTTTCAAATCCTAGTGAAATTGAAAATTTTTCTAGGAAAATCCTTAACACAAATGTTAAATAAGGAAGCATAAATTTAGGAAACATATTAAATAAGAAGTATCCCTCTTATCTTAAATACCAATATCTCTGCCTATCTAGCTCACGTCCTCCCTTACTTATCATAATTGACAAAAATAAATTCATTTTTTTAATGTTATAACTCCTTAATTCCGAACTAACATTTACCACATAAAGCCCTCCTGACCTTCAATGTTGAACCTTTGAAACCTTGCATAGCTCAAATTCATGTCTATAAATAAAGATATATTATCCTCCTCAACAATATGTACTTAACAATGATATTTTGAATAATCTATCTGAGAAATATAGTTGGCCATGTGGTAACATGTAAGATCAGACAAGATGGTTAATTTTGAGTGAAGTTCGAGGTTTGTTCTACCTTATTGCAGGAATAAACCAAAAAATTAAGAACAAGGGACACGTCATATTTTGGAAATTTGTTCTATTTTTGTTGCATCTCTTGATTAGAATAAAAGGTCGAGTCTATATTATGATCTAGCTTAAACTACAGGATCCGAGTTGAAGAAGGATCAAGTTATAAATAATATGTTGATAACTATTTGATTGGGACTGAAGGTTGCCTTACATAATAAGAATGAAGAAAAACAAGAAGGATATGCAAGATTGTAATTTTATTTTTGCATATTCCCTTTTAAGTCATGGTCTAGGTCCTTCTGAGTTTGTGTTTAGATAGAGCATGTAAATTCACCTTTTTATGTCTCGGACCTGAGGTATAAAATAACAAAAAGGGTTTATTATTGCTTGGGTTTAGGTTTATACTTAGGTTAGTTTAAGTCTATTGTTTTAAGTCTAGTTTACGCTAGTACTAGGTCTGGTTAGGGCTAGTGTTTAGGCTTGTTTGTAAAAGAAATTCTAGCTTCAGTGCTTCAGTGATATAGAACCTTTAAAGTCTCAAATTAAACACAACATTAAGATAATATTGCAATATCTTAGGCTCACTTCATTTTAAGCTTCAGATTTGTTTATATACCTTATGTTCAGAACTAGTTAGGGCTCATTTTAGATCTTTGGATAAGGCATATCATCAAGGTCTATAGTAAGGCTTGCGGTAGTTTTTAGGGCACAATTTGTAGGCTTTTAAGAGCCAGATTTAGGACTCTATAATATCTAGCTCATGTCAGGTATAGTATCATCAAATGGGTCAAGTGTAGGTTCTTCTAGCATCTAGATAAATTTTTAGGATCGCCCAAGAAGAGTGAAGTATGAGCATCAATAAGATTTCGATGCCATTAAGAAAAGAGTTAGCCAAGTATTGTTATATTTCTTTTGTTGCATATCTATTTCTGATGACATAAAATTTTCAGTGCGATTATTATTATTTACTAACTCTCTTTGCATGCAGAGGTAAGTTATTTTAAAGTGTTGTTGTGTTTATTTGTCTTTAGGTATTGGGTTTCATTTGGGCTTGCATCAATTACAAACTAAACATAGTTAAAGCACCCTCAACTGATGCAAACAACAATGACATGAAGATAAGACCTAATGGTGACATTAAGTAAGTAAGTTAGCCACAAGAAACAAAGCAGTGAAATTGAAGAAGAGATCAATTAATGAAGCAATGTAAGGACAAGAAAGAAAGTGACAAATAGCAGAAGCATTTCAGCAATATCCACATCAATATCTCGTCTTGTAAGGAGTTTTTCCAAGAGTCAGTGTCATTTTTCAAACATTATACATCATCATAAATGGGACATTATCCCTTTTAAGGGAGCCCACATTTGTAAATATCCTGTGTCATTGCCTCGAATTGAAGAAGAAATTTTTTTGGGAAAAGGACTTTGGTTGTTGTTGGGACAAGGGTTCTTAGTTTTTCAAGACACGGGTTTAGGTCCAAGTGTATTTTTTAGTCAAATAAAATCTTTGAAATATCATTGTAACTTGGATCATCGTCCTTGGTACGGGAGTCCACATTTTTATTTTATTTTATTTTATTTTATCTTTATAGGGTGGTAGGGTGGTGCTAGGCAGGTGAATGAAGTCACCAACAGGCTAGGGCCTATAAACACTTCAGGGTGGTAGGGTGGTACTAGGGTGAGTTGTGGCTCACTTGGGTGTTAGGGCATCTTTTCAACTAACTATTGATAAAACAAGGTCATTTGGATGTCCTTCCAGTGGGAGCTGGAGAATAATGATTTTCTAGATTTCCATGAAGTTGTAGCTCTATTTTCAATTGGGGCTGAAGATTAAAGAACTTATTAGAAAAGCATTGGATGTTTTTTTGACCTGGAGGGGATTTTCCATCTAAAAAAATTGTGCCTGCACTATCTATTTTTGCATTGTTTTTTACTTTTCTTACTAAATAATCATAATAATAACTTAAGATTAAATCATGCTCTGAAAAGGATTAATAAAACGCTAACTCCTAAGAAATATTGATTCACCCACCCTTTCATTATTTCCAACATTGACAAAGTCAAATACTATTGGGATGCCTCTAACATAGATAAAACATGGATATAATGGTTAATTATGAGGGAGTGGAACCTAAGTGTAGGGAGGAGAATTGGTCAAAATTTTGGTGGAATATTTAACAAAGAATCATCATAATATACAACTTAGTTGTAAATAGTTATAGGGTTATATATCAAGTGGTTCCTTTTCCATCTGTGAGGCCTCTTACCCAACAAAATCGGTAACCCCATAGGAGAAAATATTTCTCCTACATTTGATAGCCAACTAGCTAGTAGCCCTTGATACTCACTAATTGATGATGATATTGCATATTCCTCCTCCATATGCATCAGCTACCTACCTCTCCCCATCCAACAATACCACTTGGATGAAGGTGGGTTGCTATTCAAAAGGTACTATGATCATTTTTCAACCAAGTGCTTATACTTTTTTTTTTTTGGCATTTAGTATGGATAAAGGGTTGATCTAGAAGATTGAATGATATTGATTGTAAATATGTTTTCTCACCTTCCCATGGGGGTTAATATTTATCCCTATCCCAATGGAACCTCCCTTAAGGCCTAAGGATTATAGGAGGGGAACTACTTGGAAAACCTGAATTGAGATATTGTGTTCATTATCCCTTACACCATACTTGACACTTTCCATGCCACATTGCAAGCCCCATATGTAATCTCCATTTTTCAAGTCTTACTTATCATTGGTTCATTGGGATTTGGCACCCTCATGTCCACACTCATTGAGTAGGGTAAAAAAACATTTCCATGTAGGATGGTGTAGCTAAAAGAATGACAAAAAATATCATGGCCACAACAAAATAAAAATAAGAAAACAAAAATGCAAAATATGTTTGGTACATAAGATATCATGTGGGAAAAATCATAGCATGAGCTCTACCCTTCTCATTAGCCATCATCTAGTTCATGAAAACATGATGCTCCTTTACATTAAAAGGAACCATTGCATGTCCCAACCCTATTGAGTGATGAAACATCTCATCTTAAGGGGTAGTATAAAATGATACAACATAAAGAGCAAGCTCTAACCCTTGAGTTATGCACAATAATACAAATAATTATCATGAAAAAATTAAAAGGAACACTAGAGGGGTGGGAAAAGTAGGCCAAGTAAGGTAACTCATGCCTCTATGATTTATCCCTCCTTTACATTCATACAATCAAGATTTGGACTCCCTATCAACTAGTCCCATTAACCATGGAACTTTTCCATGAAGAATTTTCCCCTCCATTTCCATACATTTACACTAAGATCTATTGATTTAGGGGTTGACCTTGGAAATGAAACTTCCCCTTGAGGGTTGGAACACGGTTGGAATAACCTAATATGTTTAACCATTATCCACATCTATCAAGGAATATAACACCTTTATGGGACTTGGACTAGTTAGATATAAGAAGGTGATCCTTGTTTGAAGTATTAATAGGCTCTTAACATCCAAAATTGGTCCACTTAGATGCTCATATGATATTATTGTCTAATGGATGGTTTCTTTCAATTGAGTTCATGTTGGTTTTTTAGGTGGTTTATAATATCTTAGGCCTTGAGGGCACCCACTCCATAGTTTCCCATGCATTTTCAGAGATACAAATGAATTTTCATATGCAACCTTAAGAGAATTGGGCCTCATGATTACTTGAGTAGATTTTACATGTCCAAAATAACCCTCAAGACCCAAGATTTTTTTATACTTTGATCCATTATAGAGGATTATTGAAGATGTCACTACTAGACCCAGCATGCCCCAAGGATTTACTTGACACTACTCGATAAGCAAGCCATGATTCAAAGCCCAAATGAGGATGATATTCCATTGAGAGACTCGAGAGGGATTGTTTCCCTTGATGAATCCCTAATCTAGAGAGAGGAGGCCTTGTTTTGACTATTGAATACCCATGGAAATGACAAGGAGACACCTTAGTTAGATTTGGGACCCTATAGAAGGACTTGACATGGATTTGAGGGATATTCCTCAAATTTTGGGTGATCTTGGCACTCTAACACTTTTTTAGACCTCTTCACAACATGACATGGAATGTGGAGTCCTAAAAGGTCATGATGTCTACATTCATGAGGCTAAAACTCACACATGTGGGTATTTATGCCTTGTTTTATCATTAAGATACTAGGTTGGCCTGTAACCCAAGGTTTATTTTATGTAAAAATTTTTTTATGGGAATCATTATTTAGAATTCATTGAGGTAAACTTCATATAAAAAATAGTCGCCCCATTTTCATTTCTCATCTTCACTTGTGGAGAATTCAACCTCCTTAGAGGATTTTTGCCTTGCTAAAAATGTCATGTATTCTTGTGGAGATGTCATCTATTGTAGATATTTTTAATCTGGATACTATCTCTTTTTGTGGAGACATCGTTTTTGGATAATAAAGGATGTGTTCATGTATTTCTTGTAAGTACTCTTGTTGTTGATTATATTTTGAATGGTTATTGCATGTAATGGTTGTTGTTAGGGTTTTTATGAGTTGGTTTTATTGAATATTTTTCTATGAAATATTGGAAAATTATTGTATGTCTTAACCTAAAGAATATATGACAATCCCTTGAATGAATATTCATGTTAATATCTCTTCATGACTTTAGCCCCTCTTAAAGTGATAGCTAAGGTTTTGAAAAATAGGGTTTTTCTTGCCCTTACTCCATACCAAGCTTTCGTATTTCCATTTGTAGGCCTACCTTAGACTCCATCACCTAAGGAAAAAGAATTGGATTTCCACATAGGTGATCACACCATAAAAAAACATATTTTAACATATTTTCTCTCTCCCTCACATTTTCAGCCCTTCAATGCAAGTCGTTAGGCTAGGGCTAGGGCCAAATTCAACTAGGAGGAGTTCGTTAGCTTATGGGAGGGTTATTCACTTGGTTTGAGACATGTTATATCAAGATTCATATTTTTACATGTTAAATTCTTCCATTTTATGGCCGACACCATAATCCTCAGGTAATTTTTCCCTAGGGTAAACCCTAACCTTTCCATAGGCTTCAACTTAGGGATTCTTTAAGACTTGTTGATCCAATTATTTATGATACCTATATTTACAAAGCCTTTTCTTGGCCTTATGTTTCTTGGTAAGTCATTTCAATTTCCTATTCATTAAAACTTAGGTCATAAGTTCCCTAAATATGCCTCTTGGAGGGCACGTTTTGCCTTGTTTTTTATGGATTGAGCCTTTTCCTTAAGTTGAGTTCCATTCTTGAGCCTATCTTAGTCACCTCTAAGCCTTATAATTTGGATACCTATTAGGTGACCAACATAGGGAAGCCTCCCTTATGGTGAAATTCCATTGAAGAGTAGGAGGTGGTGAGTTGTGGTAACAATGAGCCTTCACCTCATAATATTATCCCTTGGTATAGTCCTTGTCTTGTGAGGCATCTCACAAGACCTACTAGATTTTGAGGCAACATATTTTTCCATTGTTTTCGAGGAGGATTTGGGACAACCCCCTTGTTATTTGAATATTAAGCTTCATTTCCTTTCAAGATAACATTTAAGAAGACAAAATAGCTTTACTCTTCTAACGACTCCTGAAAAATAACCCTATTAAAACCCCTGGTAGTTCTTCTGATGATACCATAGTTCCAAGAAAGAAGAAGAATATATGAAAAAATACTAAAGCAACTACATCCTTTGTGATCCAAAAAACTCCCATGGATAGAAGTATATTCATAGAAAATAACACCCCTACCACCATGGATATGCTAAGGCTCATAGCTACATTCAGGCCATTGGATGTTAAAAAATTTTGTGATGCATTACATCCATTTGTAGAGAAGTATTGAGAATGGTTACTTAAGTTCAATGGCACAAATTCCATCACTATATAAAAATGTATGCATGAGGTTTATGGGGAAGTGAGTGCTAAATTTATCGTGGATGAGGATGTATTCATGATGCTCCTTGCCTTGAATTTATAAGGTAGTGATAGGGATTGGTACCTTATTTTATCCCAATATGGTACCAATGATTAGGATGCCTTCAACCAAGCCTTCAAAACAATATGGGCCATAGTCAAGGAATGTGTCATGCTCCTTGATAAAGTCCTTGAAGCCATGAAAATGAAGAACAAAATTGCAAAGGAATTTATGCAATGTTTTGAAAATTTACTCAAGGAACTCCTTGATCAGTATAGGCCAAAACATGACATTATCCTTGATAAATATGTGCAATATTTCCCTAGGAATCTGACATATGCCTTTAAAGATAAGAAGCCTCAATCCTAGGACAAATGGCAATGATGAAGAAGCTAGCTATGTTGGAAATAGAAATGGGATATTACCAACACTTCCCTACTAAGCCAGCATTTAGTAAGGAAATACCTCTAAAGAAAAAGGCACCTTTAGGATACCATGCTACTCAATATAATGCTCCAAATACCATCACTTGAACCAACTTTGTGGGAAATTAGGAGATACATGGGTGTCATCCCTGTGATGACTATCATACCTAGGAAGAGTTTCCATAAAATCAAGTGGAGGAAGAGTAAGTCCCTAAGCACCTCAATGTCATCAATTATGATGCTCCTTTCAATATCTTTCTTGGTGACTCTTACCTACATAGAGAGCTTGATCAAATCCATATTAATCATACAAATTATCAATATGAGTCGATAATGGCTATGGAAAACAATGGGAGGTTTAAGGGATATTAGAAGAAATGCTAACCAAGGCCAAGTGAGTTAAATATTTAACATTACCTCCCAAAAGAAGGATAAACCTCATGTACCATCAAAGAAAATTCTTAACTCAAAACCTCAAAATTATGACGTTGCTTTGGATGTTGATTTGACCATTTTTTTTACTAAAGTGAATGTGTAGGTTCCTCTTTCCAAGAGAGCTAAAAGTGTGCCTCATAGAGGGAATGTTATGTAGGCTTTCAAATTTTAAGAAGAGCATAAGGATCCTCCAAACATTCTACAAAACATGTATATTGATAAAAATAGTTAAGGACATGAGCCATTTTTGTTGTCTGTAGTGATAAATAATCTCATTCTGCATAATTTAATGCTTTATTTTGGTTCCTCTACAAATGTGATTCCTTTGAAAGTCATGCATAAACTAGAAATGGATATCACCAGGCCTTATAAAAACGTATGTGCCTTTGTTTCAAAATATATACATGTATATAGACTTCTTAAATATTTTAAGGTATCCTTGGTGTACAATAAACATATATCAGTGTTAATGGATATTTAGTCATTGATGGGCTTGATTCTTGGGGAATGTTGTTATCAAGGAAATGGTGTGCTTCAATTGGAGAACAATTATATATGGACTTGTCATATGTAACCATCTTCACCTTTGATGGAACGCCATTTATCTTATATAGGGAACCAAAAATTCCTAATCATGTAGAAGATATGGAACCTTTCTCATTCTATGAGCCTATTGAAAATCCAAGGATTATAGATGATCATAAGGGTGTAGGTCAATATTGGTCCAAAGGGCCTCCACAATTGAAAGAACCCAACCCTTCTTAGAAAATTTGTTTTATCAAAAACACCAAAGGGAAATAGACGATTACCAAGAGGAAATGGGTCCAAAAACCAAAATGATAATACTAAGTAGGTGATCATATTCTTGTGGAAAATGATCTTATTCTAGTTAGGATCCATGGAATAATAGGATTTGGATAATTTTACATTTCTAAGCTTGATGGTAAACTCTTATCCTCACCATTAAGATTGGGATTCCTCACTTTGTTTGATCGAAACTAATTTAATTATGCATATTAGTTAATTAGCATTGCATATTGTGTGAGATTCTAAATTATTGCATTTCCATGTTGTTGTGTTTCATTGTAGATTAATTTACTTATATATATTTCATTTTTTGTATGGATATTATTATCATCATATAAAACCAAGGTGATAACCAACACCCAGTGCACATGATTCCAAAGAATTTTACTTATATGTGCAGGTAATAGGTCTACGAGCCCAAGGATTGTTGGAGTTCTCATGAAATCCTAATTTGAGAATATGGATCATGCGCTCTAAGGTGAGCTCATGTCTTTGAGTTGGATCCAAATGTTACCTACCAAAATGGGTAAACCCAAAGAATAATTTTTTTCTCATACATTTCATATCCAACCAGCGGACCCTGACGCTCACTATTAGATGATGACATACCATATGCTTCTACCATATGCATCGGCCAAATTCTTCTCCCCGTATGAAATTACCACTTGGGTGAAGGTGGGATTCTATTCAAAAGATACTTCAATGATTTTGAAATCTAGTGCTTATACTTGTTTTTTTGGGCATATAGTATCGATAAAGGGATGATTTGGAAGACTGATCGATCTTGACTGTAAATTTGTTCTCTCAGCTTACCAGAGGGGTTAATATTTATTAGTACTCTAGTGGACCTCCCTTAAGGCCTCAGGGTTATAGGAGGGGCATTACTTGGAAAAAATTGAAATGAGATAGTGTGTTCATTATCCCCTACACCATAATTTACACTTTCCATGCCACATTATAATCCTCCTATGCCATCTCCATTCTTTGAGTATAAATTGTCATTGGTTCATTGGGACTTAATACCCTCATGTCCACACTCCTTGAGTAGGGATGAAAAAAATTCCCTAGAGGTTGATGTGGCTAAAATAATGAAAAAACATATCATGGCCACAACAAAAGAAAAATAAAAAAATAGAAATAAAAAATATGGTTGGGACATAAGTTAGCACAAGGGAAAAATCCTAGCATGAGCTCTGCCCTCATCATTAGTCATCACCTAGTTCCTAAGCACATGATGCTCCTTCACATAAAAATGAACCCTTGAATTTCCCAACCCTGATGAGCGATGAACCATCTCAAATTAAGGGGTAATATAAAAATACTACGTCATAAAAGACAGGATCTAACCCTTGATTTATGCACCATAATACAAAGCATTATCAAGAAAAAATTAAAAAGTGCACTAGATGGGTACTAGAAAAAGAAGGCCAAGTAGGGTAGCTCATGCCTCTGTGATTACTCCCTCCCTTACATTAATACACTCAAGATTTTCACTCCCCATTACCTAGTCCCCTTAACCATGGCACTTGACCATGAAACTTTTTCCCCTCCACTGCCATACATTTTCACTAAAATCTATTGATTGAGGGACTAACCTTGGAAATGCCACTTCCCCTTGAGAGTTGGATATTACTATTATGCCACCTAATAGGGTTAACCATTAAGCACCTCTATCAAGGTAGATATTACCTTTAATAGACTTGGTCTAGTTAGATATCGAAATGTAATTATTTTTTGAATTGTTAATATTGCCTTAACATCCAATTTTATTCCACTTAGATGCTCATATGATCTTAGTCTCTAATGGATGGTTTCTTTCACTCAAGTTTGTCTTGGTTTTGTTAGGTGGTCCACAATAGCCCAAGCCTTGAGGGCACCCGCTCCACAGGTACTTGGGCCTTTTTAGAGAGACAAATGACTTATTAGATGCAATTTTGATATCATTGGGCCTCATGATGACTTGAGTAGATGTTACATTCCCTAGATCACTGTGAGGACCCAGGACATTGGTCTACTTTGACCCATGATAAAGGATTCTTGATGTTGACACTATTGGATCAAACATGCCCCCTTTTGGCCTTGACACTACTTGATGCGATGGACATGATTCAGAGCCTAGAAGAGGATGGTATTCCATTGAGAGACTAGGTATGGATTGTTACACTTGATGGAGCCCTAACGGTGGAGAGAAGAGGCCATGTTTTAACCATTATAGACCCATGGAAATGACATGGAGACACCCCAAGTAGATTTGAGACCCAAGAGGTGGAATTGAGGTGGATTTGAGGGATATTCTTTAATTTTTGGATGATAATGACACTCTGACACCTTTTCATACCATGACATGGAATTTGGAGCCCTAAAATGGCATGAAATCAACATTAATGAAGCTACAAATCACACGTGTGGGAATTTATGACTTCTTTTATCATTGAGCTAGTGGGTCGGTTTGTAACACAAGGTTTATTTCACGTCAAAATTGTTTTATGGGATTCATTAGTTATAATTCATTGATGTAGACATCATATAAATAGAGGTAACCCCACTTTCGTTTCTCGTCATCAGTTGTGGAGAATTAAATCTCCTTAGAGCATTTCAACCTAACTGAAAGTGTCTTGAATTCTTGTGGATATGTGATATATTGTAGATATTTTGCATTTGGAGGTTATATCTTGTTGTGGAGACATAATTTTGAGATAAGAATGTGTTCATACATCTCTTATAATTACTCTTTTGTTGATTATCTTTTGAATGGTTGTTGTTATGGTTTCTATGTGCTAATTTTATTGAATATTCTTCTATGAAATATTGGAAATGTATTATATTAATACAAGTGTATATTGGTGGCCACATTCCTATTCTAGTTGGACGCCCACTATTTTTTCTTTCATATTCCTTAATTGTAGCATAGTTTACAATTTTTGGCATTTTTTTAGGTCCTGAACTTCCGGAGCCGTTTTGAGGCCCTAAACGACGTTTTTTTGGAAAATGGGAAAATTGGTGGATTATGGTAGGGGTTTACAATTGAAATTTGTTGTCCTAGTATAGATATCTCCATCAAGGTATTGTACGCGTCAAACGGAGATCATATGCCAAAGTTACAACCCTGGGAATTTGATGTGCCAATCTACCCCAACGGGGCCCACCAAATTTTGGTGCTTCATCTCCTAGAGTTAGGTTTTTGGATGTTTATGGTTTTCCATTGTTTATCAAAAATAAATAGGCCTCAAAACCTCATTGTAACATAGTTCAGAAGGCTTGTATCTGCCACATCTCTTCTCATAGATAAGCTACCATTGGTTGAGCTATTTTATTTCCATTCTACTTGTAAACAATTTTCAGTATTTTGTTATTAATGAATTGAAGTTTTGTTTTCATTGTATCTTTGTGTTTATGTTTATATATGTATTTAATTTCTTTCCTTCATAAATATGGATCATTTATGTATTAAACTAAATAAGTTTTGACAATCCCTTGAATGTATCCTTATGTTTAGCTCTCTTCATAAATTTATCCCCTCATAAATTGATAGATATGGTTTTGAAAACTAGGGTTTCTCTTGCCTTTACTCCATATTAGGGTTTTATATTTCCATTTGTAGGTTTCCTTTAGACTCCATCACCCAAGGATCAAGCACTGGTTATCCACATAGATGATCACCATAAAAACAGATCTTTTAACATTTTTCTCTCTCTACCTCAAATTTTCGGCCCCTTAGGCAAGTCGTTAGGCTAGGGCTAGGGTAAAATTCAACTAGGAGGAGTGTTTTAACCTGTGGGAGGGTTTTCATGTGGTTTCAGCCTCAATGCATCATGATGCATCCTTTTCATTGATAAATTCTTCCATTTAAGGGATAACGTCACAAGCCCTAGGTAATTTTTCCCTAAGGTAAATTCTAATCTAACCTTAGGCTTCAACTTAGGGCTTCTTTGTCAGGCCAGGAGGTAACTCCAAAAAATGAACCATGATATTTGATTAATGGTGCTCATAAATATATACATGGAGGTGAGATTATTGGGATTCATTTCCCAATGTCTCTTAGACTTCATTATTTACTATTTTACACTAATGTACAATTTCACCCAATCCCATAGGATTAGGTGTCAACATTACCCCCCTTAATCTGAACAAATGTTTGTGAGTCCAAGAATTTTTTTGAATTTTTCAAACTTTTCTCTTCCAAGAGCTTTGGTGAAAATGTCTGTAGTCTGGTCATTTGTAGAAAAATGGCGTAGATGGATATTTTTGGCCTCAACATGATGTTGAATCATATGGCATTTTGTATTGATGTGCTTCGTTTGATCATGGAACTTTGGGTTCTTGGAAAACTTTATTGCAGTAGTGTTATTGATCATGAGTGGATTTGAATGCATTTGTTTCATCTACAAATATTCTAGGATTTTCCTGAGCCACACAATTTCCTTTTTCACTTCAGCTGTTGCCACATATTTTGCCTTAGTTGTGGAATCTGTTGGATCTAATTTTTTGCGTGATCTCCAGGAGACAACTCCTGATCCAAGACTCATAGTATAACCTGAAGTAGGTATGCCAATTTCTTTGTCTCCATCAAAGTCTGAATCAGAGTATCCAATCAAGCTGAAGTCGCCCACCTGTGTATATTTGAGTCTAAAGTCTTGGGTCCCTTTCAAGTACTTTAGAACTCTTTTTGAAGCAGACCAATGTCCTTCACAAGGTTTTTGTATAAACCCGGAGAGGATTCCAACAAAAAATGAGATGTTTGGTCTGGTAGTAGTTATGTAGATGAGACTTCCTACAATTTGTCTATACTTCGTTGCATCCTCAAATTCCTTCCCTTCAATGTATGTGAGCTTCAAGTTTTGTTCCATTAGATTGGTCAAAGGATTGCATTGAGCCATGCCAAACCTGTTCAATACATCTTCAGTGTACTTCTTCTGAGAAATGAATATAAATTTAGGATTTTGAGTTACTTCAATGCTAAGATAGTAGTGAACATATCCCAAATCATTTATTTCAAAACATTTCTTCAATTCCTTCATTATGGATGCAATATAACTCTCATTGTTCCCTGTCATCAAAATTTCATCTACATACAACAAAAGATATACAATTGTTTTTCCAACTATCTTAACAAACAAATTTGCATCATCAAGATCAAAATATTTGAAGTTAAGTTTTAGAATATGCTCAGTTAATTTACCATACCAGGCTCGTGGTGCTTTCTTGAGGCCATACAAGGATTTTATAAACTTGCATACTTTGTGTTCTTGGCCCTTCACAACAAATCCTTCTGAATGGGACATAAAAATCTTCTCCTTTAGATATCCATTCAAAAAGGTAGTTTCTACATTCATCTGATGGACTTTCCAACCATTCTGAGTTTCAAAGGCAAAGAGTGCTCGGATGGTGGCCCATTTTTCTATGGGGAAAACATTTCCTTCTAATCGACCCCTTATTTCTGTGCAAAACATTTTTCCACAAGCCTAGCTTTGTGCTTTTCAAGTGAGCCATTTGCTTTGTACTTGTTCTTGTAGACCCACTTGCAGCCAATTGGTTTGGTTCCCAATGGAGGATCAACCATATTCCAAGTGCCATTCTTTACCAAGGCATCATATTCATTTTTCATCGCTTCATTCCGTTCATCATGAGAAGCGGCTTCTTTGAAGGAAGTTGGTTCAAGATATGTAGACAAATTCAATTCACAATTACAAGAAACATCTATATCAATAGGAGAATCAAAATTATCTACATCACCTCCATTTTTCTTAGTGGAACTCCTTGTTCCTGTCTTTCCATGATCTGAAAATGAAATTATTTGTACTGTTGTTCAAAGTATTCATTTTTATTAAATTAAGTGTGCAAAGTGTTTGTAATGTCTTGCATGTAAACAAGGTGTTTTTGGTAATTGTTTATGAGTTTAAGTGTGAGGGAATGTTAATTAAAATTATTGTTTAACATCTTAAATCTGAAATACACAGTAGAATAACTTCACCATAAAAACACAGCAACATGATGAGGTAGTTCACCCCTCCTGGGCTATAGCTCTCGGTTCCAAGGCTCCCAATGGGCATGTCCTTGCTATATTATGATGCTCAAATTAGTAATACAGTGAGAAAATACATAAACAGGAAAAACCAGCTATGAAAATGAATTCAGAAAGCAGAAATAAGCTAAGAATGACTTTTATTTCACCTAAAACAGTGAAGTGTAGCCCAATGCAGCTCCATTTCCCTCATGGCCTTGATGGTTGTCCAAGCTTCCCTGAAGAAAAAATGGCTAAAATACACCTTTTTTGGCTCTACAACCTATTCCAATGGCTCTAGAATACTCAGAATAGTTTAAATTAACTAATATTTTGTCCAAATTGGCTCAATATTGGAGAAGTTATGGCAAAAACAGTATTTTGCCCAATGTCACTAAAAAAACTCCACCAATTTTGGGCTAACTGGAGTTAACCTCGACAAATTTGGCAATGTCACCGGAATTGGAAAACTCTGCCCATATTTGGTGGAACCATTTATGGTTATAATTAATGTTGGTGGGGCGGGGTCACATGTGACCACCGCCCTGACTGTCGGTTTTCCCGTTTAATTAACCGCCTTTAGAACCGCTTAACCCTCGCATTAACTATTATGTCGTGGCCACATGGAGCTCCAACCTCCACCACAACTGCCATTTAAACTATTACTGCTAGTTTAAGCCCTGAGGTCACGGCATTCTGGTCACATGGAGTTAGCGGCTAGCCCCCTTTGCCACCCAATGAAAAAGCGTTTAAACTTTAAATACGTTATGTGAACTATGCATAATAAGAACCACCACAAGCCAGAGCAGTCAAGCCTATATGTTGCCAGTAGGGAGACCCCGGTTCGATTCCTGTGGAATGCAAAAATTTTGATGAACCAAATTTTCTGCGGCTTGGGGCCATGTGGTGGCCTGCGGGCTTGCCACGTGGTAGCCCGTGATTGGCCCGAAAAACTCCAAGTCAACCTACTAACCAACTGACGATTGCCACTTGTCAAACTCCAATTCACCCAATTGGAATATTTCGAGGAATATTCTTTTTTTATATTTCCAAATTCAAAAATTCAAATCTGGTCAACTTATTTTTTGAAGGATATTGTAAACTTCAAACTTGCATAACTTTCTCATACAATGTCGGATTTGAGTGTCGTTCATGGCGCCAGAATCACAGTGACGAGGCTTATCCGGTCATTTAGGTTTCAACCAATTCTGATCAATTCCATTTTTGAGCTTTTTTTTTAAACTTAGGACATGATCACCTGATCACACCTCCCAAATGGGAAGCGTTTGGACCCCAAAAGCTCTCTGATTTACAAAAATTGAAGATGAGGAGACTGATTCTCCACTCTTCCAACATTGAACCACTAAAATATTCTTGACTTCATCAGATTGAGCTTCTCATAAAAAGATAAATTCTTCCTTGAATCTGCTGACCGACCGTTGCTAACATTGACTGAGTCATGATGAAATTTTTTGAAATTTGCTGAAAAACAACTATAATTTGTAGAAATAATATTGTTTCTACAATGGTCTAACTTCAAATGAAACTGAAATTGAGATTCACTTTGCCAACTGTCCTTATGGAAAAATTTTGTCAATTGAGCCATGTACTTGTGTCGAATCACGACCAAGTTTTCTTGCCATACCAACCTGCCATTCTGAAACTAGCATTAACCCATGCTGAACTTTGTGTCCTCTTTTCTTGCATGCTTTACCCTATCTTGGATTCTTGCACCACTTTGCACCGACACTTTGTTCTCTGCATTGATCGACACCAAAGGCACTTTCTGCAACATCTTGTCATCTTGTTCCAAGGACAACTTTCTTTCAAGCTGAAACATATCATCATTTACATCAGCAATAACATGAAAAGGAGAATGTACAAAATATTTTTGCTTAACCATCAAAAAATTCAGATTTTGACTTGCATTGACAAGCCTTTTCAATTTTCCTGCATTGACTAAAGAAGATTCTAGCTTCTTCTGATGTGCTCTCGCGATAAACTATTTTCCATCCATGAACAAATGGTACTTGTTCTCATGGAAATGGAAGATTTCTTTTCTGTCATATAAATACGGACTACCCAACACAACACCTGTAATGTCAAGAGGTACCACATCTAATTCAACCCAATCAACATAATGAGTTGTTATGGCAAAGCGCAACATGCACTTTCTTGAGACTTGTAAATTAGCATCCTTGCAAATCCATCCAAGTGGATATGGCTTTGGATGAGGTATGGTCTCAAGTTTCAGCTTCTTGACTAAGTCTTCTTAGATGAGATTTGCTTGAGACCCACTGTCAAATAGTGCATCTATCTTTGTGTGTTTTGATATTATCCTTATATGAAATATCTCTATCCTCCTCTTTTCATTTTGAGCTTCTATGTGACAGTTTAACATGCTATAACTGAGATTTGTTTCATTTACAACCTCCTTCCCCTTTATTTTCTTTAGTACCATGGCTCTGATTTTAGTTTTGTCACCTAATTCAGACCCTAAGTCTTGTTCAACAGTTGCAACAGTTTTTCCCTTTTCTTTGGCCTTATCTTTGTTTTTAAATTTCTCTGGTTTCAACTCCGGATGAAGCTTCCAACAATGGTCTTCATCATGGCTTGTTTTGGAACAGTTTTTACAAAATAAATTTATTTTTTCTTTCCTATAGTTTTCATTTATTTTCCTCCTTTTACCTTTGAATTCACTATCCATATTCCCATCAAAATATTGTTTACCTCTAGCCTCTAAATGTGTAGCTTGTACACAAACTTCGTCTAGACTAGTAGGATTGAACATAAGGATAGTATGTATAAGGTAATTGTGTAAACCACCTATATATTTCAGCAAGGTATTTTGACTATGCAAATAAATTCCAAGTACTAAGGCCCTTCTTCTAAACTATTGAGTGTAATCTTGAACACTTTGTCCTTTAAGTTGTCTAAAACTTTGCCAATTCATGATAGCCTTTTGTAAATGAGCTAATGGATAAAATTGTTGCTTAATTGCGGAAATCAATTCAGCCCATGATAAAGTGATCTTACCAAGTTTTTTAATTTCATCCTTGGTCTTGGCCTCCCACCATACCAATGCTGCTCCTTCCATTCTTAAAGAGGCTAATTGAATCTTAGTGTCATCTTCATGAAGGTTTTGTATCCTCAAGTAAACTTCCAACTGTATTATCCAATTGGCAAGTTTCTTTGCATTGACTTCACCGTTAAACATAGGCAACTCAAATTTGACATCAAGCTTTAAAAATGGACTTTTACCGGTGGTTTTAGACTTGGGAGTTTGATTCACCGAAGTTGAGGATGACGATGTAGAGGAAGAGGATGAAGATGGGGATGGTGGATCACCATTTCCTCTGTGTCCTTTCTTTGACTTGTCATCACTTTTCTTTCCTCCTGAAGAACCCTCTCCTTATTTTTAGTGTCTAGACCCTTATTCAACAAGCCTATCATTCCTTTCTTGGTAGAGTATCCTTACCATCTCTGTCATGTCTAGGAAAGCTTTTCGGAATACCCGTTCCTCTTCTTTGGGATCCATATCTTCAGGATTTTTTCCCTCTCTTGAAGATATGCTTGAATATTTTTCTATGGCTCTTGGAGGTGGCTCTCTGACCCTTCTTGGTTGTGGATTAGTTTGTGCACTAACCAATTTTCCTTCACCTCTCTTGAGTTTAAGCCTAGTAAGCATCAAAACTTGCAAACAATCAACTATATCTTTGCACAAAACAAATGCTGAGTAAAAATATAACTCTTAATACTCAAATCATGAGCTCTGATACCATCTGATTTAAAAATGAAAGTATTTGTACTATTTTTCAAAGTATTCATTTCCATTAAATTAAGTGTGAAAAGTGTTTGTAATGTCTTGCATGTAAACAAAGTGTTTTTGGTAATTGTTTATGAGTTTAAGTGTGAGGGAATGTTAATTAAAATTATTGTTTAACATCTTGAATCTGAAATATATAGTAGAATAACTTCACCATAAACACACAACAACATGATGAGGCAGTTCACCCCTCCTGGGCTACATCTGTTGGGTCAAAGGCTCCCAATGGGCATGTCCTTGCTATATTATGATTCCAAAATTGGTAATACAGTGAGAAAAAGGCCTAAACAGGAAAAAATAGCTGTGAAAATGAATTTAGAAGGCAGAAATAAGCTAAGAATGACTTTTATTTCACCTAAAATAGTGAAGTGTAGCCCAATGCAGCTCCATTTCCCTCATGGCCCTGATGGCTCTCCAAGCTTCCCTAAATAAAAAATGGCTGAAAGACACCTTTTTTGGCTCTACAACTTATTCCAATGGCTCCATAATACTTAGAATAGTCAAAATTGACTAAGATTTCATCCAAATTGGCTCAATATTGGAGAAGTTATGGAAAAACCAATATTTTGCCCAATGTCACTAAAAAAACTCCACCAATTTTGGGCTAACTGGAGTTAACCTCAACAAATTTGGTAATGCCGCCGGAATTGGTGGACTCTGCCCATATTTGGTGGAACTATTTATGGTTATAATTAATGTTGGTGGGGTGGGGTAACATGTGACCGCTGCCCTGACCCCTGGTTTTCCCGTTTAATTAACTGCCTTCAGAACTGCTTAACCCTCGCATTAACTATTATGTCGTGGCCACATGGAGCTCCAATCGCCACCGCAACTACCGTTTAAAATATTACCGCCACTTTAAGCCCTGAGGTCATGGCATTCTGGTCGCATGGAATCAGGGGCTGGCCCCCTTTGCTGCCCAATGAAAACGTTTTTAAACTTTAAATACGTTGTGTGAGCTATGCATAATAAGAACCACCACGAGCTCAGGCAGTCAGGCATGTATGCTACCAGTAGGGAGACCCTGGTTTGATTCCTACGAAATGCAAAATTTTTGATGAACCAAATTTTCTGCGGCCTAGGGCCATGTGGCGGCCTCTGGGCCTGCCACGTGGCAGCCCATGATTGGCCTGAAAGACTCCAAGTCAACCTACCAACCAACTGACGATTTCCACTTGTCAAACTCCAATTCGCCCAAATGGAATATTCTTGAAATATTTCAACGAATATTCTTTTTTTTATATTTCCAAATTCAAAAAGTCAAATCTGTTCAACTGATTTTTTGAAGGATACTGTAAACTTCAAACTTGCATAAATTTCTCATACGATGTCGGGTTTGAGTGTCATTTGCGGAACTAGAATCATAGCGACAAGGCCTATCCAATCGTTCAGGTTACAACCAATTATGAGCAATTCCATTTTTGAGCATTTTTTTTTAACTTAGGACATGATCACCTGATCATTTCAACCTCATCGGGATGGAAATTTTCCAGTGTCTTTGTCAGGCATTTTGGGGGGCCTTTCTGAGATGGCCTAGGCTTCTCATTTACCTGAGTTGAGATTAAATCAAGATTCAGTATTCCAATTCTGTCAATCACATCATTCAAAGTGTCATCTATGGTTGGTTCTTCATGTGGGGGAGAGAGTGCTTCGGAAGGCGATTCCATAGATTGATTCAGTATAGGAATCCCCCCTTCAAGGTGTGGAATATTATTATCAAATTCTTGAAATGAATTTGCATGTGTGAATCTATCCAAGTGATCAAGTTGTCGCTCAACAACATTATCAGTCTTGGAAGATTCAAGGAATATGACATCTCTAGATACTACAAACTTCTTATTGACTTCATCATAGAGATGATATCCTTTGGAGGTATTGGAATACCCCAAGAAGATACATTTTCAACTTCTAGCACCAAGTTTATTTATTTGTACCTTAGGTATCAAATCATAATAGGTGGAACCAAAGACCCTAAAATGCTTTACCGAAGGAACGTGGTCATGCCAAATTTCATAAGGAGTTTTATTTCTGATTGTATTAGATGGAAACCTATTCTTTATGTACACAACACATAGAACTGCATCAGCCCAAAACATCAATTTTACATTCTTGAAAAACATCATGGAGTGAACAATATTTAAAATTGTTAGGTTCATTCTTTCAGTTACACCGTTCTTTTGGTGATTATAGGGCAAGGTTGTATGATATTTTATCCCATGCTAGTGAAGATATTTTTCAAATTCATTTGAAGTGTATTATTTTCCATTATCAGTGTGCAAAGATCCAATATGAGTTTGTGCATCATTTTCAATCCATGCATGAAAATTCTTTAATGTTTGAAAAACATGAGATTTGTTCTTCAATAAGTAAACTCAACAAATTTAACCATCAATAAATGTCATCATATATTTATTTCCATTTTTATAAGAAATAGGAATGGGGCCACATAAATCTGAATGAATAAGCTCAATTTTTATATGTGCTCTAGAATGTGAATCATGAAAGGATTGTTTGTTATGCTTTCCTAGAATACAAGCATCACATTGCTTAAGTTTCCTAGGAATTGTAGGAAATCCAGTAACACCATTTTTCTTCAACAATTGAAGGTTATCATAATTTAAGTGTCCAAATCTAGCATGCCATAAAAGACTTGATTGGAATGTACCTTCATCATAGTGAGAACTAAATGTAAAGTTTTATGCATGAGCAGAGGTACCTTGCCGCTTTAGGAGTCTTCCTTCTTCTATTCATTTCATGAAAATTGACCGATCTAATGCTTTTCTGACCTCAACATTGCCATCAAACATGTGAATGGAGTGTCCTTGATGGTGGATGTGGACCAAGGATAGCAAGTTTCTCCTCAACTACTCAGGGATGTATAGAACCTCATGTAGAAGATGGTCTGCAAGACCAAGCAAATTAAGCCTGATTGTGCTAAGCCCTGATGGCCTGGGTTTAGATTTGTCTACAAAGTATACTGCTCCATCAACCTTTTCAGTAAATTATTCAAAAAAATATTTTCTAAAATTCATGTGACATGTTTCTTCTAAATCTAGCAACCAATCATTTCTCCAAGAAGTAAGTGAAGCATTAAACAAGTCTTCAGTTCCTCCAATGTTACAATGTGCTACAACATAATGAGTAGATTCAGGTGCTTTATCTTTGTCTCTGTCATGATTTTTACCTTTCTCTTGATTTCTTTACTGCTCAATTTTGTGCCAATGGAGCTTACATGTAGATGCATCATGCCAATATTTATTGCAGCATATGCAATGAAGATCAGATTTTTCACTTTGAGTTTCTCTGCCCCCCTTCCACTAAAATTTCTTCTTCATCTTCCTCTTCGGCCACCTCTTCCTCTGGAAGAAACTTGAGAAACATTCTTCTCTCTATGTGGGAAACATACAACCTCTTCAAAAGACAGAGGGGTTGGATTCTTTCCAAAATCCTTCTCTCTTTCTGCAAACGTTTTCTCAAGGGAATGAAAGGTGATCTTCATGAGGTTTCCACTTGCTTGAAATGACTCAAGGTAGTGTGAATAAGCGAGATACAATGCCTTAACATAAGCTATTGTTACACCATTTTTTGGTCATCTAACCCATTATTGTTAGATGAACTCAAGTACACCATGTAAGACCAATTTTACCCCAAGTAAAATTGCTTTCACCACATTTGTTTACGTTTCTTGGTCATATTTAACCCAAAACAAGGTAATCAACTAAATAAATCATTATTTATTTAATTATTTCCTAAGAATAAGTTATTTAAATCATTATTTAAATAATATTCTTAGTTAAATTTGACTAAATCACATATAAATAATTAAATAAACCATTATTTATTTAATTATATTCCCCTCACCTCCCTTAAAATAATAAATAAATCATTTATTTATTTGTTATTTATAAATAAAGGAATTGACCCAAGTCAAAAGCCCTTTTCCCTCCAACAAATATAATAAAATACTCCTAAAGGGTGATTTTAGAATTTAATTAATAATATTTTATTCATGCACCGAGTTCTAGAACACCCCAATATTTTGTTATAAATAGGAGGGTTTTCCCCATTCATTAGTCACCTCCATTGCATTAGATCACACTAGATCTAATCTTGGTCACCAATTTCATTTGTTTGCATTTTGAACTCCCATTGAGTTCCATGTTTGTTTGGGTTTTCCACATTAACCAAAGAGAGGAATTTTAGATCTGAAACACTGAGGACTTCCAAGAACCCATCCCACTGAGGAGAACTAGAAAACACCTTTCTTGTTTTCCTCTCAGGTGCCCCATTCTTTAATATAATATAAGATTCTTTTTATACATTGTTCTTGTCTTGTTCATTGGATGCATGGAGCCATTTTACATTTTATCTACTTAATATCTTTTATGCTTAGATCTAATTTTATGCAGCAAACTTAAAGATATTTTGCAGCCATACTTGATGTTAGCGCTACTTGATATGCATAGCTAAAGTGATCTTTTACGACGAAAGAATCATACTAACAATTGGCGACTCCACACGGGTTTTCTTTTGCGACCACTGTCGTTTTCTATCTTCCTGCATATCCAGTTGTTTTAGACCCTAGGGTTTCTCTTCCATTTTTTATTTTTTCTCATTTTTATGCTATTTTTCCCCTCTAAAACCCTCAAACATTCAAATTTCTAACTTTCATGTGTTTCTGGCCTTTTTGCGCAGGTGCCCGACATCAGTCGCTACTGAGACGACAAAATTTTCTAAAATCTGCCGCCGCCAGACCCGGATCTGCAGGTCGCACTTATCGGCCCAAAAAGTGCGACCTAGCCTTCAGGTTGCACTTTTCTGCCCTAAATCTGCGACCTGGCCTAAAAACAGGCCCAAATCTGCGACCTGCAATTTTTTCTGCAATCTGCCAGCACTTTTTCTGGGTTTCACTGAAGCTTCTGTCAGGGTTCTCCAGCCTCTGTCTCCACCTGTTCAGACCTGTTGCTGATCTATTTCACTCACCTAAGTGGGACTCTTGCCCCTTAGGGCTTCAGTTCCCTACACTTTTTGTGGGAGAGTTTGTTGTTGTTTTCATACGTCTGAATTTCCAGAAGTTTCAGCCTTATTTCAGATCTGATACCTCCTGTTCAGATCCTCACAGGTCAGCTTTTCTTCCCTTTCTATACACTGCCTTTCTCTTTGTTTGGGTTCATCTCTAGGTTCACCCCTTTGACCCCCTCTTTTTAGCTGATCTCCTATTTTCTAGCAGCAACCTTGCCCCTGCCTCTTTGCTGCTTTCTGCACCACTTTCTAGCAGATCTCTCCATTAGATCCCAGTCCCTTCGGACCTTAGATCTATTGGTCTCTTGTTAGCGTGCTCTGCCCCTTCTAGACTAGTTTTGAGAAACCCACCTTCTTGGGTTCGATTGCTGCCTTTTTAGTTGCTAATTTGTTGTTCTTTCAGTCTTATTTACTGCAGATTTCTTTTCCATTCCGCAGCACACTTTTTCTTTTACGCTCAAACGTCTGGATTTAATCAATTAAAATTAACGCACGCCACACACTGACCCTAAGTGAAGAAGAGCCTGGTTAACACCGCCTGGGAAAGACTCTAAAATTAATTGACACTGCACCTCCTTGCCCTTTTCGCGTATTGCTTTTTCACCTTGCTGCCCTGGTCGATCCTTCTTCTTCTCGTCATCATTGCGCTTCCAAGGCATTTATCCCGACGACTTCTTGGCCTTCACCCTCAGTTTCCGGTTGGTCGAATTCCTCCTTCCCGTCGTCATCGAGTTAGTCCTCCCCCGAGTCCGCACTCCGACTCTTCCTCTGATTGTTCGGGTTCTCCCCGTCCTTCTGGTTCTCCCCCCTTTACCTCCACCATGTCTAGTTCTGGACCTAGCCCTAACCCCATTTCTACTGCTGTGTCCACTTCCAGTGGAACAACTACGGGACCTACCTCGACGACCCCATTACTTCCGTATATGGCCGGCCTCAGTCTCCCCGACTTCAATCAGCTTATCAATGATCCTATCCACCACGATGTCAATTGGCCTACTATGCCAACCAAGCTCCCCTCCGACATTCCCAAGTTCGAAGGCCTTGCTAGTGAAGATCCCTCCAATCATATCCGATCTTTCCACATGTGGTGCTCCTCTAATTCCATCACCGATGACTCCATTCGTCTTCGTTTATTCCAATGCACCCTTACCAGTGAAGCGTCTAAATGGTATGTTAATCAAGCCACCTCTTCCCATACCACTTTTGCAGCCATTGCCTAAGCCTTTTTGTCTTATTTCCAGCTCCCTCTCCGATACGACACTGGCACTGAACTATTGACCTCCTTTCATCAATCCTCTTCAACGCGTCTCTCCGCTCATGTCCAGGAGTGGCGTCGACGACGAAGCTTATGTCGTGCTCCCCCCTTTGAAGATCGAGTTTACATGGATTGGTTCCTTCGCTCCCTATTACCTCCCATTGGCAAAGATGTCTCCTCCCATTTCCCCCAAACCGAAGAAGCCTCCCTTCAAATCGCCTTAAAATATGGCCTTATCTATGCCCAGTTTGGTTATGTTTATATTGTCCTCCCTGATCTCCCCAAACCCCGGGGCACTAACACCTCCGGGACCTCTCACTCTGCCGACGGTATCATCGGAGCCATGTCTCATACCTCTGCTCAACCTCGTACACCCTATGGTTTTCCTCCCGGCGGGGCCAGCGCCTCCAGCCCCTTTTCCCCCCCCGGTAACATGTATCCAGGATTTGGCATGCCTCCCCCTTTTACCCACTTTCCTGCTTACCTCAATGTTGCCCATTCTCACCCTTACCCTTATTCGCAGCCTGCTGTCCCAGCTCCTCCAGCATTTGGACCTCTCGCTCCCTTGCCTCCTCCACCCCCACAGCTGCACTTACTTCCCCCTCCAGGGCACGTATTTGCGCAGCCAGGTGCAACTCCTCCTCTTCCTTCGCAATGAAAGAGGAAAGGAACTCCCTCCGCTTCCAGTAATCGTCGACCCAATCCTTCCCGTCTTTATTCTAACACTGTTGACCAGCCTTAGAGCTCTCAGCCAAAGCAAGACAGGCCACTTCGCACCAATAAGCCCTGTTCATGTTGCGGTGTTTACGGTCATTACACTCACGATTTTCCCCGGTTACCACAAATGCGGCACATGTGGGAGTCTCAGGCCACTGTACAGTGAAAACACTCTTCTCCTTCTATCCCTTCCCATACGGCTACCTCTCAACCCGCTATGTTTCCCGATCCTTTCCCTCAACAAGGACTCGTGGCCACCCGGTCACCTCATGGCCCGGAACCCACTCAACCTTCTCCTTTTGGTTCCTCTGATTACCAGATCCTCATGATGGCCTCAGACCAATCTCTCACCGCCAATCCTTCCCTTCAAACTCATTCTCCCGTTCCTTCTACCCCCGAGTTCCCATCCTCGGGCCCTACTAAGCCTCTATCGACACCCAATGGTCCCTTGCCAATTCCTCCACCCAACGCCAAGATTCATACCCAAATTCCTAAGGGCCCATTACGCTGACCAATTAATTATTTTCGATCCCCATCAACTTGACCATCCCCCTCTTCCTGCGTCTGTTGCTTTCCAAATCTCGGTCCAAATCCAAAATGCCACTATTGCTCGATGCGTCATCGATGAGGGGGCATCTACCTATGTCATGTCCGCTTCAGTTTGGAAACAACTCGGATCTCCTGTGTTGGCCCCTTCCACAATCACCCTTCGTGCGTGGGATGGCCATGCTTCCTAGCCTGTCGACCTCTTCCGCCGTTGTCCTATTACTCTTGCAGGAAAAACTATGTGTGTCAAAATTGAAGTGATCGACGCCCCTCTTGACTACAACATCCTCTTGGGGCGTAGTTACACCTATGCCATGTCTGCTGTCCCATCCGCAGTTTACCTCAAGATGTTCTTCCCACATAAAGGAAAAATCTTCACCATCGACCAGTTATCGTATCGTACCCCCAAATCTCAGATTTCCCCTGAGCCCTCTATTTCCACTGCCACTACGTCTTGGCCCAGTGTCTCTCCCATCCTCTTTAAAGACTCCTCCTTTCTCGGCACCTTTCTTAACCCACCTACGCTCTTTGACCCTAGCCTGGCAAGCGTTTGCATGATGCAATAATCTTGGGCTGACCTTACACAGCCCACTTTGGCTAGTCAGAAACCTCAACTTCCCCCAACTCTTCCGGCTCCTAGCCCTTCGCCCCCGCTAGCCAGTCTTTTTCCTTCAGAATCTCCCCTCCCTATTGGATCAATTCCACCTGATTTCAATCCCCTCGGCCCCGTTCCTCCTGGCCATTTTCCTGCTGGTCAGATTCCTTTCCTCGCTACCCCTCTTGGAGCTTCTTCCGTCCCCATCTTGGCTACCCTCTCCCTACCCAAATTGACCTTGGGTATACCCGTCTGGTATCTAAGCCCCCCTGCCCCTACCCTACCTGGTCAACCCAAGCCATATCTTTCTTTGACTCTAGTTCAACCAATACCCATGACCTCTTCCACTGCTCCAACACCTCAGTCTCCTCACCCAGCACCTCCTCCTATTACAACCATGTCCAGTAACAATAGAAAATCTTGCAGGGGGGCACCAAAGGACAGAGTAGCGTTGACAACTTCCACCCCTCCTCGCCTTCCAAAACATCCCATCCAGTGCACCTTGTACGACGTTGTCGGCCACGCCACCCATACCTATCCTGAATTACCACACCTCAAAACCGTGGTCAATGAAACATTTCCCGAATCTGATGTTCCCATGGTCTAGGTCACCCTCCCTGGTTCCCTTCCCAAACATAAAAACTTGCGCACCAATCACCATTGTTCTTTATGCGACTTCCATGGGAATTATACCCACCTTTGCCCCCGTCTTGACGAGTATCGTGCTTCTTTGGCCGCTTACCGCCAATTCGAAGCCGCGCTTGCCCATCCTCATTTTTTAACCCCCGACCACGCGTCCACCCCAATTACCATTTCTCATCCTGATACTGACATGACCGAACCTTCCGCCACTATTTCCTACCTTGCCTCATCACCGCGTTCCCCAGCATCCAACCCCTTAGCCCCGTCCCCCACTGTTTCGCCTACCCACTCATCTATTGACCTCGCTATCACTTCTCATATCGACATAAACATAAGCCTTTCCCCTCAACATTAGATATCTCATATTTCTCCCTCTTCGGGTCATCCTATGTCATCCACTATTCCCCTCTTCCAGTCCGATGAAGACATCATGGAAGCCATGACCGAACCTGACTTTCCATGGGATGATATGCACCATCGTGCATACTTCCTACCACATCAATCACATGACCAATATGCTCTCAAATCCAAAGACTTCATTCCCAATAAATTTGATTGGTTCAAAAACCCCATCCCTACCCCTGACGCTTTCAAAGAAGGCAATATGGCTAACATCTCCCCTACCATCAAAATATACATTTCTGTCAAACTAGGTATCGAAGAACACATCACCATGGGCGCCCACTGCACTCCGGAAGAAATTGAAGCCTACACCAAACTCTTCAAATAATTCTATGATGTTTTCGCCTGGTCCTACTCAGAAATGCCAGAACTCGATCCGGCCATTTTCGAACACCACATCGACATATGCCTGACGCCATTCCGGTCTGTCAAAAGTTAAGACCCATTCATCCATCTAAACGTGAAGCCATCAAAGCTGAAATCGATAAGCTCCGGCAGGCTGGTGTTATTTACCCCATTGAGTACATCACTTGGGTGTCCAACCCAGTTCCTGTTCTCAAAAAACAAGGCACCATTCGTGTTTGCATTGACTTTCGCGATCTGAACAAAGCTTGTCCCAAAGACAACTTCCCCACACCATTTATTGACCAAATCATTGATGAGTGTGCGGGGCACGAGGTCTTATCCTTTATGGATGGCTTCTCAGGATACAACCAAATCGTTATCCGTCGTGCTGATCAACTTAAAACCGCGTTCATTAGTCCGTGGGGCACTTTTGCATACCGAGCCATGCCATTTGGTCTTAAAAACGTTGGTGCCACTTTTCAACGAGCCATGTCATATTGTTTCCATGACTTAGCTCATATTATCCTCGCCTATTTAGACGACCTTACTGCGCGTTCTAAACATCGGGCACAACACCTCCATGATCTACGTACCATTTTCCTCCGCTGTCGCAAGTATAACATCCGTCTTAACCCTTTGAAATGTGTCTTTTGTGTTCCCGTTGGTCGTCTCCTCAGCTTCATCGTATCTAAATATGGGATAACTCTTGACCCTTTGAAAGTTCAAGCCATTCTTGAACTTCCTATCCCTCGCACCTTACGACAACTCCAAAGCCTCCAAGCTAAAGCTAATTTTCTTCGCCGATTCGTTCCAGACTATGCGACCACCATGCATGGTTTCCTTCGAATTCTTCGCTCCCACACTTCTTTTGTCTGGGATACCTACTCTCAACAATATTTTGATGCCCTCAAACATGCTCTCACCTCTGCCCCCTTGATCCGTCATCCTGACTTTGACCGAGATTTCATCCTTTACATCTCCTCTTCCACCCATTCGGTTGCTGGTGTCATTATTCAAGAAGATGATAACGGCCTTGAGCATGTGATCTATTATGTCAGTAAAAACCTTGCTGGCCCACCTATGTCCTACTCACATGAAGAAAATTTATCACTAGTTGTTGTGTTCTCGGTCCAAAAACTGCATCATTATATCCTCCTACGTTCCACCAAGGTTGTGACTGATTCCAACCGCATGGCTTTCCTGTTGAGTCGACGCATCCTCAGTGGGAAGTACGCTCGTTGGGTCGTTATTCTGCAAGAATTTGACCTTGAATTCGTCACCCCAAAAAGTAAGAAAGGTTTAGCCCTCGCTGAACTCATTCCCGATTTGCCTACCGGGACGCAAGACACTCCTATTAATGATGCTCTTCCCGATGAACATTTATTTTCCATCACCACTGATGATCCTTGGTACGGTGATATCTTTAATTACCTATGAACCCAAAAGTTCGCCCTTCATCTTGATCGCGCTGCCCGACGATGCATCCGACACCAAGCCTCTCGCTACCTTCTAATCGACGACGACCTTTATCATCGTGGAGTAGATATTGTCCTTCGTCGTTGCCTCACACACGCTGAAGCTAAACAAGTCCTCAATGTCTGCCATAGTGGTGCTTATGGGGGCCACCTTTCTAGCCTTGCCACCCCCCAAAAAATCATGCGCACCTGGTATTTTTGGCCTTCTCTCTTCAGTGATTGCATTGAAGTAGTCAAACACTGTTCCAATTGCCAACATTTCACCCCCAAGGCGCGAGCTCCTCCCGCTCCCCTCCATCCTTTCATCACAGCTGGCCCTTTTTTCAAATGGATCATTGACTTTATGGAATGTCAACCTCCCTCCGCCGGTAACCACAAATACATCATCGTGGCAGTTGACTATTTCACCAAATGGGTTGAAGCTATGCCGAAATTCAACAATACGGCAGCCACCGCAGCCCTCTTTTTCTTTAACCATGTCATCACTCGATTCGAAGTTCCAAAACAGTTAGTCTCTGACCATGGCTGACATTTCGAAGATGAGATCTGGCTTGAGCTATCCTCACTCTTGGGTTTTGAGCACCCATATTCATCTTCCTATTAACCCTAATGTAATGGCCAAGTTGAAGCGGTCAACAAAATTCTTAAGACCATGCTTCAAAAAATGGTGAATAAGCACAAAAACAATTGGCACCTTATGCTCTTCCCTGCTTTGTGGGCTTATCGGACTTCGGTTAAAACCACCACTAGTTTCACTCCTTTCCACCTTGTCTTCGGTGAGGAGGCAGTCCTACCAATCGAGTGTAAAATCCCTTCCCTTCACCTGGCCGTTGAACTCCTCCCTCATACCCAACCTCTAGAAAAATTACTTATCATGCTTGAGCGCGCCTCTGAAGACCGTCGTGTTGCATTGAAAACTCTTGAAGCGGCCAAAAAGCACACCAAAGCTCAGTATGACAAAAAATTACACCCTCGCAAATTTCACGAAGGTGACCTTGTTCTAGTCTATGACCAGGCCCATGATACCCTTGGTCATGGGAAGTTCGACTCACTATGGCTTGGTCCTTACATTATCAATAAAGACCTTGGGAAGGGGGGCTATCTTTTAGAGGACTTTGAAGGCCACCCCCTTCCTAATCCTCGCAATGCACTCTATCTCAAGAAATATTACACCTAGCATTTCCCACTCGAAATGCACATTTTATTTTCTTGTAGATAGCCAGCATATATTTGTTTTCACATTTCGCTACTTCACCAAGACACCCGCTGTCCACAAAGTCTTCCCTCACATCCCCTTAAAAGATTTTCTCACTTACACCACAGTTAAGTGGGGGGGCACCACTTTGCCCACACACTCATCTCCATTCGTGATAATTTCCGTCATGAGTTACCAATTTGTACTTATGATTTTTATGGTCCCCATTAGCACCATCCCTCATTTCATCATCATCCTTAGTTACGTCTGTGCGTCGCTCCACTATTTTCTCCCATGCCTTAATTGAGATTCCCTTACTACCTCACCTATGGCGGACCTACTTCTGTCGACATCAGCCCATTTACTCCAGAAGTCAGGTCTAGGGGGGCAGTGTACGTTGGTTCGAGCTCTTTTCAACACGATCGCGATCTACACACTTGATGGTTCATTGATGCAGCAGCAGCTATTGGTGATATCCGGGTGTGTGTGAGATGTCTCAGCCCTCATGAGGGGGTGGCCTTGCAAGTAGCCCCCCACATACCCGGATGACTTCTTCATTCCAGCCCTTGATGCAGCTCCTCTCCTTTGATGATATCGGCCTCAGTCGCTTGTAGCACCTCTTCGATTTGCACGTGTCGGTCTGATTTCACAAGCCCTTCCCCGTGTATAGGGGACATTTGGGTGTATTTATATCTCATGTACTACAAAACTATTGTATAAGTCCTGACGACTATTCCAGGCATAGCATGTATGTGGGATTCATCCTTCTTGTTTTCTGGCTCATGTTTAGGCCAGCACTGCCTTTACTATTGCGTTCTGTGGTTTTCTGGGCGCCTTATCCTTTGTACTATTGTCTCGGCGGGCATAGGTATGCCTTCCCTGCCGCCGTTCACATTGGTACCACATCATACACTTGAGACTTTTTGCACCTGTAAGTCTTGTCTCCTTTGGGTCTAGTCCTCCACCACTTTAGATTACCTTACATTCCTCTCTTTCATTTCTATCTTAATGTCTAATGCTTAAGTTCTTACAACGTACTTCGGTCATACGATTTGCTCCTAACACTTGTACGTTGGGGGGCAATCTATTACACCATTTTTTGGTCATCTAACCCATTATCGTTAGATGAACTCAAGTACACCATGTAAGACCAATTTTACCCCAAGTAAAATTGCTTTCACCACATTTGTTTACGTTTCTTGGTCATATCTAACCCAAAACAAGGTAATCACTTAAATAAATCATTATTTATTTAATTATTTCCTAAGAATAAGTTATTTAAATCATTATTTAAATAATATTCTTAGTTAAATTTAACTAAATCACATATAAATAATTAAATAAACCATTATTTATTTAATTATATTCCCCTCATCTCCCTTAAAATAATAAATAAATCATTTATTTATTTGTTATTTATAAATAAAGGAATTGACCCAAGTCAAAAGCCCTTTTCCCTCCAACAAATATAATAAAATACTCCTAAAGGGTGATTCTAGAATTTGATTAATAATATTTTATTCATGCACCGAGTTCTAGAACACCCCAATATTTTGTTATAAATAGGAGGGTTTTCCCCATTCATTAGTCACCTCCATTGCATTAGATCACACTAGATCTACTCTTGGTCACCAATTTCTTTTGTTTGCATTTTGAACTCCCATTGAGTTCCATGTTTGTTAGGGTTTTCCACATTAACCAAAGAGAGGAATTTTAGATCTGAAACACTGAGGACTTCCAAGAACCCATCCCACTGAGGAGAACTAGAAAACACCTTTCTTGTTTTCCTCTCAGGTGCCCCATTCTTTAATATAATATAAGATTCTTTTTATACATTGTTCTTGTCTTGTTCATTGGATGCATGGAGCCATTTTACATTTTATCTGCTTAATATCTTTTATGCATAGATCTAATTTTATGCAGCAAACTTAAAGATATTTTGCAGCCATACTTGATGTTAGGGCTACTTGATATGCATAGCTAAAGTGATCTTTTACGACGAAAAAATCATACTAACAGCTATGATAGGTATGTCAACCTCTACACCAATAATTTTAATGTCATGCATGATAGATCTTACTTTTGATGATAAAGAAATAGGGTCATTATTTTTATATTCAAGGTTGAATAGCTTAATCATTAATTGAACAATTTCAAGTTATGAATGTGATTCATAGAGTTATTTCAATTTCCTCAAGGCTTCATAAGCATTTTAAAATGGTGTAATATGGCGACTCACCTCTTCATTTACAGAAGTTCCAATAAAGGCATAGGCCTTGCAATTCTTATTTTCCCAAATGTCGATCTCCTTGTCTGAGGTGGGCTTTGTCACTGAATTGTCTCTTTCTCCTTCATAAATTCCTCTCCACAACTCATTAAAAATGAGAGTGTGCTTGATTTTTCGAGACCACTGAAGATAGTTCTCCTTTCCAAAGAGAAATACTCCCACAATAGATATGAGAGAGTGCATTGTAAATATGTATTGTAAAAAATAGTAGTCTTCTGGAAAAAGACTCAATTCTGGTGTTACCTGGGGGAGGTCGGACCTGGGAGAGGTTGGACCTAGGGGAGGTCGTACCTGGGGGAGGTCGTACCTAGGGGAGATTAGACTTTGGGGAATTAGGATAAGGGCAGGTGGAATAAGGGGAGGTGACGGTGGAGGGAGGAGGCCGGAGGGAGGGCAGAGGAGAGACAGGGGGAGGGTGGAGGAGGGAGCGGAGGAGGAGAGCACAAAGGAGAGAATTTCAATGGGAGAAGGGAGCAGAGGGAGCAAGGGAGAGTGGAGGATGGTGTTGGGACGAGTTGGGGAGCTGCAAGATGGAGCAGCGATGGGAGGGAGGCTGTGCTGGGAGCCCGTAGGTGCTCCGAAGCTGTGCGAGGGAGTAGCGACAAGAGGGAGGAGTGTTGTGGGAGCCCATAGGTGCTACGAAGCTATGAGAGAGAGTAGGAGCAAAGAGAAGCATGAGGGAGGACAGCCAAAAAAAAAATTGAAAACAACAAAACAAAATTTCAAACAATTCAAGCCAGGAGGGTCAAAAACAATTTTTAAACCTAGCAAAACAATGCACTGGATGTTGCAGGAATATGAATGAGATGTTAGTCTAAAAAAAAATGTAGAACATAGAAAATTTTTCAAAATGGAGGAAGTTAAAAGGGAGGGGAAGCCAAAAAAAGAGTTGGATATAACATCATGTCAGGCGAGGAGGTAACTCTACAAAATGAACAGTGAGATTTGATTAAGGGTGCTCATGAATATATACATGGAGGTGAGACTGCTGGGATTCATTTCCCAATGTCTCTTAGACTTCCCTATTTCCTATTTTACACTAATGTGCAATTTTTCCCAATCCATTAGGATTAGGCGTAAACATTCTTAAAGGCTTGCTACTATAATTATTGATCATACCTATATTTACCAAGCCTTTTCTTTGCCTTGTGCACCTTGGTAAGCATTTTTTCTTACCTATTCATTAAAATCTCAGTCATAAGTGCCTTATATAGGCCTTTTGGAAGGCATGCTTTGCCTTATATTTTTTTGGATTGAGCCTTGTCCTTAAGATGAGTGTCACTCCTGAGCCTATCGTACTCACCTCTAAGCCTTAAAATTTGTATACATATTAGGTGACCAACATAGGGAAGCCTCGCTTTTGGTGACAATCCACTAAAGAGCAAGAGGTTGTCAGTTGTGGTGATGTTGTGCCTCCACCTCACAGTTTTGTCCCTTGGTGCCAATCCTTGTCTTGTGAGGCCTCTCACAAGACCTACTATATTTCTATACAACAAAGCCTATAGCCTAGAAGTGGGTTTCAAATCATTTCCAAAAGATTCCATCTCAAGCTACATCTGATAATTAAATACTTTTAGGTCCCTCTATTACTATTATAGTCCCTTATTGTTGTTAGTGTAACCCCCTTATTGTTATTATTGTACCCCTGTAACCCCCATATTGTTATTATTGTGCCCTTAAATTATTATTTTTAGGTCGGCTAGGATTACATTGCAGCCCCATGGACTCCTATATATAGAAAGGAGGTTTTGTAATTTGTATCATCCAAGAATTTTTAATTTATGTAATATATTGGAGGTTGCCCCCTCGAAGTGGCTTATTTCTAAGGCGTTGATATCTCTTTTCTTCTATTTTTGGAGCTGGTTTCATAACATTTGGTATCAGAGCTTTGGATTCTAGGGTTTCGCTGCTCCAAAAAACTCATCATGGAATTTTCACTATAAATTTGTTTATATGAAGGTTTAGAAGCTGAAAGTTTTAGTGTACGAAGAAAAAATCCTGAGGAACATCTTCGCAAAATTTTAGAGCTTGGTTTGCAATATTTTCGGATATATAATCTGTGGAATTTAGGTCATTTTGCAGGCTCCTGAATTTAACCTAAATAGGTCATCGTGGTATTTTCACTATAACATTTTTTATATGAAGGTTCAGAAGCTAAAAATTTTAGAGTACGAATTAGAAATCCTCATGAACAGTGTCGCAAAATTTCAGATCTTGGTTCGCAATATTTTCGGAGATATGATCTGTGGAAGTTAGGTCTTTTTCAGGGTTCTGAATTTCATCTCAAAGAGGTGACCGTGGACAAATCTTCATATCTCTCTCTCTAAGCATCGGATTGGAATGCTATAAAAAGTGGTCACAAGTACATGGACTGTATTTTTCTTTCTATCAATTTTAGAGCCAAAGGAGGAAATAGTGACACGTGTCAATTCATACAAGTTTTCTCTATTGAACCAGTCCATAATTGGGCATTGTGGGAGATTAGATATAAATTTACCTTGAACAATCCAAATCAAATCAGACCTGTGGAATTTGAAAGAAGCTTCAGAGGGCTACTATAGGGCTGAATTTCAGATATTGAGGTTTTGCAATTATAGAGATAACTCAATTTCAATATCGAGCTCCTCAAAAGCAAGTAAAAGGTGTGTATTGTTTTTCTGAATTGCATAAGTCTTGTTTGAAGAATCAAGTTGAATTGATTCCAAGGGAATATTGTAGAATAGATATCAGTATTGGATTCTAAAATGGCCCCTAAAATAATTCAATTCATTAAGCCTTTAGAAGGCTCTACTATGACTCATGAAGACGAAGAATGGCAACATGACATCGAAATTACAAGAGCAAGTGCAACAAATTTCTTCTCTCACAAAGAGCAACAAAAAATCAAATGGAAGTTTTGAAGAAAGGCATGGAAACTAAGATGGATGGTTTGAAGAAAGGAAGCTAATATGAATGAAGTTCCCGTTCGGAAGCTAAGATGAATGATGGCATAGAAGTGGCGTGGAAGCTAAGATGGATGGCATGGAAGCTACGATGGATGACATGAAAGACAACATGGAAAGCATGAAGAATGATCTCAAAGCAGACATCGAAGGTTTGACAAAGTTGATACAAGAAAGTTTTCCTAATGGTGAAAAGATAGTAGAAGAACCTCATGATGAGAACAAAATAAATGTTAATCGTGATTTCATAAACTCTAATGTTGGCGGGAAGAACCACCATATTCTAAAAATGGATATGAGGAAGTTTGATGGAAAGGATCCTGTAACATGGATACTACAGATGGAGCAATATTTTGATCTCCATAATGTGCAAAACACACAAAAGGTACGCATTGCAACTTTACATTTAGAACAAAATTCATTTGTATGGTATAGATGGCTTTGCTCCCGTAAAAAAATTGTCACTTGGTCAATTTTTATGGAGGAAATGATAGCACATTATGATGATACAAAGAGCAACACCTTCTTTAGCCAATTGATAAATCTCAAACAAAAGGGTTTAATGGGGGAGCACATTGAGGACTTCCAAAAATTGAATATAAGGGTAACTGATATTCCAGAGGAACACAGCATTGATCTCTTCATAGGTACTTTAAAGGATAACATCCAACATGAATTTCGCGTTTTGGAACCTGATTCATTGGAGAAGGCATTCAGGTTGGCAAGAAAAATTGAATGTAAAATTATGGCGACAAGGAAGCCTACCACTCACTTCTATAAAGAGGGAAGTGTTGCTACTCCTAGATTTTCACAACCTACAAGGTTGACACCACAACAATTGGAAGAAAAAAGAGCAAAATGGCTTTGCTACAGTTGTGATAGAAAATACACTAAAGGTCATAAGTGTGCTGAGAAGAAATTATTTTACATAGATTGTGAAGAGGAAGAAGAAAATGAACAAGAATCTTCAAAATAAGAGGATATACACCACCAACCAACCCTAGAAGAGGAAGAAATGAGTCCGACCATATCGTGTAATGCATTGGCAGGAATTACCACTCCTCAAACTCTCAAGATAGAAGGACATATCAAGAAGAAAAAGGTAATAGTGTTGATTGATTCAAGTAGTACCCATAATTTATTCATTGTAAGGTAGCCAAGGAATTGAATTGTTTCCTATACCCAACACCAGAATGTCAAGTGATGGTTGCAAATGGAGGAACTATAAATTGCTCTGGAAAATGCCATAATATCAAGCTAACCATGGGGGAATATGTATTGACTAATCCAATGCTTGCCATTCCTATGGGAGGTGCTGATGTTGTACTAGGAGTACAATGGTTACAATCTTTGGGGACGGTAGCCTTTAATTTTCAAGAACTTTTCTTGAAATTTTTTTCAGAAGGAAAGGAAGTCGAATTACGGGGTATTGAAGGGAAGCCGGGAAGGATAATAAGCTCTAATGTCATGACAAAGCTTCTAAAGAAAGAACAACGAGGCGTAATTACACAATTATGCTCACTAGAAGTTCCGACATCAAAATCATCTATTTCTGCAGATCTCCAACAAGTCTTGGACAATCATTCCAAGGTGTTTGAAACTCCCAAAGGACTCCCACCTATTCGTGATCGTGATCATGCTATTCATTTGATTCCAGGAAGTGTTCCTCCAAACATCAGGCCTTATAGATATCCTTATGTCCAAAAGAGCGAAATTGAACGTATGATTGCAGAAATGTTAGAGGCAGGTATAATTCAACCTAGTCAAAGTTCTTTCTCTACTCCTGTAGTATTGGTACACAAGAAGGATGGATCATGGTGCATGTGTATGGATTATAGGGAGCTCAATAAGCTCACCATTAAAGATAAATTTCCCATTCCTGTGATTGATGAATTATTGGATGAATTACATGGAGCAATTTATTTTACCAAGTTGGATCTTCGTTCAGGATATCATCAAATTAGAATGAAGACTGAAGATATTCCAAAAACAACATTTCAAACTCATGAAGGTCATTATGAATTTTTGGTCATGCCTTTTGGCCTTACCAATGCACCTTCTACATTTCAAGGGTTGATGAATTCCATTTTCAAACTCTTCCTTAGAAAATTTGTGCTAGTATTTTTTGATGATATACTAATCTACAACAGGTCTTGGAAGGATCATGTTCAACATGTTGACAGGGTGCTCAAACTATTGCGGGAGAAACAATTATATGCAAAAACATCCAAATGTTTCTTTGGAGTACAAGAGGTGGAATATCTGGGTCATATTGTATCTCATGAGGGTGTTAAGGTAGACCCTAACAAAATTAAAGCCATTAAGGAATGGAAAGTCCCCACAACCATAAAGCAGTTGCGAGGATTTCTTGAGTTAACAGGGTATTATCGCAATTTTGTTAAGAATTATGGGAGAATAGCAGCACCTCTAACAACATTATTGAAGAAACATGCATTTTCATGGACTCCTGAAGCAACTAAGTCCTTTTAACATCTTAAAGAAGCAATGTGCATAGCACTGGTCTTAGCTACGCCAGATTTCACAAAAACCTTTATTGTGGAATGTGATGCCTCAGGAAATGGAATTGGTGTTGTTTTAATGCAGGAAGGGAGACCCATTACTTTTTAAAGTCTTCCAATAAAAAGAAAGTATTTACAGAAATCTATTTACGAGAAGTAAATGTTAGCAATACTGCATGCATTAAATAAATGGCGAACTTACCTAATGGGAAGACAGTTCAAGATAAAAACTAATCATGATAGTCTTAAACACTTTTTGAAAAAAATACTATCTTCAGAAGAGCAGAAAAAATGGGTCACAAATATGTTGGGTTATGACTTTGAAATAATCTACAGAGAAGGGAAGCTAAATGTTGTTGCAGATACACTCTCAAGAAATAATGAAGAGGTGGAAGCATTGCTTTGTGCCATATCTATTATCCAGCCAGATTGGATAACCAAAGCAAGGGATGAATGGTAGAAGGACGAAGAAGTGTCGACACTCATTCAAAATTTGCAACAAGATCCTAGTACATCTGATACATTTAGTTGGAAAAATGATTCCTTATGGTAGAAAGATCACTTATATCTTTGTAAGAATTCCCAACTAAAACAAAAGATTATTTTGGAATTGCACACTTCTCCTTTAGGAGGACACTCAGGATTTTTAAAAACTTACCACAGGGTGAAGAAATAAATTTTTTGGGATGGACTTAAATCTGATATTCAAAAATTTGTGGCGGAATGTTTGGTTTGCCAACAGAATAAAGTTGAGACAATTAAGATCCCGAGTCTTCTACAACCTTTATCCATTCCAAGTCAATGTTGGGAGGAGATTTCAATGGATTTTATTACAGGTTTACCTAATTCTGAAGGAAAGAGTGTCTTCATGGTGGTAGTTGATAGACTTACCAAGTATGCACACTTTTGTGCATTATCTCATCCATTTAAAGCATGTACAGTTGCTACTACATTTATGGAAACATTTCAAAAGCTACATGGAAACCCAAGGGTTATTGTGAGTGACAGAGATCCCATTTTTACTGGAAATTTTTGGATGGGGTTATTTTCTTGTTTGGGTACTCAATTATCTCATTGCTCATTTTATCGTCCTCTGTAATGTTCCCAATTTTTAGCCTCAAAGCTAAATGGAACATTAGAGTTAGCAGTGCCTTTAACTGGGGAATAAATAGGTAGAAAATCCCTTAAGTCTCCTAAGGAGGAATAAAAACACCTCAAGTGTGAAAGGAGACACTCTTTGCAGCTTAATAAAACACCTCCATGTGTGAACAGGGATATTATCAAGTTGATTCAGTCCACTTTGACTAAGTCAACAACGCAGTTGTGGAGGAGCAGGAATCAAAGAAGGAATAACGCAGTTTTGGAGGGAGATGCATCTTTTGATGGAGATGACCTAATTGAGTGGAGCCAAGGGCAAGAAAACTCATAAATTATTTAAGGAAGAGGATGGAAGCATTATTATTCATGTTTTTATATTGTTATTTTGTCTACTCAGACTTGTTTCTTCCTTTGCTGCTTAGCAGGGTTGCAGTGTTGTTTAGCACCAGGTGTTCCCGAGCGGGAATCCCACCTATTTTCTTGAGGAGGATCTTGGGAGAGTTTGCATTCAAAATTCCACATCATTTTTTCATTCCAAGCTTCAGCCTACTTCATCAGCGCAGTTTCTGCAGGTGATTGTGCAGTGTTGCTGGGTGCAGCAGTGGAAGGGATTGGAATCCCAGTCTCTGAGGTAGTTTCTCATTGGAGGAAGGTTCCCTTCACTTTAGGGACCTATTTGGAGAGGTATATTGCTCATTTAAGATATGTGGTAGCATACCACACATTTCCCCAACATTCCCAACGTTTTTCCAGCTAGGGAATGCGTTATTTTGGAGGCAGCTTTAGCAAATGGTCTAGTGGCTTCGTTGCAGTGTTTTCTTGTGATTGAGAGGTCCAACCTTTCATGGGAGGAAGCCCTTGAGCGATATACATCAGATCAGACATATTTAAGCCTTCTACACTCTTATTCTTTAGTATTGCATTGATTATTCAGTAATTTTCTGAAGATCACATTTGTATGTAGAGTGTTTGACAAGAAACCCTTGCGGGTTCTCTTGTATTTTTTATAAGGAGACTAGATATCAGTTCTTTAGAATTTTTTATCAATATATGAGTATATATACTTGCTCTCATATTTTCTGAGTTAAAACCCTCTTAAAACTACATTTTTCCCTTTCTGCATAATTTCTAAGTAGCAGTGTCTGGGGTTTTTTTGTCATTTTCAGCTACACTAGTGTGGGAGGTCTGTTTACCCCACCTAGTTTCATTTCTTTCTGATATCCTCTTGGACTTAGATGCTAGATGGATGTATCTATGGGATCCAAGTGATGATTTCCATTTCTATGGCTTATATTTCTAAAATTTCATTTTTATTTAAATGCATTGCTGAGCAACCCATTTTTGGAATATCTTAAGATATTCCCAATACTTCTATTTTTCCCTATTTTGGGATATTACAGTGGTATCAAAGCTTCAATCGTGGCTCAGCCTGTGGATATCAGGCCATTACACTTTTAGGAGAGATGGATAGAAAAGAGAAGGCTTCAATATGTGAAGGGAGAAAGGAAGACAAGCTTACAAAGCTTCTTCCAAGAAAAAAACAGAGCTTTCAAGGAGAGCTGAAGAAAATGAGATTGGAGATGAGATCTCCAAAGGAGTTTGGATCTAGAGTTGAATCTATATTTTCACATGGTGAGTGTGAGCATGCAGCTACATACCATGATTCACAGCGCAGTCAAGTGCCCAGGTCTATCTTGAGATGGATGAAAGGAGGAGGACTCTTAGTGATTTTTTGCAGGAGTATGAATCTCAAACTGAGAGGTTTAGAGATCATACTGATTTCCAAGTGTTTTATAAGATCAGGGTAGAGAACAGCAAGCAGCAAGATGAAGGTAGATTTCTCCTATCTACTTTTGTCAGATCACCTACATGTTCGGCTAGAGCTTGGGTGAAGGAGATAGACTCCTATTTTCAGCAGCACCATATTTCTAAAGATGAAGCCATCAGAGTTGCAGCGCTGCATTTCAGAGGTAAGGCTCATGCATGGTGGATTTTTGAATCTTGTTCTTTGAAAAATGCAAACACTTCCTCTTATGCAAGGTTCATTGAAACATTGGTGGGAAGGTTTGATGGAAAACTTCCTAAGACACAAGAGCAAGAAAAATTTGAGAGAACAAAAACCTTGCATGTGATGGGGGAGACTCCACTTCAGAAAACCATGGGAGAAGTTGACATCTTGCATTACACACTGCTGGAGGCAAAACCTCTAGTTCATATTCCTAAACAAGAGGGCATGGGCATCACTTTTTCACAAGGGGATCCAATTGTTGAGATGTTGCCTACACACATTGATGAAGAAGAGGGCAACAGCATTGTTATATCTAGAGCACATCCAGTACCTCATGCAGAAGGAGGAGGAACATATGCTCCAACAGGTGGGATTCTTGTACCCTTACAAGAAGTTCCCTAGGATCTCATACATGGAGGTCCAAGCACAATCAGTGAGCAGCATGATTGTGCAACATTACAGCTGGGAGGAGGTGGAGAGGAAGAGCAGCATCACTTGATGAGAGACACACCCCCCTCTCTATTTCAAAAAGCTAATGCAAGGAATAGGTAGAATTATTTGCGTTGTAAGGGCAGGGGCAAGGTTTCCCAACCATATGTGCAGTCTACTCTTGACATTGATGTCTCACTACATGGAGGCATTCCACCTGGGAGGCCACCTAATCTAGAATTGATGAGAGACATCTTGCCTTTGGGTTCACCACTCTTGGATTTTGGAGAGGTGAAGAGTTTGGAGGAAGACTTTGGCATGGGGGATGTCAAAGTAGCAGGCAGCAGCATGAGGAGAGCTACACATGCCAGATCACCAGCGTTGTCTCTTAGAAGGATTGATCCTTATTGGGGATCTCAGATCTTAATAGAGTACTTCAAGGATCTTGGTGCATGCATGATTCTCGATAGCTGGGATAGAGATTATGAGTATATGGTGGATTATATGGTCATCTATTCACATGGCAGAGTCTTCTTTACTAGAGCTTCTAGTCTCAAGGAGAAGTTGCTACTTGCAACACATGAGGACTTTCTTTCCATGCATTATGATACATACATTTCTTTGGCAGAGGAGTTCACTTGGGAGGGCATCCAGCATGACACATTTCAGCATATGGAGAGATGCATAGCCTGGATGGTGATAGATAGGAGGTCACAACCACTTCCCTATTCATTGGAGGTGAGGGAAATATTTCAGTTGAGCCATTTCAGCTCAAGATCTCAAGTACATGATGGAGGAGGTATAATTTCACATTTTGAATTGTACTTCTTTTCCTTGTTTGAGCAGCATGATGTATCAACAAGAATTATCTCTTCTTGCATATTGTATGATGATGTACTTGCAGCTACTTGTAGCATTGAATTTGGCTATCTTATTGGTGGTTTATGGGGGAAGCCCCATGACTCTTGGTGTGCACCATTGACACCACATTGTATCTTCATGTTTCCATCTTATTATATGACTCTGATAGCAAACAAGTGGCTAGGTAAGCACTTGTTAATTTATGCTTTGATGCAGGCCAAGTACTACGCTGGTTCCATTGGTGGAACTATGAACCTATTATCACTAAAATAGGACCGTGATAGGTTGCTCATAAAGTAAATATTAGTGTAACTATTTTAAACCAATATTTGAGCTAAGGCTTAGCTAAAATATTGGTTTGAAATAGGACCGTGATAGGTTGCTCATAAAGTAAATATTAGTGTAACTATTTCAAACCAATATTTTAGCTAAGGCTTAGCCTCCTCAGCCTGAGAGGGCTCTCTCAAGGGTTAATGATATTGATTAAAGATGTAGATAGATGGCTAACTCTATGGTTTATGATTTTTCATGTTTATAGGTTGAAAGATGGAGACTTGCTACCATTGGGCTATGGAGTCAGTGATAGAAATAAACATAACACATAACTCTTCTTATAAAACTAAGGCTTGTATATACTTCAATGAAAGAGTGACACATTCAGAAAAGTCTCAATAAATTGAGGTTCAAAGGAAGTCAGAGCATGTGGTTCATGAATTCTGAGTAATGATACATCAAGGAATTGAAAAGGAAAGTATTAAAAGTGATTCATCAAAGCTTAACACTTAAAGGAAGTCAGATCATGAATGACCATGAATTCTGAGTAATAAGTATTTAAAACATTGAAGAAAACCTTTCAAAGGTAGGATTCAAAAAACTCAATTCACCATAGTTCAACACTTAAAGGAAGTCAGAGCATGTTCCTCCATGAATTATGAGTAATAATAATTAAGAATATGGAAGTAAAACATATCAAAGATAAAATATAAAACTCACTGAATTACACTAAGAATCTCAGGTCTATCAAGAAGAAAAACCCCCCTCTGCACTACTGATCACAGTCTCTTACATAAAGCAGCAGTTTTTCCAAAAAGTATTCAACCCTTTGCTAATTCGACCTGTTTATCATTTATATATGATTTACAATATAGGATAAGCTTATCCTCCACTAGAAACCTCGAATTCCTACCTATGATACCTATCCTAACCATATAACATGGTATTTATTACATAAGACAACTGCAAACCTAAAACAGAGTCCTATTACAAATAGGACTAAAACTCTTTAAATATGCTCCTAACAACCTTATATAATAATTATTACATATTTTTCCATCTGAAATCCAATGAAGTCGAATTTGGATGATGCCTCCACCTTTGATGTATTCATGTTGATCATGACAAAAACTGCCTTAAAAATCAGGAGACAGATGTCCTATTTTTTCCCTGAACATTAGGTCTTGGGACAGAGCCTTTATCTTCTCATCCATGATTTATTTTGAGAAACTAAAGTAGGCTTTTGGATATCATGATTTATTTAACAAAAAACTCGCTTGTTTTATTTAAATACCTCTCCTACTGCCCAGAAACTGTCTTTGAACAACTTGTGTAAAACTGAAAAATTATGATTTCTGAAAATATGGCTTCAAAGAAAGCCTTGTATCTCCCAACTGGTAACACTTGTGAGAAACATGAAATAGATTATTGTAGCTGGAGATTTTATGAAGAGAAGCCTCCTTCATAATTCCAAAAGAGCTTTTCTTGTGGCCATAAAGTGATCTTGAAGTGAACTACTAAAGCCATAAAGCAGATTTTTTCTCTCAATGACTTTCAGCAGTTTCATAGTGCAAGTTGAGTCATCAATTTCTCCCACCTCATAATGAATTTGAATAAAATGGGATTTTTTTTTGTAGTTAAATATGTTAGGAATAAAAACCTCTTTCAGTTTTCAAAAATGAGTTTTAAGTTGCTCAGGAACCCCTTTGGAAGTTGACTACTAAAACCAGAAAAACAGAGTTTTTGATGAAAAAAAGGATGCTTTAGTGGTTTCCTAGCGCACTACGAAAATAGCAGCATTTTCATAGCGCAAAACAGGATTTTTACACTGTCTGCACTACGAAAACGTGGTTTCGTGGCTTATTGCAAAAACCTTTTTCATAAGTTAAAAAACCTAACTTATAAATGGATGATGGGACCTTTAAACCATGAAATGAGACTTCTAAACTTAATTTGGAAATGGAAATGATAAATTTGAGACTTCAACCCTATCACTTACTCCTTTAAGCATGAAATGACTCAAAACCTATTTAAGACTATGATTAGAAACAAGGTAAACTTTCGAAGTTTAGAAAAAAAATTATGGTGATAATAGTGGCTCCACTTGGGATAGTGTGCCCCTGTGGTACACTAAGAACCGGTAGCTCCAGTGCTACTATCCATCCTTTAAAATAAAACTCTGACATTTTGCCCAATCTACTTCAAAATTTTATGGCCTTCACCTCGAGCTCAAATTTGATGTTCTCTGCAGGAAGCACTCAAATTGTACCTACTAAAAATGCTCAGTCAACCGACCTTGAGCTTATTTGCACATTCCTACCTACCTACCCTATCAGCTACAATCTCCATTTGTATCTCAATGAACATAAAACTTCCAATGAATCCAGTCATTGATCTAATTTAACACTTGGATCCCTTGACTGTGCTTGAAGAAAAAATAAACATGATACTGAAATAACCGAGGCAACATGAGATGTATTTGATCTTCAAGATGAAAATATAAATGGAAATCTGAACAGTAAATATTTTCCATGTAATCAGTTATAGAACCATAGAAGAAATAATCTATTTGAAAGTTCTCATGACATTCTAATAATTTGGACCACACATACATGCTTTGATCAACTAGATAAGACATCAGTTGTGTGCTCTCCAACTGCTTTTCAAATTGATTTTCAAAAACAGTGCATTATTCCTCAATCTCAAAGAAGAAAGGTAGAAACACTCTCTCTTTGTGTTTTGTCATAGAAATCTTTTGAAAAGAATGATCATGATCATGAATACTATATGATTGAATTTGACCTTGTAAGCCTTCAATGTCTTTCTCAATGCTCTTAGCAACTTCATCCAAAAATTTCATCTTATCTTCTGTCTTGCACTCAAATGATTTTAGATAAGAAGACAAGGACAAAGAAAAATTTTCATTTATTTCTTCATTAATATGATCATCATTCCATTGTTTGAAACCTTGAATTGAAGGATATTTTTCCACCAACTCTGTTTTGTCTATCCATTCCTCCAAAAACATAAGCCAAAAGTCTGCAAATAACTTAATAGATCAAACAGGCAAGCTTTCAATCCACTATTTACATTTCCCTTGAAATGAATCATAGAACAACATAATTCAAACATCTTCATGTTTGAATCTAAGAAGCTAGGTAAAATCACAAAAATCTGATATATGCTTCAAAGTTAAACTCAAATCTTGTCTATTGAATTTTGGACCATTCCTTAAAAAATATGTATCCCCGGGAAAATGATTTGGGAAACCATGAATTCCTAAAAAATGTATACATGCATACCTTGAAACAAGAATGGAAACATCAGAGTTCTTCATAAGTCTAGTAGAATCACTAAGAATCTATGAATTTTTAATTCTTCAACAATGGAGTTGCCAAGGTAGTTTTTTAGCCTCGAAAAGATTTATGAGCTCTTGCTACCTTCAAGGGTTCAGCTTCATGATTTTTCGGGAGATTTATATCTTCAGACTCCCGGCAGACGCACCAAAATGTTATCACTAAAATAGGACCCTGATAGGCTGCTCATCAAGTCAATCTCATTGTAACTATTTCAAAACAATATTTTAGCTGAGGCTTAGCCTCGTCAGCCTAAGACGGCTCTCTCAAGGGTTAATGATATTGATTAAAGATGTAGATAGATGGCTAACTCTATGGTTTATGATTTTGCATGTTTATAGGTTGAAAGATGGAGACTTGCTACCATTGGGCTATGGAGTCAGTGATAGAGATAAAGATAACACATAACTCTTCTTATAAAACTAAGGCTTGCATATACTTCAATGAAAGAGTGACACATTCAGAAAAGTCTCAATAACTTGAGATTCAAAGGAAGTCAAAGCATGTGGTTCATGAATTGTGAGTAATGATACATCGAGGTATTGAAAAGGAAAGTATTAAAAGTGATTAATCAAATCTTAACACTTAAAGGAAGTCAGAGTATGAATGACCATGAATTCTAAGTAATAATTATTTAAAACATTGAAGAAAACCTTTCACAGGTAGGATTCAGAAAACTAAATTCACCATAGTTCAACACTTAAAGGAAGTCAGAGCATGTTCCTCCATGAATTATGAGTAATAAGCATTAAGAATATGGAAGTAAAACATATCAAAGATAAAATATAAAACTCACTGAAGTACACTAAGAATCTCAGGTTTGTCAAGAAGAACCCCCCTCTGCATTATTGATCACAGTCTCTTACATAAAGCATCATTTTTGCCAAAAAGTCTTCAACCCTTTGATAATTCGAAATGTTGATCATTTATAGATGATTTATAATATAGGATAATCTTATCCTATACTAGACACCTTTAATTCCTACCTATGACACCTATCCCAACCGTATAACATGGTATTTATTACATAAGACAGCTGCAAACCTAAAACAGAGTCCTATTACAAATAGGACTAAAACTCTTTAAATATGCTCCTAACAACCTTATCTAATAATTACTAAATATTTTTCCATCCATTAATTAGAATTTGGATGATGCCTCCACCTTTGATGTATTCATGATGATCATGACAAAAACTGCCCTAAAAATCAGCAGACATATTTCCTATTTTTTTCCCTGAAAATTAGGTCTTGGGACAGAGCCTTTATATTCTCATCCATGATTTATTTTGAGAAACTGAAGGAGGCTTTTGGATACCATTATTTATTGAACAAAAACCTCTCTTGGTTTTTTAAATACCTCCCCTACTACCAAGAAAATGTCTTTGAACAACCTGTGTAAAACTGGAAAATTCTGATTTCTGAAAATATGGCTTCAAAGAAAACCTTGTATCTCCCAACTGGTAACACTTGTAAGAAAAGTGAGATAATTTAATGTAGCTTTTAACCCTGAACAGAAATTATCTACACATGAATCTTATAATAGAAAATAAACAATAGCGAGAGCATAAAACATAAAACAGATAAACACAGAGATTTTCCCCTGGATCCCAAATCGGGATGACTAGCTTGATTTTTCATTATATTCCTTTTAGTGTTACAACACATATATATACATGCCGAAGCATACATAAACCCCAATCCATTAACCCTGGATTAGAACATAACCGTAGTTCCCTTGACCGGATCTACAAAATACCAGGGGCCGAAAACCATCGTACCCCAAAACCATGTGCAAAACCATGCACAAAACCATGGACGCGGACTACCCACCATGCGCGTGCTTAGTCGTGGAAATAATATAACACATACCCAACATTCTCCCACTTGTTGTTTTCTTTCCACAGGGGGTCACAAGAGAGCTTAGTCATTGGCCCAATTCTTCAACACCCATTGTTTCTCTACACCAAGAGAACTTCTAAGTGCTCACAGACTTTGTTAATGCATCTACAACATTCTTCAAAGTGTCCACCTTTACCAGCAACACCCTTTTAGCCTCAACCATATCTCTAACAAAGTGATATTTAACATCAATTTTCTTTGTCTTTGAATGATAAGCAGGGTTCTTACCCAAGAAAATTGCACTTTGGCTATCACAGTCTATCCTTATAGCTTGATGTACCAACCCCATACTTGAACACAATCTCTGCAACCAAATTGCTTCCTTTCTTGCATGAGTGGCTGTTATGTATTCTTCCTCTGTAGTTGAAAGAGCCACTATAGACTGTCTTTTACTCATCCAACTGACTGCGCCTCCAAATAGGCTAAACACATACCCACTTGTAGATCTTCTTTGGTCCAGATCTCCAGCCCAGTCTGCATCAACAAAACCATGAATGTCAAACATTCTTTCCAATCCTGGTCTTCCCTGGTAGCACAAGCCATAATCACTAGTGCCACGTAAATATCTGAAAACCCGCTTCACTGCTGTCCAATGCTCCTTCCCTGGGTTTGACATAAACATGCTCAATACTCCCACTGCATGTGCAATGTCTGGTCTAGTACAGACCATTGCATACATCAGGCTACCCACTGCACTTGCATATGGAACCCGGGACATATCCTCCTCTTCTTCTTGTGTCTTGGGACACTGTTCAGCAGAAAGCTTTGCACCTATAGGAATAGGAACACTCACCGGTTTACTATCCTGCATATTGAACCTCTGCAATATAGTCTCGACATACTTCCTCTGGTTTAACCAGAGCTTCCTCTTTGCCCGATCTCTCTTAATTTCCATGCCCAAATATAGTTTGCAGCACCAAGATCCTTCATGTCGAATTTGGAGAACAGTTGGGTCTTCAAATCTTGGATAATTTCTTTGTCATTTCCAATCAACAACATATCATCCACATACAAGACCAAATAATTAACACGGTCACCAATTAATTTAAAATAAACACAGTGATCCTCCTTGCTTCTGGTGAAGCCAAGTCCCCGTATATAGGTATCAAATTTCTGATACCACATCCTTGGTGACTGTTTTAACCCATACAGAGACTTCTTCAACCTGCATACCAGATCTTTCTTACCCTTCACCATAAAGCCTTCAGGTTGCTTCATGTAGATCTCCTCTTCTAGATCCTCGTGAAGAAATGTTGTCTTCACATCCATCTGTTCTATCTCAAAATCAAATGCAGCAGCAACAGATAAAAGTAATCTAATAGAATTAACTTTGGCAATGTTGAGAATGCAGCAAGATGATGGAGCTTAGTGAAATGAAGTCGCCTTCACTAAGTGGGCCCGCAGGCAAATTCTGGCGCAAAGTCTATTTTTAGACTATGTCTATTTTTAGACATACGGAGCATAATTTGGGAATTCTAATTGGAGATTCTTGGAGTATGCGACATGTCGGTAAAAATAGATGAGACCCTAATTTTTAGGACCCAGGCTATTTTTAGACTGATCTCCTAAAAATATGGAAGTCAAATATTATTTACCCTTAATAATATTTTGACTATAAACGGCAGTTTACTCTCTTGGCGCACTTCAGTTTGAGTCATGGAGGTGACTCATGCAACTGACACAAGGAATCACGTGGTTCCTAGGGTTTGATAGCATCTTGCATGGTTGGCTTCAGTTAGACTTCAGTGGCAGGAGTTTTGGAGGAGTTAACGGGACAAGTAGTGGAGTTGTGTTCTGTTTGTTTTAGTTGAACTAGTTGGAATTAGTTAACTAACTAATCAACTAGATATGAGTGGAGTAAATTAAATAATATTTAATTTACTAAATATTAACTCATTAGTCAACTCAAGAACACTTCAGTTCACTACAGTGCATGATCAGTTCAGTGGAGACCAGTGGAAGAGGTAGATGAAAGGGTGAGTAAAGCTATCGGTTGGTAGATTTGTTTTGCATGAGATTTGCATTACACTTGGAGGAATTGTCCATGACAATTACGCAATCAAGGGAAGGGGATTCGAACCTTGAACCTCTTCATATACGGGCCATGATTGCGCAATAGAGGCAAGGCAATTGGCGGGGAGTTTTGAACCTCAGACTTGTTCAAAACTGAGTCAGATTGTGAGTAACTTCATGAGAGAGTACTGAGTACTTGTGAGGAGTATTGTACTTATTTGGTTACTTGATTTCTCCATTATAATATACACAATAGCTGCGGGGTTTTCAGCTATAGGCTTTCCCCATACATACTGAGTTAATGTGTGATTGAATTGATGTGAGATTGCTTCTGTTATTTCCGCATGTGACAATTAATTGTAGAAGAAGGTTATATGTTATGTATGCAATTCGAAATTGATATATGACCAGGTTAATCTTCAGTGAATAAGTGATTTATTCAGCTAATTTCTACATGGTATCGGAGCGAGATTAATTGTCGAAGTCTATTACGGTGATTGCAAACTTATTTCCTCGGATAGAGTCTGCATGCGGGCCAGGTAGCCTCCGGAATATTCATCCTTCTTTGTAAGGTGAAAGATCTGGTGAATGCCCTTTGCAGTCAATCTCTGATTTGGAAATAATTTGTTTTTCAAGTGTAGATCGGAAGCGATAGAGCTTGGAGTTTGGAATTCGAATTTTGCAGAAGGTTGTTTTTCTTGGTGCCGGTGTTGAAAGATGTCTTCTTTCAATGGTTTGCGACTCGAATATGCTCTTGAAGGCAGTTCGAACTATGTTGCATGGAAAGATCGAATGGAAGCAGTGCTAGAAGATAATGGTCTGAAGGAGTTCGTGGATGCGGATGTCCCAAAGCCCACTGATGCAGCTTTAGTCGATGCATGGCAAAAGAAGATCGCGAAATGTCGAAGGATCCTGTTGGAGGGCGTCAAGGATCATATTGTATCCAGCCTGCATGGAAAGGCTACTCCATATTTAATGTGGAAAGCTTTGACGGATCTATTCCAAAGTAAGAGTGACCAAAGGAAGCTGGCGCTCAAAGACAAGCTCAGGAACATCAAGATGGAGAAGGGCGACAGTATCGCTAAATACCTCACGAAGTTCACTCAATGCAGAGATGAACTGGGAAGTGTGGGAGTTGCTGTCGATGAAGAGGATATGGTCGACCTGGCTCTCCTTGGTCTTCCGAAGGCTTGGCACTCATATCAAGATAGTGTCAATGGTCGGGAGAAGCTGCCGGGATGGGAGCGCCTTTGGGTGGATCTCATGCAGGAGGAGATAAGGAGGACTACTCGAGATGGATCTTCATCAAAGGGAGCTGATGAAGAAAACTGCGCTTTGGTGTCCAAAGCAAAGAAGGGGAAGGGTAAGAAAACCTCTCATTCTGGTGCTAAGGGCAAGAAGCAGGATATGGCGAAAGTGAAGTGTTTTCACTGCCATGATCACGGACATTATGCTACCAATTGTCCAAGGAAGAAGAAGAACAAGCAAGCGGGAAGATCTGCAGATGGAGAAGCTTTGGCTTCACAGTTCGAGCTTGACTTCTCACTGATTGCATGCTTGGTTTCAAGTGTGATGGGATCGGTGTGGTTCTTGGACAGCGGTGCGTCATTTCATATGACGGGAGATCGGGAGTTGTTCTCGGATCTGGAGGACAAGGATTTGGGTATGCACATCGAGATGGGCGATGACGGTAGATACAGTGCGACTGGTATCGGTACCGTATCCTTTCAGAGGGAGTCTGGTAAACCCTTTGTCTTAAAGGATGTCATGCATGTACTTGGATTGAAGAAGAACCTGATTTCAGTAGCGATGTTGGAGGATAAGGGTTATGATGTGGTCTTCAGCAAAGGAAAAGCTTTCCTGCGCAGTAAGACTACTGGAGAGACCCGGAAGATAGGGGTTCGAACTCAGAACCTTTATCAGTTGCAGGTAGATGACTGCGCAGCTATGGCATGCAAGGCTGGAGATGTGGTGAGCCGGGATGATGAGGGCGAATTATGGCACAGGAGATTGGGCCATCTTCACCATGGAGCTTTGAAGATTCTGCAGCAGATTTCTACTGGACTTCCTAAGGGCACCCTTGCGCAGTCAGATCAGTGCAAGGGGTGTACTTTAGTGAAGTATGTGAAAGCCACCTTTCACGAGAAGGATAGTCGCGCCACGACGATCCTTGAGAGAGTTCACACAGACGTGTGTGGTCCTTTCTCGGTTGCTTCGACAGCAAAGCACAAGTATTATGTGATCTTTGTTGATGATTTCTCTCGAAAGTGCTGGATCTTCTTCATGCAGAAGAAGAGCGATACATTCGCGAAGTTCTGTGAGTTTAAAGCACTGGTCGAGAAGGAGTCGGGGAAGAAGGTGATTGCTCTAAGGAGTGATAACGGTGGTTAATTCATCTCGGCTGAATTCAAGGAGTTCTGCAGCGCAGAAGGGATTCGGAGAGAGCTCATCGCACCCCATAACCCACAGCAGAACGGGGTGGCTGAGCGTAAGAACAGAACGATCGTGGGTGCTGCACGGGCGATGTTGCATGATCAAGGCCTACCCCTTCACTTGTGGGCTGAGGCATGCAATACAGCAGTGTATGTGCAGAACCGTTGTCCTCACAAGGTTCTTGGCATGAGTACACTGGAGGAGGCTTATTCTGGCAAGAGGCCTGATATTTCCCATTTGCGGATTTTTGGTTCTCCTGTCTACATGCATGTGGCGAAGGATGCGAGAAGGAAGGCGATGTCTGACTATGAAGGTGGAATGTTTGTAAGTCTGTGATACACCTCACAACTTCTCCAGTGTATGTGCCGGGATCGCCAAGGCCCCATTGTGGCATGATATAAAGTCAGGGAGGAGAGGCCATGCGATCTTAAGCAGAGGGAGCTACCGCATGCGAGATGAGGAGGCTGGTAGTTCCTGGAAAAGGAGCTCCAGGATGTGGATCAGCCAGAAGAGGAGGTTCGGGAGGTGGAAGAAACCACCCAGGCAGCGCCAACCATCAGAGGGCGCATGCGCACTACAGAAGCTGAGCGACTGGCTCGGGATGCAGAGAAGGTTGTAGGACCACCTACAGCACAGCGCAGACAGAGACAGTCACCGGATCGGTACACTGGATACATGGCTCTTGTGAGTCAATTTGTTGTGACGGAGCCATCCTCTTTTGAGAAAGCTGTGGAGGAACCCGCATGGGTTGATGCCATGATCGAAGAATATGATTCGATCATCAGGAACAGTGCATGGGAGATTGTCCCAAGACCGGTTGGGAAATCGGTTGTAGGTTCGCGATGGATCTACAAGGTGAAGCAGGCGGCTGACGGGAGTGTGGAGAAGTACAAGGCGAGATTTGTCGCCCGTGGCTTCTCACAGATCGAGGGGATCGACTATGAGGATACTTTTGCACCTGTCGCAAGGTACTCTTCCATACGGACGATCCTTGCTCTCTTAGCGCAGATGGGGTGGCACATTCATGAGATGGATGTGAAGACTGCGTTCCTCAATGGAGTTATTGAGGAAGAGGTGTACATAGAGCAGCCTGAAGGTTTTGAGATCTTCAGCAGTGAGTCGCATGTGTGCCGACTCAAGAGAGCACTGTACGGGCTGAAGCAAGCACCTCGTGCTTGGTACACTCGAATAGATAGCTACTTCACCGGGCTTGGATTCTCCAAGAGTGAGGCGGATCCTAACCCGTACCAGATTGTGGTGGAGGGGAAGATATTGATCATCGTACTGTATGTAGATGATCTGATTTTGACTGGCGATGAGCAGTTGATACTTTCATGCAAGGAGGATCTTGCACGAGAGTTTGAGATGAAGGACTTGGGCATCCTTCATTATTTCCTGGGATTGGAGATTTGGCAGCGCAGCGGAGGACTGTTTGTTTCTCGGGGCAAGTATGCCCGGGAGATTCTGGAGAGGTTCAACATGCAAGGCTGCAAGCCTGTTGATACCCCTCTTCCTGGAGGATGGAGGAAGGGAGATGCTACTTCGGAGGAGGTAGTGGATGCCAGTGTCTATCGACAGTTGGTGGGGTCGTTGATGTATCTGGTCAATACTCGACCCGATATATGCTATGCAGTTAACCAGCTTTCGCAAGCTATGGTTAAGCCTACCAAGCTCTTTTGGAAGGCGGGCAAGCATGTGTTGCGCTATATCAGAGGCACATCGGGATATGGTCTATGGTACAGACAGGAGGATGGAGTGAAGCTTTCTGGTTTCACTGATGCAGATTGGGCAGGGAGCCCAACAGACCGGAAGAGCACTTCTGGGGGAGTTTTCAGCATTGGGTCGACAGCAGTTTCCTGGTACAGCAGGAAGCAGAGATCCGTGGCACTCAGTTCAGCAGAGGCCGAGTACATGGCAGCAAGCTTGGCTGCATGTGAGGCTATTTTGATGAGGAAGATCCTCGCAGGTTTGTTCAGGTTGCATTTGGAGCCTACAGTGATCTACTGTGATAACCAGAGCTGCATCAAGCTCTCGGCTAATCCAGTTTTTCATGATAGGTCCAAACATATCGACATCAGGTACCATCACATCAGAGATTGTGTTCGGCGGAGGATCATGATGCTTTCATATGTTCCCACGGAGGATCAGGATGCCGACATCCTGACGAAGGCGCTCACCAGGAGCAAGTTCGAATTCCACAGAGGCAGGATAGGGATTGCAGATAATCCATATCTTGCTGAGAGGGAGTGTTGAGAATGCAGCGAGATGATGGAGCTTAGTGAAATGAAGTCGCCTTCACTAAGTGGGCCCGCAGGCAAATTCTGGCGCAAAGTCTATTTTTAGACTATGTCTATTTTTAGACATACGAAGCATAATTTGGGAATTCTACTTGGAGATTCTTGAAGTATGCGACATGTTGGTAAAAATAGATGAGACCCTAATTTTTAGGACCCGGGCTATTTTTAGACTGATCTCCTAAAAATATGGAAGTCAAATATTATTTACCCTTAATAATATTTTGACTATAAACAGCAGTTTACTCTCATGGCGCACTTCAGTTTGAGTCATGGAGGTGGCTCATGCAACTGACACAAGGAATCACGTGGTTCCTAGGGTTTGATGGCATCTTGCATGGTTGGCTTCAGTTAGACTTCAGTGGCAGAAGTTTTGGAGGAGTTAACGGGACAAATAGTGGAGTTGTGTTCTATTTATTTCAGTTGAACTAGTTGAGATTAGTTAACTAACTAATCAACTAGATATGAGTGGAGTAAATTAAATAATATTTAATTTACTAAATATTAACTCATTAGTCAACTCAAGAACACTTGAGTTCACTACAGTGCATGATCAGTTCAGTGGAGACCAGTGGAAGAGGTAGATGAAAGGGTGAGTAAAGCTATCAGTTGGTAGATTTGTTTTGCATGAGATTTGCATTACACTTGGAGGAATTGTCCATGACAATTGCGCAATCAAGGCAAGGGGATTCGAACCTTGAACCTCTTCATATACAGGCCATGATTGCGCAATAGAGGCAAGGCAGTTAGTGGTGTGTTTTGAACCCAAGACTTGTTCAAAACCAAGCTAGATTGTGAGTAACTTCATGAGAGAGTACTGAGTACTTGTGAGGAGTATTGTACTTGTTTGGTTACTTGATTTCTCCATTATAATATACACAATAGCTGCGGGGTTTTCAGCTATAGGCTTTCCCATACATACTGAGTTAATGTGTGATTGATTTGATGTGAGATTGCTTCTGTTATTTCCGCATGTGACAATTAATTGTAGAAGAAGGTTATGTGTTATGTATGCAATTCGAAATTGATATATGACCAGGTTAATCTTCAGTGAATAAGTGATTTATTCGGCTAATTTCTACGAACAACGGAGAAAAAAATATGCCAAATCAATTCAGCACACAGGAATAACCTTCCTTCCCTTTGTATTTCTCCTCCGTGCCTTCTACATTCATCTTCTTCTTAAACACCCATTTTCTCCCAATGGGCTTCCTTCGGTAGCAACTCCACGAGATCCATGCCTCATTTTTGTGCAAGGATGTCATTTCATCAACCATGGCCTCCTTCTAGAGTTTTCCATCCTCTGAATCTACTGCCTCCCTGACAGTTCTAAGATCATCATCAGTTATGGTTAAAGAAAAAATTTCAACAGAAAGCAGATGGACTATACCTTTATGGTTGCCTTCTTTCCCGAACTGATATTCTCATAGCTGGAGTTTGTGGCTCTTCCTCTTCTGAATCATCTTCTGTTGTAGAGTCTGATTCATTCTCCTTTAGCTCAAACTCTATCTTCTCAGGTTCCTTTGGTAGGACTTGATGTTTAATAACATATTTCACCTCTCTAAACACCACATCTCGGTTGTACACAACCTTCCTTGTTTCCAAGTTCAAAAGCTTGTAACCTTTTAAACCATCCTTATACCCGATAAAGATGCACCTTTCATGACATTATCCAACACGATCCTTTTGTCCTTTGGAACATGTAAATATGCATCACATCCAAATACCCTTAGATGTGAAAAACAGGGTTTCTTACCAGTCCATACCTCATGTGGGGTCTTATCCTCCAACGTTGATGAAGGTGATCTGTTAACTAAGTAACATGCAGTCTCCACTGCTTCTGCCCAGAATTCTTGTCCTAACCCGGTACCACTGAGCATGCTTCTTGCCTTTTCCATCAGTGTTCTATTCATTCTTTCTACAACTCCATTTTTTTGAGGTGTATATGGAGTAGTCTTCTGTCGTGCTATACCACACTTTTTACAGAACTCTTCAAATTCATTCTTGCAGAACTCCCCACCATTATCTGTCCTCAGCACCTTTATCTTCTTCTCTCTCTGGTTTTCCACCAGAGCCTTAAATTCTTTAAATTTTCCACAGACCTTAGATTTCTTCCTCAAGAAATATATCCATGTATTCCTTGAGAAGTCATCATGAATGAAACATAGTACCACAGAGACTTTCCCGATGATGGGCTGACACGAGCCCAAACATCACTTGTGCACAAGTTCTATTATCGTGTTCGCCTTCTTAGCACCAATCAGCAACATAAGGCCGAATACCTTCCCATATACACAATGTTCACAGAAATCGAAATCTAGAGAACAATTAGACATACCTTCTACCATACCATCTCTATGAAGTATCAAGAAAGGCCCTTCTCTCCAATATGTCCAAGCCTTGAGTCTTACTTAGCATGGTCTTTTCTCCAGGATACGACTGAGCTTTCGGCTCACTTTCGGGGAACCATAGAGCTGTTACACCTTATATAACGGTGCTACCGCATGGCTGTCTGAGTTCAGTCCGAACTCCCCGCATTAATACCAGTGCTCCCCGAACCATCTTGCAGGCATCTTTCTCGAACACTGTTTTTACACCTGCATCATCCATCTTTCTTACAGAAATCAGATTTCTAGCCAATGCAGGAATATGCATAACACCAGGAAGTGTTCTAATCCTTCCACCTTGTAGCTTCAGCTTTACCTTTCCACGTCCGACGATTTTGGCCTTCCTATCATCCCGTAGGAAGACATCACCATCATATTTCCCATACTCGCAAAACCACTCTCTATGGGGAGTGAAGTGAAAGGATGCACCTGAGTCAATCAACCATGACTCATGGTATACATGTGTATTTGAAAAGGAATCCAAATACACATCCCCACCTTCATCCGAGGTGGTTTTTTCCTCTGCAAAAGGAGCATCATCAGATCCCTTTCCTTTCTTAGGAGCTTTAGATCTGCAGTCCTTTTTTTAGTGCCCTTCCTTTCCGCATTTCCAGCACACCTTTACAAAATTTCCAGGAGATTTAGATCTCCCTCTAGATTTGGATCTCCCACTCAAAACCTTATTCTTGTTTCTGTTCTGGGACCTTCCTCGTACAGATAAGGCATCTCCATTCTGACCCTCCATATTTCTCCGTCTCATTTCCTCCGACAGCAAGACTAAGACAATGTCATCAAAATTCAAAGTAGTTGTATTGCTACCTATTGCAATAACCAAACTGTCCCACGAGTCTGGTAGAGAACACAACAAGCACTTATCTTCATCTGAGATTTTAATATCAACAGATGACAGCTGACTTACCACAGTATTGAAGGCGTTCATATGCTTTCTCACCGAGTCTCCATCCTTCATCCTCAGGTTATACAGCTTTTTTCGCAGGAACAACTTATTCACCAAAGACTTAGATTGGTACAAAGTCCCGAGTTTTTCCCACAAATTCTTCGCCATAGCTTCCCCAAATACATTCAACAATACTGAATCTTAGACACACAACCGTATTATGCTCTTAGCCTTCCGATCCAGTTTCTTCCAGTCTTCATCTAACATTCCCGTTGGTTTAGTACCTGGATCTACCATGATCCACTGATTTTTATCCACCAGCAAATCCTCCATCTTGAGCTTCCACAACTCAAAACTCTGACCATTAAATTTCTCGATCTCTATCTTTCCTCCGCTCGCCATATTCTTTCACCGCAAGAATCGATCCCGCAGATCTCCCACTGAACAAGGTCTACCTCATGCCCGAACTAAAAACCCTCAGCAGCAAAGGCGTCCCCTTGAAGCCGAAACAGCTCTGATACCAAATGTAGGTTTTAACCCTGAACAGAAATTATCTACACACGAATCTTATAACAGAAAATAAACAATAGCGAGAGCATAAAACATAAAATAGATAAACACAGAGATTTTCCTCTGGATCCCAAATCGGGACGACCAACTTGATTTTTCATTATATTCCTTTTAGTGTTACAACACATATATATACATGCCGAAGCATACATAAACCCCAATCCATAAACCCTGGGTTAGAACATAACCGTAGTTCCCTTGACTGGATCTACAAAAATACCAAGGTTAAAACCTACATTTATTGTAGCTGGAGATTTTATGAAGATAAAACTCCTTCATAATTCCAAAAGACCTTTTCTTGTGGCTAGAAAGTGATCTTTAATTGAACTACTAAAACCAGAAAGCAAAGTTTTTCTCTCAATGACTTTCAGCAGTTTCGTAGTGAAATTTTAGTCATAAATTTCGCCCACCGCATAATGAATTTGAAGAAATAGGGAAAGGTTTTTCTATTTAATTACGTTAGGAAGAAAAACCTCTTTCATTTTTCAAAAATGAGCTTTCAGTTGCTCAGGAACCCCTTTGGAGGTTGACTACTAAAACCAGAAAAAACAAAGTTTTTGATGAAAAAAAAGGCTGCTTCAGTGGCTTCATAGTGCGCTACGAAAATAGCAGCATTTTCGCAGTGAAAACAGGATTTTTACACTGTCTGTGCTATGAAAACGTGGCTTTGTGGCTTATTTCAAAAACCTTTTTCATAAGTTAAAAAACCTAACTTCTAAATGGATGATGGGACCTTTAAACCATGAAATGAGACTTCTAAACTTAATTTGGAAATGGAAATGATAAATTTGAGACTTCAACCCTATCACTTACCGCTTTAAGCATGAAATGACTCAAAACCTATTTAATACCATGACTAGCAACAAGGTAAACTTTCGAATTTTAGAAAAAAAAATTAAGGTGATAACAGAACCACTCTCCGGTTGTCATATGGCAACTTGTTTTTATTGCAGTTTGCTTCCATTTATTTCTGATATTTTTATGTCCATGGAAAGAATTGTTTGGAGAGTGTTGAAGGTATTAGATATTCCCATTGGGAGCATAATTCTCCCCACTTTACATGTTGTGCATTACAGGAGAAGCCATGGGAAAACCATGATTTCCACATCACACTTTTTCCCTTCTTGTGGGAGGAGCCACTTGAAGAACTTGAGAAGGCATTTCATGGCTGAATTGTTTGATGGGGAGACTTGGGCCATTCTTGGAGGCCATGTTATTTCAGCCCAGGGACAGAGGCAGCCCCATGTTTACCATATATGGAGAGAGAAACCATTTGGATGGCAGAATCCAATCTCTCCATCCAGCCCCAACACATTGTATAAAATCAGGGTTGATGATTCTTTTGATGAGCTACCTAGGATGGCTCATTTCATTTGGATGATAGCATGGCTGAGGGAGGCACTCATTCAACATGTTGGTCATGACTCCTACTTTTTGGAGGCCATAGGATAGCAAGCAGGTTTCCATTCACACTTTCCACCTTTGATTGATGTAGACCATTTGGTTTTGCACACTTGGGAGGAAACATTGGATGGCAGTTTTATTGCAGATTATCTTGATGCAGTGATGGAGGCCATTGATGGGAGGCCACAAGAGGAGGAGGGGAGAAATTTTTCTCTCCCTATGCATTTTCTTGAGGACAAGCAAAGATTTTGGAGGGGAGGACTGTAATGTTCCCAATTTTTAGCCTCAAATCTAAATGGAACATTAGAGTTCGTAGTGCCTTTAACTGGGGAATAAATGGGTAGAAAAGCCCTTAGGTCTCCTAAGGAGGAATAAAAAAACCTCAAGTGTGAAAGGAGAAACTCTTTTCAGCTTGATAAAACACCTCCATGTGTGAACAGGGATATTATCAAGTTGATTCAGTCCACTTTGACTAAGTCAAAAGCACAGTTGTGGAGGAGCAGGAATCAAAGAAGGAATAACGCAGTTTTGGAGGGAGATGCATCTTTTGATGGAGATGACCTAATTGAGTGGGGCCAAGGGCAAGAAAACTCATAAATTATTTAAGGAAGAGGATGGCAGCATTATTCTTCATGTTCTTAGATTTTTATTTTGTCTGCTCAGACTTTTTGCTTCCTTTGCTGCTTAGCAGGGTTGCAGTGTTGTTTAGCACTAGGTGTTCCCGAGAAGGAATCCAACCTCTTTCCTTGGGGAGACTCTTGGGAGAGTTTTAATTCAACATTACACATCAGTTTTTTAGTCCAAGCTTCAGCCTACTTCATCAGCGCAGTTTCTGCAGGTGATTGTGCAGTGTTGCTGGGTGCAGCAGTGGAAGGGATTGGAATCCCGGTCTCTGAGCTAGTTTCTCATTGGAGGAAGGTTATATTCACTTGAGGGACCTGTTTGGAGAGGTCTAGTGCTCATTTCAGATATGTGGTAGCAGACCACACATTTCCCCAACATTCCCAGTGTCTTTCCAGTTAGGGAATGTGTTATTTTTTAGGCAGCTTCAGCAAATGGTCTAGTGGCTCCGTTGCAGTATTTTCTTGTGATTGAGAGGTCCAAACTTTCATGGGAGGAAGCCCTTGAGGGATATAGATTATATCAGACATATTTCAGCCTTCTACACTCTTTTGCTTCAGTATTACAGTGATTATTCAGTAATTTTATGAAGATCACATTTGTATGTAGAGTGTTTGACAAGAAACCCTTGCGGGTTCTCTTGTATTTTGTATAAGGAGAATAGATCTCAGTTCTTCGGTATTTTTTATCAATATATGAGTAGATATACTTTTTCTCCTATTTTCTGAGTTAAAACCCTCTTAAAACTGCGTTTTTCCCTTTCTGCATAATTTATAAGTAGCAGTGTCTGTGGTTTTTGGTCATTTTCAGCTACATTAGTGTGGGAGGTCTGTTTACCCCACCTAGTTTCATTTCTTTATGATCTCCTCTTGGACTTAGATGCTAGATGGATGTATCTATGGGATCCAAGTGATGATTTCCATTTCTCTGGCTTATATTGCTGAAATTTCATTTTTCTTTAAATGCATTGCTGAGCAACCCATTTTTGGAATATCTTAAGATATTCCCAATACTACTTTTTTTCCCTATTTTGGGATATTACATCCTCAATCTGATGGTCAAACTGAGATAGTAAATAAATGTTTCGAAGGATATCTTCATTTTTTTGTATCTGATAAACAAACACAATGGTTCAAGTGGTTACATCTCGCTGAATGGTGGTATAACACTTCCTTCCATACTGTAGAAAAAATGACCCCATTTATGGCGCTTTATGGATATCATCCACCATCCATCACATCATATTTTAGAGATAATTCGAAGGTTCAAGCAGTGGAAGATTACATCGAGCATCAACAAGAATTTTTCCAACTCTTAAAGGATAACTTGAATTTGGCACAAAATCGAATGAAACAACAGGCCGATCAACATCGCAGCGAGAGAATTTTTGATGTAGGAGACTGGGTATTTTTATGGCTACAACCATACAAACAAATGTCCCTCAAGCAAGCTAAGAAGGATAATAAATTATTGCCAAAGTACTATGGTCCTTACAAGGTGTTGCAAAAGATTGGCATTATGGCATACAAATTGGAGCTTCTTGCTTCCTCATGAGTGCATCCAGTTTTCCATGTTTCATGCTTAAAGAAGGTTATAGGTGAAAATATTCCAGTTCAAACAATATTGCCAGAAATTGATGAGGAAGGAAAAATCATATTGGAACCTGAAGTATTCAAGGAAACAAGAACTCAACAGCTATGAAATCGATCAATTTCAGAGTATCTCATCAAGTGGAAGAACTTATCCACTGAAGATTCTACATGGGAGGATGAGAATTTTATACAGAAGCACCCAGAGCTACTCAAGCGTTGAGGACAACACATTTTTGAAGGAAAGGGGCATGTTAGGTCCCTATATTACTAATATAGTCCCTTATTGTTGTTAGTGTAACCACCTTATTGTTATTATTGTACCCCTATAACCCCCATATTGTTATTATTGTGCCCTTAAATTATTATTGTTAGGTCGGCTAGGATTACATTGTGGCCCCATGGACTCCTATATATAGAAAGGAGGTTTTGTAATTTGTATCATCCAAGAATTGTTCATTCATGTAATGTACTGGAGGTTTCCCCCTCGAAGTGGCTTATTTCTGATGCAGGAGCATCGGGAACCTAGCCAGTAATGTGACGTCTTTAGTCACATGTTGTGGCAAATTTGAAATAAAATAGACTTAGGAGTAGTATAATTAATTATTTTATTAAATTTTTTATTTATTTATGGAGCATTGTTAGTCTGTTTTGTATTTAAATAAATTTGGCATAATTTTAGAAATTGGTTTCTTTCCCTACATGGAATAGAGCCAATATAGGAATAGGTGCTTGAAAGTATGGAGGTAGCAATTTGTTAGGGAAATTTGAGAAGAAATCTATTATAGGAGAAACAGTTTAATAATTCAAGTATAAATAATAGAAGATAGAATAGAGAACACCAGAGGGAAGAGGTGTCAGCACAAAATTGCAATTGTAGAGGGGCGATCAATGAATTATTAGCCCATGCAGTGTTAATAAAATTTGTGTTTTGCATTGTTATTTAATTTGATTCTACAACTCATTATGTATTTGTATATATATACTGTTGTTTGAAGTGCACACGTGTAGGAGGGTAGTGACACTGATTTTAGACTGCAAGAGGAAGCATTTGGCTATAACGTTGTTAAATGGAGAGCATAGACACTACTGTAACCTAGACCAAAAACCCGTGGTTGAAGGTTGGATGGTTGTGAAGAATGTCGATGCCATGCTTAACCAGAAATTCTGGATGCTTGTAAAACGTAGAGCAGGTGTATGTTAGAAAGCATAAGCATGGAAGGTTGCAGTGGTAACACCATAAGTTGTAGCATGGTCATGCGCAGAGTGTGGAAAGCGTCTGGAAAAACAAACAATTGTGATGGCAGCATTGAACGAGTGATCTCTGATACAAACCAACCAACGATGAACTCCCAACAAAAGTGAAATGGGTATTGAAATAAATTACAGTCACACACGTCCGCATTGAGTTAATATTTCCTTTCACTATCAACTGTAATTTAATTGACTGTATGAATGTTTAAATGGAACTGGGATTGTATCGATTAATATGTTTGCTTGATATGTCGTTGATTGTAAACCTAGCCGGCACAATTGCATCAGCGTAATTTTAAATACAAAGTCGCAGACTTTGTTACGTTTATTTGGCTTTCAAAGCAAATAGAAGTAAACTGGATCCAAAATTCCAAAAGGATGTGTGGATATGGTCGTAGTTATGGCTATAGTGTGAAAATAATTGTGTCTTAAAATTGTCATTTAGAATTGCTATTAATTTGAAAGTAATGAATCGACTGCATTGTTTTAAAGAGTAAACTTGGACCGAGAGTAAAACATTGCATGTTTTACTACAGTGGTTGGAAAGTGTGGGATTTCTGTATTTTTCTACATCATTTGGTATCAGAGCCTGTTGAGTTGTTCTTGAGCATTGCAGAGAATGCCGCCCAGGAGAGGAGCTGGAGAAGGCGGAGCTGGGATAGGTTGAGGGAGACCTATAGCAAACGCGGTTTTTCTAGATGAGATACGGCATTTGCGTACAAAAATGGATACCATGGAAAATAACCAGAGGAGAGGGACAGATGATGGAGTTTCTAGTGCCGATGAAGAAGAAACCACTGAAGAAGAAGTGGAGGAAGAAAGCGAGGCAGCCAAAGTCATGAAGGTCCTCACAAAGGTCAGTAGCAGATCGAAGGTATAAGTACCTTTATATGATGGAAGTCTTAGTGTGGAGGTGCTAATGGACTGGGTCAGTTTGTTAGATAAATACTTCAACTATGAAGAAGTCGATGACAAGAAGAAAGTGAATTTTTTAGCCACGAGATTGAAAGGCCATGCAGCCCTATGGTGGGATGAATTGCAGTTGTCCAGGGAGTGAAAAGGGAAACCCAAAATCAAGCAATGGGATAAGATGGTGAGTAAACTAAAATTTAAGTTTATGTCAAAGGATTACCAATTAAATCTGTTTAGACAATTGCAAAATTTAAGACAGAAGGGAATGACCGTCAAAGAATATACTGAAGAATTTTATAAGCTGACTATTAGATCTAGCCATGTTGAAGATGATCTAGAAAAGGTAGCTAGACATATAAATGGTTTGAGTTATGAAATATAGGATAAGATCATCTTATTAAATTTCAATTCGATTGAAGACGCTTATCAAGCAGCCTTGAGAGCCAAAGAAAAGATGTTGCACAAACAAAACTAGAGAAATAGAGGTAAGAGTCCAGAAAAAGGAAAGGGAACATTTAAATCCAGATTTCAACACTCTCAAAATGAGGCAGGGAGTGCGAGAAATAGATCACCACAAAGAGGAGATTTTTGCCGCGGAAGGTTCGTGCCCAGAGGAAGAGGTCGGGGAAGATATGTTTGGTGCTTTGCATGTGGTGAATGGGGACATGTGCAATGGGATTGTCCTCACAATAAATCAGCAACCCAACAAAATGTGAACATTTCTAAAACTAAGGAAGAGATTCCACAGACTGCAGCCAAAGAGGAACCACATAAATCTAGAGAATCCTTGTTGGTGAAAATGATACTGCTTAAAGAAGCTAAGGAAGCTAAAGAACCATTTAAAAGAAAGAATCTGTTCAGAACTGTATTTAAGTCTAAGGTTAAGTGTTGTAAATTGGTAATTGATAGTGGTAGTACTGTGTTGAAGCCCCGAAAATCGGGTCTACAACAAGGGGGATACCCACCCGGTCCAGACCTTGGTTAGCAGCTCCTTTTCTGTTTGGTGTAGTGGGTCCGACTGGGGATAATGGGACTAGTTTCCCAATGTGTATGTGTGTGTTGAGAATAGATATTTCCTTTCTAAAAAGTTTATTAAGTGAAATGCTTTTATTCTATTTCTAATCTAATCTAATCATATGAAAATTGTATTCTAATTTAAACGAAAATATCTAATTCTAAACTAAACCCGGGATAAAATCTTGTTTATGCGATCTAAAATGATTTCGAATAACAATCGATAATAAATATCATTCAACTGTTATAAGAAAAGAATTCAATAAAAATAAACCACTTCATACAAAAATTTAGATGAAACAGTTGTGAAAAACATATCGCATAATAAGCTATTCATACATTAAGCATAAATAAATAATTATCACCGTACAAAAGTGCCAAATGATAACTTAAGCATTCAAGCATCAATATATAAATAACTGAACATAAATATCACTTTTAACACAGAAGCAGAATAGTTAATAGATAAAAGTATCATTTATAACTGGTTCTACTCATGAGCTAGAAGTAATAATGACTTATATCTTTTCAATCCAACATCTACTAAGAGTACAGAAATGCAACATCAGTAGCAGATATTAGACATAGATATCAATAAATCTCGTTCCATTCATTCATCAAAACCTCCTCTGAGGGTGCAGAAGTGCATGTTCTGAGGATAAGTTTTTGACAAATTTCAGGACCTTTCTCTAAATGCATGAGAAGGGTTTAAATACTACTAACTAAATCTAATTATAGTTTATTACAAAAATTTTAGGATTCGGTTTAAATGACTGTCCTTTTTCTAGGAAAAAATAAAGTAAAACTAACACTAAATCTAAAACTAAAATTAACAACTAACTACTTATGAATTTGATCTTTGAATTTGCAAGCATCCAGCATTGATTTGAGAAGAGGGGGTTGGCCGACTTCAGATTTTAATTGTCCTGGAAAAACGGAGTCAACAAGTGCTGGCACCATCTTCTTGGCAGAATTAATAATGCAATTAAGAGCACTGCATTGGCTGTGTGGTTTAACCAGGCACGTCCAGTAAGAATCCCAATTTAGTTTTGTCAATCCTTGAATTGATTTTTCCTTCTCTTCAGCTTTCTGTTTCCACTCTGTTTGCAATTGTTGTGATTGTGGTAGGTATCCTGGAATAGTTTCCGAAATCAAATTAACTTTGTGCACATTTTCATTTACACAATCAGTGATGTTGCTTGCTGTTGTAGTTGCTTCCTCTGCTGCTTTTTCTGCCTCTCTGATCTGTGCATCCCAATTATTGAAGAGCATTTCTTTATGAATGTCATTGATGATTGGTGCTCCTACTCTTTTTCCTTCTTCTGTCTTTTGCCATGCCAAATAATTAGTAACTCTTTTATTATTTAAATCATAATCATGTCATAATTCTACGACATAATTAGTGATTTTATCACTTTCTTGACAAAAGGAGTTCCACTGTGAAATCTTTTGGCATAATATATCTTGTTGTTGCAGCAGTTGATTATTCAAAGAAATAGACTCGGAGATAAACTCTGTAAGCTTGGGATCATCTTTATGCATTTCTTGGATATTCTGTATTTGTTTCTCTTTTTCGGCCAAGCTTTTCTGATATCCGATCTGCATTTGCTGAAACTCTTGTTGTAGTTTTTCAAATTGTATCTGTGCTTCACTGTTAACATGAGCTTGTTGTAATTTTTGTTGCAGAACTTGTATTTGGTCTTCTTTTTCATTCAATAATAGTTGTACCTCAGATGCTTTATCAATAGTTGCGGAGGCATAAGCTCCTGTAATCTGAGATAATTTAGTAAGATTTTCAGTCGGATCCGTAGTAGGATCTTTCCATAAAACATCCAATTGTTCTGCATCAGTAGAGAGCGTACTTTCTAATTTTCTCTTCTTTCTTTGCTTCCTTACTACTACTTTATGTTGTGGGCTATAAAATATATCTAGAGGAGGAATTTCCTCTATTTTAAGTACAAGCTCTGCAGAGGGAGTAATGGGTATATGTTTTGTTTCTGTATATGTTCTGTTTATTTCTGTAACCAAACCTTTTGTTGTCTGTACAGGAGTTTGTATGTTATGTCCTTCAACATTAATCAAATCATTAAACGTCTCCCATTCTTTATCTAACTGAGTGCTGATGGATGGTTTCTGTACATTGAGAGGTGGAAGATTCAACTGTGGAGTGGTTGAAGTTTGTTGTTGTGAGAGCTCTTTTGACTGAGCTGTATCTTTCATTGAGCCTTCACTTTTATCCTGATCAGATTTTTTAGAATGTTCAAAAATTTCTTTGTCAGACTTTGACTTAGACCTCTCTGAATCTGAGCTGCCACTGAGACTGACACTAGAAGTTGGTTCCCTTGTGGGTTCCAAGCGCAAATTATCCAAAGGAATAGTGGTCAATATTCTTTCTCTGTATATTTTAAACTCTTGAAATTCTTCTGGGGAGAACCGTGTTTGAGCTAAATGCAAAATTTCTTTAAATGAATTTTTTTCTTGAAACATATCATCAAAAAGATCTTCTTCTCCAAAAAATACTCTTACTTTGACTGCAGTGGTGAAATCCTTGACAACATCATATGGGTCGAATAGCCTTTTTGGAAACTTAAACAATTGTAAACATGTAATATTGTTTACTTCCTTAAACGCATGACAAACATCAAATAATTAAAATGCTCCGCAGGAAATAGGAAATTGTGGCCAGATGGCCTTCTTTTTATCCTTTAATTCTTTTGTCAAACCTCCCTCTCCACAGGTTTGATATGCAATTTCCCGAGCTATAAGTTTGTCTGGAACATACAAGGGTTAACATGAGGAGAAGCAAAGCTTCCAAAAACCCTCGCATAGGTAAACAACTCTTCTCCAAACCATTTTGCAACAGGGAGAATGTCTACTTCTGCTTCAGGGGAGAACCTTGAAGCATCCTTATTATACAACACTCTGTACAGTGGCAACATTATGCCATGGAAAATTTTATAAAAATGAGGAATAAATTTTGATTCCCACAACTCTTTGTGATATACATGAATGGGCAAGGGATCCTGAATTGTCCATTTCCAACCCATTAAAGGGAACTTAGAAACAAAGCAGATTGAATCCATAACATAGGCAGATAAATAAAAAGGAGGATAAATCCTCTGAGAGATAGTTCGTTTAGACCGGTAGTTGAAAATATCCATGGTTAAATTATCAGACAATATTTTAGCCCAGTCCACAATGGTAGCGTTAACAGCAGCATTCAATAAGGGAAGCCATTCAGGAAAAAAATTATTAATGTCAGGCTTTCCAAAAAGCCTACATAACATAGCAGCAGCAAAACAATATGGAGAGGTGAGTGAACCAATACTGTATATACCGTGTTTATCTTTCTTTAGTGGTTCATCTCTTCTGGACCATTCCTTGGTGCATTCCGCTAAGTTTGCATTTTTCTTGGAAAATTTCTCCATAAAGTGTTTGTTGTAAGTTGCCTAAGGTTCCGGAAAATGATACATAAGCCTCAAATCTTCTGGAGTAAACGACCCGATGAGCTCTTGACCTTGAGTTCTAAATTGTCTGTCCGTAATATCAATGCTATCCAGCACCCATTTGACCATGTCTGTATATGGAATAATTCTAGGTCTTGCTGCTATCCGGTGCAAAAACAAACAAGCCAACTATGTAAGAGAGGCTTCAGAAGAATTACTTGAGCCCGCATTAGCCGCAACATCCATTACTCTTGGGTTTTCTTCTTCAAGAAAATTAAACATACCTTCCCAAGTGGTGATACCAGCATCCTTGTTACAAGTAGTGTCTGCGTATAAGGAAGCCATCTCTTTACTTTCAGAACTTGGAGCCTTCTCTTTCCTTCCCATAATGCTCTGAATATCGCTTTGTATAGTCTTTTGTTCTTCGCGCCTGCAATTTTAGGAATTAAGTGAGAATAATGATATGAGAAAGGTGACGGGATAGTTTTAAATGCTGAAGTCGTATGAAATATATTATTTAAACGTGAAATAACATTTCAATCAAAACAAAATCCTTTTTCATTAATAATTGACAATCCATCCATTAACTTGACATTAAGGCGCATAATGGATCGCGATTTACAGAAATATTTTTTTCGTACAACGAGCTTTAAGAACCTGCGATAATGCGATCTACGATTTGCTTTGCAATATCGCAAAATCGCAATATCGCAAATCGCAACTTTCGCAAATCGCAATTAGTAACATCGTGAAATCGCAATATTGCAGCATCGCAATATCGCGAAATCGCAATATCGCAAAATATAACATATGAAAAATATCCGTTAATATATTTTCTGCGATATGCGATTTGTGATAAATATTTTAATGCATAGTTTTTGGATCGCGCTATCGCAATTTAGAAGATTCTACTTTGCAAAGGATATCATGTTACTTTTTTGCAATGTATGCGATATTTTCTTCAAAGAAAAGGTTTTATTCTAATCTATCATAAACTTAAATCTATTTTAAAGATTTTCCAAAAAAAATTCTTAAGCTAATGATAGTAAGTTTTATTGAAAATGAAAACAAGCAACAATAAATTTTTTGGATTTTTAAACTAAGTGTCCCCACTTATTTAGTATTATTAATAATACCAAATAAGAAGGGGGGTTGTTTCTGGCCACAACAATTGGCCATTCACTTGGAAGAACCAGTTATCTCTGCTTTTCTTTTGAATTTTATAAACTTTTCAAAACAGAAAATTTTCTAGAAAATCAAACTTTATTATAAAAAGACAAAGTACATTATGCTTTAATCTATGAATGATATTTCATTTCTTCTATGATCAACTTTGAATATTCACTTATTCAAGTTATTCCTTGTATCTACATCAGTCATTACTTGGTTTTTTAAAAAGATAAAAACAAAAGGCTTCTCTGTAAATCAGTTTTAAATATGCTCATTTGTCGTAGGTAGAGCCACTGCTGCCAGCAAGCGTCTATAACCTCGACAAGGATACCTGTTACCCAGCAATGATCCTTTGTCCCACTTAGAGAAATATACAATTCTCAAAGAGAAATCCATATTCACACTTATTGGCTTTTATTTTCTTTTTTATCCTTAAAGAACAATGTCTTGGTTTGGTAGCCAATTTATGACAGTGCCATTCACTTGATTTATAACTTTGCTGAACAAGCTGCCTCGTGATGAGACCCCTTGCCTTTCGATTGCAATAATCTTGAGTCATTGCCCTATTGTGGTATGCAGTATTGGCAAAATCAGCAAGCTATAATATCTATGATCATGATAAGTCGGCTCGTGATGAGACCTCTTATTCTTTAAGATAAAGTGTATCATTGGATTATTCCCTGAACTTTGTAATTTTCTAGGTGGGGAGGAAATCATTGTTTCCTTAAGGTAGCTCTTGACGACAATAATAGAGTTTTTTGGAAAGAACTTTTCTACAGAGAATCTTTGTTTTATTATTGATACCTTTCATTGGACTGATATAAAACAATCTTTCACCAAAAGTTGCTTTTCATCAAAATTTTCAAAGTTGAAACTAATATCATTTCTAGATTTAAAACTTTTAACTGTATCTTTGAATAATAATGATCAATATTCTAAAAAGACTTCTATTTATATAAGTGAAGAAATAAAATCTAAAAAAGAGAACTTGTATCTTTTTCATGAATTCCAAATGTAACCATTAACAACTGGTTTTATTATGAAAAATAAAGAAAACTAATCTACAAAATAGAAGAATGGTCTCCTATGGAAAATATTTTTTAAGGATCTGTCCATTAACAGGTAAATATTCTCTTTTCCCTGTTAAATCCTGTAACATAAAAGTTGATGGACCTATGATCTCTGCAATTTGAAAAGGACCAAGCCACATTCGTTGAAATTTCGTATGTTTTCCTTTCTCCTCATGAGCCTTGTCCCATTTTAAAACTAGATCTCTTATCTGAAAGTCTTTTCCGGATATCATGTTTGAATCAAAAGAAGCTTTAACTAATGCTTGATGATGAACATGAGTTACTTTGGCATTTTCTCATTGTTCTTTTAACTTAATTATTTCCATCTGCCTTAATTGTAAAGAAGAAGTTGGTTCTTCATCAATATATTGGACTAAGGCTAAAGAAGGGATTGTTAGATGAGTTGGAAGAACCACTTCTCTCCCATAAACTAAATTAAAGGGAGAAGTGCCAATAGAAGCCTTTTGCGTTATTCGATCTGCCCATAAAGCATATATTAAAGATTTATGCCAATTTTTATGATTTTGATCAATGGTTCGCTTAATGATTCTGATTAAATTTTTATTTGTGGATTCAGCTAACCCATTTCCTTGTGGATAATAATTGGCAGAATATTTAAGTTTAAAACCTCTCTTGAGTGCAAATTCAGTCATAGCATTACCAGAAAAATATGATGCATTATCAAACATTAAAGTAGAAGGTAAACCAAACCTGGTGATTATGAACTGATCTATAAACTCGATGATATGCTCAGCATTAGTAGTCTTGAGAGGGACTGGTTCTACCCATTTCATAAAATAATCAGTTGTTATAATTATATACCTATGTTGCTTAGAAGAGTGAGGAACGATCTCACCTATTATGTCCAATCCCCATTGATCAAAAAGCTGCTCAATGTTGATTGGTTGTAATGGTAATGATAGTTTCTTTTGTCTTCCAACTGCAGTTTGACAAATTTGACATTTCCTTGTATAGTTATGTGAATATTTATATAGTGTGGGCCAGTAATAGCCTGCATGGAGGATCTTATGTGCAGTAGCATCTCCAGCATAATGTCCCCCTGCTGGCCCATCATGAAGTTCCTGCAAGAATTTTTCAGCTTCAGATTTCTCCAGACATCTAAGAAGAACAGAATCATAATTCATCTTAAAAATAACATCATTCACAAGCTGATATTGTTTAGCCTTCAACCTTAAAGCTCTTTTCTTGGTGTGATCAAGATTTGGAGGAGCATATCCATTCTTCAGATAAAATATGATATCAACATATAATGATTCAACATCGTTTAGGCTTACCTCATATGTTTGTATCTCTTCAAATGGTTTTTCAGAAATAAGCGATGCTCCAGCTAGGATTTTTCAAAAACCTTGACCTCTTACAATATTTGTTGGTTTTATTTCTAAATCATATTCTTGTAAGGCAGTAACCCAATTGGCTATTTTCTCACCCACATCTTTTTGGACTAAAAGATTTCTTACCGCTGGAAACGGTACTATGATTTTTATATGGGTTTTGAGTAAAAAGGGTCTGAAATATTTAACTGCTTTGAAAACAGCATAAGCTTGTTTCTCCACATCTGAATAATTCAATTCATCTCCCTATAAATTTGCACTGAAAAAAGCAATTGGAGCTTCTGCTTTGTCTTGATTTTCTTGAGTGAGTATCGCAGCATAATATTTATCAGAGGAAAATGTATACAAAATAAAAGGATTGGAAAAATTTGGAGTTGCTAAAGATGGAGCATTAATAATTTCTTGTTTGATCAGATTGAATGCCTCATATTCGTCTTTGCCCCATTTGAAGTTTGAATTCTTTTTAATCATTGCTTGCAAGGGTGATACAATTCTTGAAAAATCTGGCACAAATCTCTTTACAAAATTAATCTGGCCAAGAAAAGATTGCATAGCTTTTTTGTTGTGAGGTAAAGATATTTCAGAAATTTCCTTGATTCTATCAGGATCAATATGAATTCCAGATTTTGATACTATGAATCCAAGAAGTTTTCCTTCACTTAATGCAAAAAAGGACTTTTTCGGATTAAGTGAAATTCCATACCTTTGACAACGTTGGAAGATCTGCTTCAAATCTCTAATATGATTGCTTCATTTTTTGGAATATATAGTTATATCATCCAAGTAAATTACCACTGATTTGCTAACTAATCCCTTGAAAGAAATTTCCATGGCTCTCTGAAATGTGGCGCCAGCGTTGATCAAACCAAAAGGCATCTTTTGATATGCGTAAGTGCCCCATTTGGTTCTAAATGTAGTTTTCAATTGATCGTCAGGATGAACCAATACTTGATTGTAGCCAAAAAAACCATCTAAGAAAGACATTAATTCTGATCCTGCAACTGCCTGTAATATTTGATCCATGGGAGGCAAAGGAAAATTATCTTTTTGGCAGGCTTTATTAAGGTTTCGAAAGTCAATGCAAATTCTAATATCTTCGTTCTTCTTTCTAACAGGAACCATATTGGAAACCCATTTAGAATGTCGAACGGGAAAAATAATTTTGGCTTTCAATAACTTATTGAGTTCAGATTTGATTTGATTTTCTAGATTGGGATGGATCTTTCTTAACTTTTGTTGGATAGGTTTTTCATCATTTATCATTGGGATAGTATGTTGAATGATAGAAGTGTCATAAGTTTTGAGTTCATCATAGTTCCAAGCAAAGACACTTTTATATTGTTTCAAAAGATGAACATATGCTAATTTTTCTTCAGGAGCTAGGCCAAGGCCTAGGTTGATATTCTGTGGTTTGGCATCAGTTCCTAGATTTACTAATTCATAATTCAAAGTTGAACTTTGCAGTTTTGAATTGGTAGATCTTTTAAATTATAAAGGTCTTCTAACTTGACTACTGACTTTGGCATAGCATTATTGGTGCTATCTTGGAGAAATTGTCTGTCATGTTGGTCTTCATCAATTATCTGATTGGTGTAGGATCCTTCAGATGTGAGAAAATTTAAAATATCAGGATCATCATTGAAAATCCTCCAATTGGTAACGTTATCAGGAATCGAGGGTATAAATATTAATTCGATTGAAAATCGATCAGGACTAAAGTCTTTTGCAGGAATGAGCTTGGAAGCTACATTAGCTAGGAGGTCTGAACTAGCATTCTGAATTCTAAATTTTGGGAATTGATGAAATATTAAATGCTATAAAATGTTCAGTCAGATCTTGGACTAAAGATTGATAATGCTTTAAATGACCTGATAAACAATGTATAGTATTGCATACCTATTTGATTACAATCTCTGAATCTCCAAAAACTTGTAGATATTTGATGTCTAATCTTATTTCTTTATATAGTCCTTGGACTAAAGCCTCGTATTCTGCGGTGTTATTAGTGCAATCGAATTTGAGTCTGCAAGTTAGCATAATTTTGTTTCCCTCTGGACTAACCAATACGCATCATGCTCCTGCATTAGACTTAGAACCATCAAAAAATAATTTCCAAAATAAAGATTTAATTACAGGAGTGTCTACAAAATTAATACATTTAGAACTATCTGTTTGAGAAAAAAATTATGTTTGAGATAAAACAGAATGTTCTAAATAAGGTGAAGTATGAGCATTGAAATTTCCTAAGAAAGAATCAACTGAGTAATTGCCAATGATATTACTGCTGTATGCAACTGGTTCATTCTCTCCTTCAAGTTCTGTTACTATGTATTTCTGATGTTTTTCTCATTCAACCTTTATCTGATTTGGTTTACCATTGTAAGGAAGCCACATATGAGACCAATCAGTTGCAAAATATCCATGAAGTTTCTCTGACCAATATCTGCTAAGAATTAAGCCATAAAATTCTGGAATATCTACAACTAAAATATCAATAACTTGACATACCTTTGGATTCGATGAGAGCCTTATGGTAACCTGATTTAATTCACCAATCACTTCAACTTGCGATCGATCTAACTGGACTATTCGCACAGCAGATTTTTGTGGTTGAATGTTCAACTTTTCACATATTGATTTTGGTAGAATATTAGATGAAGCTCCAGAATCCACTAAACAATTATGCAATTTTTTATTGAAAACTTCATAAGTAAGAATAAATGGAGTATGAGATCTTGACCTTCCTCCAATTAAAGCGATATTTTATAGATCAAATTTACTGATCGCATTAGCTGGAGGTCTTCCCATCTCGTTGGAAGCTTGAGAAATCACAGGATCGGGCAAAGGTTTTTCTGGTACAGCATGTAATTCTTTCAAAAGTACCTTTTGTTGGTGTTTTAACTTGCTCAATTCATAAAAAGTGATGTTAGCCCTAGTCTTCTTCATGTCTTCTATGATATTATACTCCATTTCATCTGGAACAATGAGTGTTATTTCTGGAGTTGATGAATCTGTATGGACTGGGCTGGTTTGAATTTCTTTAGATGTCGTTTTCATGGGTGCAACTTTATCCTTAGTCAATGAGCTTGCGCTCTTTGACTTAGGAGTAGGTTGAGGAGGATCAAGTTGATTTCTACTTCGAGTGCTAACTGGGGATGCTTCTTGATCTTCCTCATCTAGGAGGATAAAATCCCACATACCTTGTACTTCTACAACTTCTTCTTCATCGGTAGTTTCCTCTGTAGCAGTTTCTTCTTCTTCTTCTTCTGATTCAGCATTAGTAATAGCATTTGGTGGTTTTGGATCAGTTGAAGGGTTTCTTCTAAAAGGTTTGAAAGACTTTTTAGAAGATGTTTCTGCCACTTGTTTCTTAATGTCAACCATTTCGTTAGACATGGTTTTCAAAACTTTCTGCAATCCTTCTAAATCAAATGGATCTTTTGATTGTTTTTTCTTGGGGTCTTCCTTAAAAGTGACTTTCTTGGATTTTCGTTCTTCTATCGCATTTTTCTTATCTAAAGAAATGATACGTTTCTCTACCGCTATTGCCTCCTTCATGTTTTCTGCTAAAGTTGTTTTATTAGCCCTATCAACGAAGATTGCTATGTTTGATGGTAAAGCAGAAATATACCATTCACTTCGCACTTCTTCACTAGGCTTGGAAGCAGTAGGGATTTTATTTAACAATTTATTGAAACGTGAATTGAAATCCTTGACAAGTTCTTTTGAGTCAGCTCTAAGATTAGATAGATCATTGATCAATGTCATTGTAGACCTGTCATCACCAAATTTAGTCAAAAATTGATCTTGAAAGATATCCCAACTAGTGATAGATCTAGATGGTAATGAAAAATACCATGATCCAGCTGCTCCTTGTAGAGTATAAGGGAAAAGTCGGACAACAGCATCTTCATTAATAACTCCATTGAGATTTATGGACAGCATAAAATTGTTTATATGTTCTTCTGCTAACATGCCTGCTTCAGGATTAAACTTAGGCAGCCATTTTTCAGGATGGGCTGGTAATTGACTCAAGGGTGCAGGCATTAAGACTGCCCCTGGATTATTCCATGGCATTTGGGCCATCGCTAAACTACTAACAGAGGAAAGTGTAGAAGATGATATATGTGATTGAGAAGATGAGGATATTATAATTGCAGATGATTGAGAAGGTGATGTGGAAGTTCTAGTAGAATGAGGGACAACAGTCTGAAGTGGAGGGGTGGACGGTTGACTTCGTGGTGAAGAGGTTGAGATGGATGATGATGAGGAAAGAGTCTCGCTGTCAGACCCTTTAGGTGATTTCCTAGCTCTCTTCCTTGTAGGTAGAGGTAACTCAGTTGGCTGAATGCCAAGCTTTTCGCTCTGTAATCTGGTAAGAGGATGAGCAGGATTATATTGTGAAGTTACACTGCCTTGAGATTTATCAGATCTTTGAGGTGATATTGAAAATCGCTGAAGTTTATGAATCAAAGATTCAACTTCAGGAGGTTCAATAGCAGATTCTTCTGAAAAGTCAGGGTTTGTAGCAGTGTCTGTTCTTCTTTCGACTTCTGGCTCTAGATTTAAAATTTCTGAGTGTGATGGAGAAGTCGGGGGAGATGGTGAGGGTGATTTACTCTCAGAATGGTATTTAGATTTATATTTACTTGCCATTCATAGTTCGTGGCCCTCCTTCTAGCACCAAATATGTTGAAGCCCCGAAAATCGGGTCTACAACAAGGGGGATACCCACCCGGTCCGGACCTTGGTTAGCAGCTCCTTTTCCGTTTGGTGTAGTGGGTCCGACTGGGGATAATGGGACCAGTTTCCCAATTTGTGTGTGTGTGTTGAGAATATATATTTCCTTTCTAAAAAGGTTCCTAAGTGAAATTATTTTATTCTATTTCTAATCTAATCATATGCAAATTGTATTCTAATTTAAACAGAAATATCTAATTCTAAACTAAACCCGGGATAAAATCTTGTTTATGCGATCTAAAATGATTCCGAATAACAATCGATAATAAAGATCATTCAACTGTTATAAGAAAAGAATTCAATAAAAATAAACCACTGCATATAAAAAGTTAGATGAAACAGTTGTGAAAAACATATCACATAATAAGCTATTCATACATTAAGCATAAATAAGTAGCTATCACCATACAAAAGTGCCAAATGATAACTTAAGCATTCAAGCATCAATATATAAATAAATGAACATAAATATCACTTTTAACATAGAAGCAGAATAGTTAAGAGATAAAAGTACCATTTATAACTGGTTCTACTCATGAGCTAGAAGCAATAATGACTTATATCTTCTTAATCCAACATCTACTAAGAGTACAGAAATGCAACATCAGTAGCAGATATTAGACACAGATATCAATAAATCTCGTTCCATTCATTCATCAAAACCTCCTCTGAGGGTGCAGAAGTGCATGTTCTGAGGACAAGTTTTTGACAAATTTCTGGACCCTTCTCTAAATGCATGAGAAGGGTTTAAATACTACTAACTAAATCTAATTATAGTTTTTTAAAAAAAATTTAGGATTCGGTTTAAATGACCGTCCTTTTTCTAGGCAAAAATAAAGTAAAACTAACACTAAATCTAAAACTAAAATTAACAACTAACTACTTGTGAATTTGGTCTTTGAATTTGAAAGCATCCAGCATTGATTTGAGAAGAGGGGGCTGGCCGACTTCAAATTTTAATTGTCCCGAAAAGACAAAGTCAGCAAGTGTTGGCACGATCTTCTCAGCAGAATTAATGATGCAATTAAGAGTACTGCATTGACTATGTGATTTTACTAGACATGTCCAGTAAGAATCCCAGTTTAATTTTGTCAATCCTTGAATTGATTTTTCCTTCTCTTCAGCTTTATGTTTCCACTTTGTTTGCAATTGTTGTGCTTGTGGTAGGTATCCCGGAATGGTTTCTGAAATTAAATTAACTTTGTGTAAATTTTCAATTACACAATCAGTAATGTTGCTTGCCGCTGTAGCTGCTTCCTCTGCTGCTTTTTCTGCCTCTCTGATCTGTGCATCCCATTTATTGAAGAGCATTTCTTTATGACTGTCATTGATAATTGGTGCTCCTACTCTTTTTCCTTCCTCTGTCTTTTTCCATGCCAAATAATTAGTAACTCTTTCATTAGTTAAATCATAATCATGTCGTAATTCTACGACATGATTAGTGATTTTATCACTTTCTTGACAAAAAGAGTTCCACTGTGAAATCTTTTGGCATAATATATCTTGTTGTTGCAGCAGTTGATTATTCAAATAAATAGACTCGGAGATAAAATCTGTAAGCTTGGGGTCATCTTTATGCATTTCTTGGATATTCTATATTTCTTTCTCTTTTTCGGCCAAGCTTTTCTGATATCCGATCTGCATTTGTTGAAACTCTTGCTGTAGTTTTTCAAATTGTATCTGTGCTTCACTATTAACATGAACTTGTTGTAATTATTGTTGCAGAACTTGTATTTGGTCTTATTTTTCATTCAATAATAGTCGTACCTTAGATGCTTTATCAATAGTTGCAGAGGCATAAGCTCCTGTAATCTGAGATAATTTAGTAAGATTTTTAGTCGGATTTGTAGTAGGATCTTTCCATAAAACATCCAATTGTTCTGCATCAGTAGAGAGCGTACTTTCTAATTTTCTCTTCTTTCTTTGCTTCCTTACTACTGTTTTATGTTGCGGGCTATAAAATATATCTAGAAGAGGAATTTCCTCTATTTTAAGTACAAGCTCGACAGAGGGAGTAATGGGTATATGTTCTGTTTCAGTGACATTGCCACTTATTTCTGTAACCAAACCTTTTTCTGTTTGTACAGGAGTTTGTATGTTCTGTCCTTAAACATTAATCAAATCATTAAAAGTTTCTCATTCTTTATCTAACTGAGTGCTGATGGATGGTTGTTGTACCTTAAGAGGTGGAAGATTCAACTGTGGAGTGGTTGAAGTCTGTTGTTGTGAGAGCTCTTTTGATTGAGCTTTATCTTTCACTGAGCCTTCACTTTTATCCTGATCAGATTTTTTAGAATGTTCAAAAATTTCTTTGTCAGACTTTGACTTAGACCTCTCTGAATCTGAGCTACCACTGAGACTGACACTAGGAGTTGGTTCCTTTGCGGGTTCCAAGCGCAAATTATCCAAAGGAATAGTGGTCAATATTCTTTCTCTGTATACTTTAAACTCTTGAAATTCTTCTGGGGAGAATCGTGTTTGAGCTAAATGCAAAATTTCTTTAAATGAACATTTTTCTTGAAACATATCATCAAAAATATCTTCTTCTTCAGAAAATACTCTTACTTTGACTGCAATGGTGAAATCCTTGACAACATCATATGGGTCGAATAGCCTTTTCGGAAACTTAAACAATTGTAAACATGTAATATTGTTTACTTCCTTAAACGCATGACCAACATCAAATAATGAAAATGCTCCGCAGGAAACAGGAAATTGTGGCCAGATGACCTTCTTTTTATCCTTTAATTCTTTTGTCAAACCTCCCTCTCCACAGGTTTGATATGCAATTTCCCGAGCTATAAGTTTGTCCGGAACATACAAGGGTAGAACATGAGGAGAAGCAAAGCTTCGAAAAACCCTCACATAGGTAAACAACTCTTCTCCAAACCATCTTTCAACAGGGAGAATGTCTACTTCTGCTTCAGGGGAGAACCTTGGAGCATCCTTATTATACAACACTCTGTACAGTGGCAACATTATGCCATGGCAAATTTTATAAAAATAAGGAATAAATTTTGATTCCCACAACTCTTTGTGATAGACATGAATGAGCAAGGGATCCTGAATTTTCCATTGCCAACCCATTAAAAGGAACTTAGAAACAAAGCAGATTGAATCCATAACATAGGCATATAAATAAAAACGAGGATAAATCCTCTGAGAGATAGTTCGTTTAGACCGGTAGTTGAAAATAGCCGTGGATAAATTATCAGAAAATATTTTAGCCCAGTCCACAATGGTAGCATTAACAGCAGCATTCAATAAGGGAAGCCATTCAAGCAAAAACTTATTAATATCAGGTTTTCCAAAAAGACTACATAACATAGCAGCAGCAAAAAAATATGGAGAGGTGAGTGAACCAGTACTGTACATACCGTGTTTATCTTTCTTCAGTGGTTCATCTCTTCTGGACCATTCCTTGGTGCATTCCGCTAAGTTTGCATTTTCCTTGGCAAATTTCTCCATAAATTGTTTGTTGTAAGTTGCCTGAGGTTCCGACAAATGATACATAAGCCTCAAATCTTCTGGAGTAAACGGCTCGATGAGCTCTTGACCTTGAGTTCTAAATTGCCTATCCGTAATATTAGTGCTATCCAGCACCCATTTGACCATGTCTGTATATTGAAGAATTCTAGGTCTTGCTGCTATCCGATGCAAAAACGAACAAGCCAGCTTTGTAAGAGAGGCTTCAGAAGAATTACTTGAGCCCGCAGTAGCTGCAACATCCATTACTCTTGGGTTTTCTTCTTCAAGAAAATTAAACATACCTTACCAAGTGGTGATACCAGCATTCTTGTTACAAGCAGTGTCTGCGTATAAGGAAGCCATCTCTTTACTTTCAAAACTCGGAGCCTTCTCTTTCCTTCCCATAATGCTCTGAATATCGCTTTGTATAGTCTTTTGTTCTTCGCGCCTGCAGCTTTAGGAATTAAGTGAGAATAATGATATGAGAAATGTGACGGGATAGTTTTAAATGCTGAAGGCGTATGAAATATATTATTTAAACGTGAAATAACCTTTCAATCAAAACAAAATCCTTTTTCATTAATAATTGACAATCCATCCATTAACTTGACATTAAGGCGCATAACGGGTCTCGATTTATGGAAAGATTTTCTTCGTACAACGAGCTTTAAGAACCTACGATAATGTGATCTGCGATTTTCTTTGCAATATTTCAAAATCGCAATATCGCAAATCACAACTTTCGCACATCACAACTTTCGCAAATCGCAATCAGTAACATCGCAAAATCGCAATATCGCAGCATCGCAATGTCGTGAAATCACAATATCGCAAAATATAACATATGAAAAATATTCGTTAATATATTTTCTGCGATATGTGATTTGCGATAAATATTTTAATGCATAGTTTTTGGATCGCACTATCGCAATTTAGAAGATTCTGCCTTGCAAAGGATATAATGTTACTTTTTTGCGATGTATGCGATATTTTCTTCAAAGAAAAGGTTTTATTCTAATCTATCATAAACTTAAATCTATTTTAAATATTTTCCAAAAAAATTTCTTAATCTAATGATAGTAAGTTTTATTGAAAATGAAAACAAACAACAATAAATTGTTTGGATTTTTAAACTAAGCGTCCCCACTTATTTAGTATTATTACTAATACCAAATAAGAAGGGGGGTTGTTGCTGGCCACAACATACTGATAACCTTGTTTCTATAGAAATGGTAGACAAATTGAAGTTGGAGAGAACAGTACACCCCACTCCTTATAAAGTATTGTGGCTTCACAAAGGCCACCAAATTATTGTAACTAAACAATGTAAAGTTGAATTTCAGATTGGTGCTTATAAGGATGTTGTTTTATGTGATATAATGCCGATTGATGTATGTCACATATTTCTAGGGAGGCCCTGGCAGTTTGATCGAAAATCCATGCATGATGGTAGAATAAACACTTATACTCTTGAGAAAGATGGAAACAAGCATACATTGTTGCCATTGAAATCTAAATCTGATGAGGAGACACCTGGACACAGTATTATGTTGATGAGTGGGAAGACCCTATTGCAGGAAGTTGAGAAGGGCGAAGAGATGCATTTTTCTATTGTTGGGAAACCCAAGGTAATTTTAACTTCTACAAATTTAGAAGATTTACCTGAAGAAATTCAAAATATATTGAATGATGTTGTTGATATTGTTGTGGATGAGTTTCCAAATGAGTTACCACCCATCAGGAGTATTAGTCACCATATTGATCTAATACCTGGAGCTATTTTTCCAAATAAAGCAGCCTACAGGTTAACACCACAGGAAAATGCCGAAGTTGGAAGACAGGTGCAAGAATTGATGAATAAAGGGTTGATCAGAGAGAGCCTCAGTCCATGTGTTGTACCAACAGTACTCAGTCCAAAGAAAGGAGGTGAATGGTGCGTGTGCACGGATCCTAGAGCTATAAATAAAATCACCATCAGGTATCATTTTCCTTTACCACGAATGGATGATTTAAAGGATTGTTTGAGTGGGTCGAATTATTTTTCTAAGATAGACTTGAAAAGTGGGTATCATCAGATAAAAATGAGAGGGGGATGAATGGAAAACTGCCTTCAAAACAAATAATGGTTTATATGAATGGTTAGTAATGCCTTTCGGACTTACTAACGCACCTAGTACTTTCATGAGATTGATGAATGAAGTTTTGAAGGAGTACACAGGTAAATTTGTAATTTTTTACCTTGATGATATTCTCATTTTCAGTCGAAGTAAAGAGGAGCATCTATAGCACCTTAAATTAGTTCTAAAGAATTTGCAAAAAGAAAAATTGTTTATAAATTTGAGGAAATGCAGCTTTATGAAGGAAGAACTAATTTATTTGGGGTTTGTAGTCTCTAAGGAAGGTTTGAAAATGGATCCAGAGAAAATCCAATCAATTATAAATTTGGCATAATTTTAGAAATTGGTTTCTTTCCCTGCGTGGAATAGAGCCAATATAGGAGTAGGTGCTTGAAAATAGGGAGGTAGCAATTTGTTAGGGAAATTCGAGAAGAAATATATTATAGGAGAAACAATTTAATAATTCGAGTATAAATAATAGAAGATAGAATAGAGAACACTAGAGGGAAGAGGTGTCAGCACAGAATTGCAATTGCAGAGGGGCGATCAATGAATTATTATCCCATGTAGTGTTAATAAAATTTGTGTTTTGCATTGTTATTTCGTTTGAGTCTGCAACTTGTTATGTATTTGTATATATATACTGTTGTTTGAAGTGCACATGTGCAGGAGGGCGGTCACACTGATTGTAGACTGTTGGAGGAAGCATTTGGATATAACATTGTTAAATGGAGAGCATAGACACTGCTGCAGCCTGGACCAAAAACCTGCAGTTGAAGGTTGGATGGTTGTGACAAATGTCGATGCCATGCTTAAACAGAAAGTCTGGATGCATGCAAAACACAGAGCAAGTGCATGTTAGAAAGAATAAGCATGGAAGGTTGCAGTGGTAACACCGTAAGTCGTAGCATTGTCATGCGTAGAGCATGGAGAGCATCCGGAAAAACAAGCAGTTGCAATGGTGGCATTGAATGAGTGATCTCTGATACAAACCAACCAACGATGAACTCCCGGAAAAAGTGAAATGGGTATTGAATGCAATTACAGTCACACACATCTGCATTGAGTTAATATTTCCTTTCACTATCAACTGTAATTTAATTGACTGTATGAACGTTTGAATGGAACTAGGATTGTATCGACTGATATGTCTACTTGATATGCCGTTGATTGTAAACCTAGCTGGAAAAATTGCATAAGCGTAAGTTTAAATACTAATTCGTAGACTTTGTTACGTTGATTTTTCTTTCATAACAAATAAAAGTAAAGTGGATCCAGAATTCTAAAAGGATGTGTGGATATGGTCGTAGTTATGGCTATAGTGTCAAAATAATTGTCTTAAAATTGTCATTTAGAATTGCTATTAATTGGCAAGTAATGAATCCATTGCATCGTTTTAAAGAGTAAACTTGGACCGAGAGTAAAACATTGCATGTTTTACTATAGTGGTTGGAAAGTGTGGGATTTCTGTATTTTTCTACATCAATTTCTAAGGTGGTTATATCTCTTTTCTTCTATTTTTGGAGCTGGGTTCAAAACAAATACATTGCCAAACATTTCCATCCTCCTATCGCTCCTATTTTAAGGGAAATCATTAACTTGGAATAGCGTTCAGAAACACAATAATATGGGCCCATCCTACTATTCTTTGTGCCTTTAGGAAGCTACAAACGTGGAGTACCTTTGTTGAAAATGGCAACAAGAAATATTAAAAATGGCATCAAAATGGATTTTAATTTAGTTTTCCCTTAACTAAATTAGAAGGAATTGTAATTCCACATCACATGATAGCTTGTACGAGTTAACTGAGTTGAAAGACTTAGTTAGCACAGTAAATTTGAGTTGGGGGTAAAACTAGAGGCATGTAGAGTTCACTCTAAGTTTTAGGGGGTCCAGTTGCAATTTATTTTGAGTTGCAATTAATTAACTTAATTATTTGAGTTAAAATTCTTTTAACTAGTTCTAACTGATGGAGGAACTAGTGAAAGGTCAAGTGAATTAAATTATATTTAATTCACATGTAGTGATCCATCTGATAACTAATAATTTTCTCTAAATAGTTGTTGCATGTCAGTTTTAAGGAAGACCTAGTTGAGATTGGAGTTAAAAGGAAGTGTACTATCAGTTGTATAATCATCCAAATTGTACAGGTGGTGCATGCAGTCAAAAGAATTCCTAAAATAAATCATTCCTTAATTAGATAACTCACTAATTTTAACCATTCGAGTTTCCTTTAAAAGGATGAATGAAGGAAAAATTTTAATCATTATTTTGGTGAGCACAAGTTGCTAAGACCAGATAATAAGAAGCACAAGCTTATGGGTGTAGCTTGTGAGAGAAAGGTGTGACAATATAAGCTTGTGCACGGGTGGGTAGTGTGAGACAATCAGAGATAGTGCAGAGTTTTCTCAGGAAGTGTTGGAACGGGGTCTCCTACAAAGCTGCAAATCTAGTCCATTTTTTATATTTTTGATTATATTTAGTCTAACGCAAGGGTTTTGGGGTGGGTCAAAGCCCCTAATGCATTGTAAGTGGGTCAAGGGTAGACCAAGAGTTTGTAAACCATGGTTTTCGGACCATTGGATGCGTAGGCTAAAGTAGTATAAGTAGTTGAACCTTTTTTGTATTGAAAGGCGGGAAATGAACTAAGACTGGTGCGAATCGTGAATTAGTAAATCTATTTTGGGTTTTTGGGGAAAAGAATCATGTTGGCTGTGTTCGTGGAGATCCTCAGTCCTACCGTGTGTGGACCCTTCTGCTATGTGTGCAGGTTTGGTTTTTCATATTTGTTGAAGCCTCAAAAATCGCTGCTTCAAACATTGGGGGAAAACCACCCGGTCGGGACCTTAGGACAGCTCCTTTTCTGTTTGGTGTGGTGGCTCTAACTGGATTTATAGGATCAGTTTCCTAATAACTAGTGGGTTGGTGATGGAATGATTGGATGAAGGAACTAAAATGACTAAAATAATCTATCTAATTTACTCTATAACTTATAAATAATTCTAAAACTAACTCGAGTGTCAAAGATGAATACAACTTTAAGATTGTTTCAATCAAACCAATAACCATGAAAATGTATTATAATTTAATTGAAATATGCAGTATCAAATAATGATAACTCTTTTTAAGAATTTAAACAGATTTATAATAACACATTGCATTCATCATTTTATATATCATTAGCACATATTGTGAGAGATAAATATTTCTATACACTCAAAAATGATATGTATAAAGAAATATTTGTAAAGCAAGTATATATAAATGATAGAAAATTCAAAGAGAATATCTCATAACATAAGAAAAATAACAGTAAATTGATAGAAATACCAGATTCATCTCGATACTTTTCTTGATGCAATTCAATATTCAGATCAAGCGCTTCAATGTAAAACAACTCCAAGGTACAGAAATGCAATTCTTAGAGATAATTTGCCATAAACCACAGGATGTGATCCTTTATAAAAATAAAGTAGTCAATGGAGTACAAAAATGTAACATCCAAGCCAAAATATTACAAATTCAGGACCCCTTTCTAAATGCATGAAAGGGGTTTAAATAGGATCTTAATAAAACAAAATAACTAAGACTATTACTACAATCTATCATTGGAAATCTAGAAATAGACTTGCGATATTAAAATGAAACAATTTCATTGATTTTCTCTTGCATTCAATGTGCCAAGGTGGAAAATTTTGAGCATATCTTTGATCTCTGTTGGATGACTTAGCCTCGAATGTAACTGACCAATGTACGTGGCATCATAAAACTCTGGAATTATGCAATTAATGGAATTGGAAAGGAATTTGATTGCCATTTGTTGACTATATGGCTTGATTAGATATGTCCACATGATATCCCATGAAATTCCTTGAAGTTTACTAATTTGCTGATTCTTATTGACTAATTCTTGCTTCCACCTGGTATCAGTCTCTTTTACCCTTGGTAATTTTCCTGGAATACAATCTGAAATTAAATTGGTGGCATATAATCTATCATTAACCAGCTGTGTTATATTATTCTTCATAGTTTTGGATCTTGATGTGGCTCTTTCTCCTTTGATCAACTCTTTTTCCCATTCGGCAAACATAATTTCTTTGTGACTTTCCTCAATCCTGGGAAGGTTTGCATTCCTTCCTTGTTCTAAGTCTTGCCATGAAAGAAATTCGGAAATTTTTTCATCTGCATCATCAAATTCGAGCCTGAGGCTGACTGATTCATCTATTAAAGATGATTTTATTTCTCACAAGGGCTCAGTTTGTGCCATATTTTGATAGAATTCATTTAACTACTAAGACAATATTTTATTTATTTCAAGAGCTTCAGTTTTGAATTGATCCAATTTAGGATAATCCCTAACTTTGTCCAATCTTGCTTGGAATATTTTTTCTTGTTCAACCTTAGCAGTTTTTTCATTTTGCAGTAGAGTTTGTAACTTTTCCACTTCTTGAATTAACTGTTGTTGCTCATTCAAAGCTTGTTTATCGATATTTTTCTTTTCAATGCTAAGTTTCTCTTCCAACTTTTTAGATATAAGCTTTTCATCTTGCAACTGCTATTCTAACTGCATAATATTTTGATGATTTTACGTTGCTTGTTCCTCCAGCATAGCTATCTGTACTTCCTTTTGTTTCATCATTTGGGTGACTTCTGAAGCCTTGTATATAGCGGTTGCACTATAGGCGCCTGCATATTGTGACAATTTGGTGAGATCCTCTGAATTATTCACCTCAGTATTTTTCCATACAATGTTCATAAATTCAACTTGTGAGGTTGAAAGTGATTCTTGATCTGTTCTTCTTCTCTTCCTCTGTTTCCTGACAACAGGTATATGTTTAGGACTATAAAACATATCTAGAGGATGAATTTCTTCTACTTTCAACACAATTTCTTTTGTAGGATGCTCAGGAATGATTTCCATATCTTGATCTTTCAGCATTTCAACTTGAGGATTATTTTGTAATCCTATTTGCTGAGCGAATTTCTCATATTGACTTAGCAAATGGGAAGAAACAATAATTTCAGCAGAATCCACCACATTCTCAGTGGTCTTTTCTCTTTCAAGTTGATTATTTTACTTATTACCAATATCTTCCTTTTCTATCTATACATTAGCCTCACTGCTTGTATTTTCTTTCTCAGTATGCACATTGGTCTTAATACCTGTGCTTTCCTTCCCTGTTTGAACTGTAGTTCCTTTCTCAATAGGTTTATCTGTTTTGTTGCCAGCATTCTCCTTTTGCACATCAGGCTTGCCACTTGTGCTTACATTTTCAGTCTGTACATTACCCTTGCTGGTAGATGTTTCTTTTCCTGCTTTGTTAGCTGCATCTTCTTTTTCATTCTGCTCTGTTTCTATATTTCCATATTCTTGAAAAATAATTCTTAACTGGTCAAGAGGAGCTTTCAGCAGTCTCTGACTTCTAAACAGCATGAATTTATTCATATCTTCAGTTTGAAATTTGGATTTAGCCAAGTCATAAACTTGGGGAAATTTATCAATAGAAACAAATAAATCATCAAATTCATCGGGCTCATGCTCAAACCAAGTGATTGAAACTAAAGTTGTGAAATCAAATGCTACTTTTTTCAGGTCATACTGCCTGCCTGGAACTGTTGCGAGCTTAAGATCCCTTATTTTGATGACTTCCTTCTCAGCATGTCTGAAGCCATTAAGAGTATAATTTCCATAGTTAAAGGGAAAAGTAGGCCACATCAACTTCTTATTATTCTTTAGAGACCTTGACATACCTTCTACTGTTAACTGATAAGAAATTTCCTGTGCTAACAATTTTGTTGGAAATGTTGTCATTGATGGCAAAGGAGATGGAAAAGGAGACAACATAGAAGCAGAGAGAGAAAAAGAGGCAGCAAGATGTAGAGAGGGTCGAGCAGTAGCAAAAGAAGCAAGGCAGTAAAAGAAGAGGATGCAGAGATAGAATACAGAGTACAATGACATAGTAAAACAGTCATGCACAAGACAGATGATGCAGAGACAGAGAATAAAGAGGCAGAGTCGTGAGATGAAATGGTCGAGCAGCAGAGAAAGGTTGCAGAGAGTACAGTGAAACGAAGACAGAGAATACAGAGGCAAATATAGAGAATAACAGAGGTGGAGACAGAGAATAACAGAGGTGGAACCAGTAAGGGCGTAGAACCAAGAAAGGAACCGTAATTACACAGTGAAAACCTAATGGAGTCGGGTGTTCAACATATGGAAGCACCGTATTATAATGTCAAGAACGCAAGAGGAAACAAGAGCAAAAGTAGGAATTATTTTAATAAGAGTTAAAATTTGATGAATTAGAACCATGTGCTAGACGAAACCCTGAGCAAATAGTGAAACCAGAGTTTTGGAAACCAGCAGTATCGCGTGCATTTAGAAGTGGTAAGAGGATTTCGCTTTTTGAACACCATATATGTCGCTGATGGACAAGTGTCTTTGGCTGGTATTTAGATACCACTTACATCGCGTAATTTTTGTGCGTTAACCTTCGGCCCAAAGAAAAACGCGATATTGTGCATCATCTGTTGAATGGGGGTCCAAAGTTCAGTTGGAGCGTGAGAGTACATTGATTGTCTGATCTATGCGATGTTTAATGCAAATAAATATCTTGTGGGGCCAATCGTTATTTTATATTGACTTTGGTAATTTGCATTGAGGTTTCATATAGCATTTTTTGATGTCAGGGTGCATGAATTAAATGGGCAGTGACATTAAAATTCCTAAGTCCGAGCCTTTATATTATAATGTGCTAATGGTTGGTTATTAACCAAGGTCAAGACTTATTACAATGTTGAGAAAGGTGGAGGTTATAATGTATATTAATATAGGTTGATATATATGAAGCGGACCTGTGTAATTGGATTTAGATGCTGAGCACAGCATATTCATATGCATGGTATATACCTATGTTGAATTGTGATAAAGCCTAAGGTGGGCTGAATGCAGGTTGAGTTAGTCCACGTGAATTTGAATACATGGTAGAGTGTTCACATATAAGTCAAATACGTGGGTTCTATTATGAGGTTCATAATAAATTGAACGGGGCCATAATATATGTCTATATATTATAATTGATATGCAAGTCACCAAGGGGTGCTACATATGATGGTTAGCATATAGCAGTACACTGTGGGCCCGAGCGCTATTACATGAAGTCGGGGTTTGATATCTATTGCAATGTTAATATGTTACATGGATAAGTCTATGTTGTGAGTGGAAGCATTAAACAAGCTATGGAGCTCGAAAGGTTATATAAATATATATATATTAGAGCTGGGTTTAAGTCTGAGTCAAAGACTTAATATAATGTTGACAGAGGATATGATATGTGTAGTGTGGGACCCCATGTAAAGCGGAAGAGTACAATGCATGTTTATTCCGAGAATCTTAAATCAAGCTGAAGGATATATAAAATCTGACGCGGCAATACATATATATATATATATATATATGTAGCACTTTATATACAAGGTACCAAGGCTATAATATAAAGCATATGTATTATTGTGCGCGATATTAAAAGAACAAAAGGTTCTATTGTTCGGGCTTTAAACAAACGAACCATTATCGGTGGGACCCTCACAAATCGCATCAGAGAAAATTATGGCAGTGGAACATGTTAACAAAAGTTCTGATTGCGATAGCAGACCTGATTCATTATAAACAGTGATTCTCATATTTGTTTGAGTTCCGGCTTAAAGCGCATCGGAGTGATTCATCGCATCGGAGGTGAAAGAGTAACGAACAAACTGAAAGTTCCGATTGCGATTGAGCGATCGGATGATAGCCGTCGGATTTGCTGAAGGATGGACGACGGATATGAGTTGTTTGACTACATGGTGGGGCCTTTGCTAATCGCATCAGAGAATTTCAATCGCATCGGTGTAGTGAAGCACAAGTGAACAGTGAACCATCGCATCGGAGTAAAGCAGAACATCAGAACATACCATTGAAAGTTCCAATTGCGATCAATCGCATCGGAACCATCGCAAGAGGTGTAATCGCATCGGAGCACAAGAAAATATCGATTAGTTGAACATAAAAGTAATTTTATTTATTAAAAGGTTCTATTACGATTATATCACCGAAAGGAATTTACGTTACACAGAAAGGGCAGTTTATATGTTAAAAATGCTTTATTATTACGTCGAGAGTTTAATTGCATTATATAAAAAGCGCAGCTACATATATGCAAGAGTTACGCAATAGCAATAAATAGAAAAGCATACAGAAAGGAAAAAGATAGAGACAGTTGCAGAAAAGACAACACGCAGTGATCCAAAAGGTTGAATGGGTTGAGTTGGAATTCACATTGTAACTAAATGTAAATGGTTTTAATTGGTTTATATTTTTTGTGATGCACTGGCAAGTCTCCATAGGAAACAAAACTCCACTGTAAAACTGAAAGTTGTACAAATTGTTGTAGTTTTCTGAATGAGCTGGATAAAGGAGTAAGGAGGCAGAAGGCGAAGATTCAGGGCTATTCACTTTGAATTCCCTGTGGAATACGAATAGTATGAGGCAAACTATATAAATTATATCACAGTGATATGCATAGAGAGGTTAGAGAATGCAGAGTATGAAGAATTGAGGCAGAGAAGATAAGAAAAAGGAGGAGCAGAAAGAGATGCTACAGAACAGAGCTGATATCTAAGGTAAATCAGCAAAGATTTTCTTTTGATAGAATGAGGAAGTTGGAGCCTCCCTATCAAGTTCAAGCTTGATAGATGTCAATTGTAGCTTACTGAGGTAGGAGCCTCCTGTAGGTTGGTGCCTGCAGAAAATCAGTGGTGAGAAGGAGTTGGAGCTTGCCTTTGCATCACAACAATAATAAGATGTGGTTTTCTCCCTTTATGGGTTTCCACTTATATCTGTTATCTCTGTGTGTGTTGCCTATGTGTTGATATGTTCTATCCAATCTGCTTAATGCTTTTTTCTCTCATAATAAGTTTGGTGTCACATTATCTTAATACTTGCTGCTACATATTAAGACTGTTCACATATTAAGTTGGTTATAAAATTAAATTGTAAATAAGCTTGATGAAAAGTTTTAAAATGCTCATGTATGTGTTAAACTGATTCACCCCACCCCCTCTCAGTTTAACTAAGGATTCAACATTTGGTATCAGAGCAGGTTCCTTTTGTATCAGTTTAACAACTAAAAGGAGATCTTAGGTCCCCAGGATGGCTAGTCAAGAAGGAAGCTCAACCAATAAAGCCCCTTTTTTCACCGGTGCTAATTATTCCTTCTGGAAAATCAGAATGAGAGCTTACATAATGTCTCTAGGAATAGAAGTTTGGGCTGTTGTGGAATTTGGATATGCCCTGAAGGCAACTGACTCAGAGAAAGAAGCTAAACAAGACTTTGTAGCTAATGCAAAGGCCATGAATGCAATCTTAAATGGACTATGTGAGGCTGAATTTATCAAAGTAATGCATAGCAAGACTGCCAAATAAATGTGGGATACTCTTGAAAACATCCATGAGGGAAACAAAAAGGTGAAGACAGCCAAACTTCTAGTATATAGAGCTCAGTTTGAAAATTTAAAAATGAATGATGATGAAGATATTGGCAGCTTCTTCTTAAGAGTTGTGGAAATTGTTAATAATATGAAAGCCCTTGGAGAAACCATACCAGAATGTGCAATTGTACAAAAGATTCTAAGATCTCTTCCACCCAGCTTTAACCCCAAGGTTTCTGCCATAGAAGAAACAGCTGATTGGGAAACCTTGACCATGAACCAGTTACTTGGAAATATAACAGCCTATGAGATGAGACTGCCACAGAATAAGCCAAATGTGAGGGAGGCACCCTTTAAGACAGATAAGAAGAAAGAAGAAAAGGAAGATGTAGGCTCTTGCTCTGATGAAGAAGAGGCCAAATTTGTCAAGAAAATGGATAGAGGCTCAGGTAAATATAAAGTTAAACTTCCATTCAAATGCTTCAATTGTGGAAGAGTTGGACACTATGCTGCTAAGTGTCCTCAGAAGAAAACTAGGAATCGGGCTCAAGAATGAGAGAAAACTATATCAAATAACAGGCAGAAAGGAAAGAAATTCAATAGAAAATCTTTCTATGCTCGACAAGACAGCAGTGCATCTGAAGATCCAGATGAACCCTCAAGTGAAGAAGGAACCTCAGAATTTATGTTGATGTCCATAGAAGAACTTGAAGGACTCCTTCTAGAAGATGAAGAAGAAGGTGAATTTGATCTTGAGGGGGAGCTACGAAGTGCCCTAGAGGAGATTGACGGACTCAAACTGAAGTGCAGAAAATAGAAAGACATTCTCCTCAAGTATGTAAGAGAAGAACAAAATTCAAAAGTCCTCATTCAGATGAAATTAGAGCTTGAAGAAGCCAAGAAGGTAGAAGACATGTTACTTAAGCAAATTAAGGATAAAACTCAGGAACAAGAGAAGTTGGAAGAAGAAGTATGCCTAAGGAAGAAATTAGAAAATTCCCAAAGGAAAGTGTCTATAAATTCTTCTCAAATGACAAGCTCTGGTAAGTTGAATGAAATTCTAGATGCTCAAATATCTCCTCTGATAAAAACTGGGATAGGCTATGAAGGAGAATCAAGTAAAGGCAAAGAAAAGGAAAACAAAAATATTATTTTTGTAAAAGAAAATAAGGATGATGAAGCAGCTCAAATGATTCCTACAAAAGAAGAAACATGCAATGAAGGAGACAGAAACCAGAAGGAACCTCTAATAACAAAGAATGAAATAAATACTCATCCAATAGAAAAAGGCTCATATACCCCTGAGTATGTCAAATTTGGAAGCCATCAAAGGAGATTCTTCCCTCCTATGAAAAATGCCACCTATTATGCCTACCACAAGCTGGGACATATTGCTGCATACTGTCATACAAGGAGGAGTAATTCAAACCAGCAAAGGATGCAAATAGTGAAGAGACTGTCTCAAGCAAACAAATGGAGAAGACAACCTCACATCAGGTATGCAAATTGTTTCTATGGATATTGTTTTTACTGTAAGGAATTTCGACATAAAATCATTGAATGTAGAAAATATGGACAAATATTGATGTTCAACACCTCAAGGAGGTTTATGAATCATGGAGATTTTACTCATACTCACAATTCTGCAAAAATTATGATCAAATGTTGTGTATGCAATAAAATTGGACATATGCCTTCCAAATGTCCTCTCAGAGAATGTGGTTCATCATCTCAGAAAAGGTACCAAACAAAAGGATGCTTGCAGTGTAAAAAGAAGGTGAATAAATGTGACCTAGCTCTAACTTCTCAAGACCTGAAAAGCCAATGGTATTTGGACAGTGGCTGCTCAAAACATATGACTGGAGATATAATCAAGTTTATAACCTTTGATGAAAAGAAATCTGGAAATGTTACTTTTGGCAATGACAAAGTAGGGAAAATCAAGGGAAAAGGCTCAGTCAGTCTAGATAATGGTAAAGGAAAGGCCCAAGATGTACTATTTGTGGATGGGCTGAAAGAAAATCTGTTGAGTGTCAGTCAAATGTGTGATAAAGGTTGTGAAGTTCTTTTTAGAGCACAAGACTGTGAATTCAGATCAAGCACCACAGGAAAGACTCCGATCAAAGGTGTTCGAACAAAGAGTAATGTCTACATAGTGAAAGAAGAGAATGAAGCATGCCATCTTAGAAAACTTGAGGAGTCATGGTTATGGCATAGGAGATTGGGACATCTTAACTTCGACCATATTATCAAACTGAGCAAGAAGAAAGCTATCAAAGATATGCCAGCAATAAAAAGGCCTTCAAATACCATATGCAAATCTTTCCAATTGGGCAAACAGACCCGGACATCCTTTAAGACCAAAGATGAGCTGTCAAAAAGTAGGCCACTTCAGCTTGTACACATGGACCTGTGTGGACCTTCAAGAACTAAAACACCAAGTGGAGAATCCTACTTCATGTTGATAATAGATGATTTCTCAAGAATGACATGGGTTGCATTTCTCAAATATAAATCGAAAGCACTTGAAAAATTCAAGATATTCAAGGCATTGGCAGAAAATAAAATAGGATGAAAGCTAAAATGCATCAGATCAGACAGAGGAGGTGAATTCATAGACTATGACTTTGCAGGGACAAAGCATAAAGCAACAATGAACATGGGATAAAGCAACAATTTACTATTACAGGGACACCTCAACAGAATGGAGTGGTAGAGAGACAAAACAGGTCTATACAACAAATTTCCAGAGCCATGATGCAAGAGAGTAACATTCCTCAAACCTTCTGGGTAGAAGTAGTACACATAGTTGTGCATATTCTAAACAAAGCTCATTTAAGACCAAACCGTGACAAGACTCCTTATGAACTATGGCATGGTAAACCAGCATCAATCAAGCACTTTAGAGTCTTTGGAAGCAAGTGTTACATAAAGAATAATGATGAAAATATGGGGAAGTTTGATGCAAGAGCATATGAAGGAATATTTTTAGGATATGCATCCAAGAGTAAAGGTTACAGGTGCTACAACAAGACTCTTCGAAAAATTGTGGAAAGCATTGATGTAAGATTTGATGAAGAACTACCAAACAAGACAAGACGTACAGATTGCACCAATCCTCTAGAATATTATGAAGAAGAGAACCAAGGTGATGATTAAATAAGCAAGACAACAGAAGATGTTGAACTGAGCTCGAAAGCCCCCTCAAGATACATTCAAAACAACCATCCAGAAGATCAAATCATTGGGGACAAGAGTGTAGGAGTCCAGACAAGAAGACAGCTAACTGAACAGACAGAAGAGGTATACATAGCTATGTTATCACAAATAGAGCCAAATAAGTTTGAAGAAGCCAGCAAGGACAAGTATTGGGTGAATGCTATGAATGAAGAATTGGACCAAATTGAGAAGAACAATACCTGGGAATTAGTTCCAAGACCCACTGAGAAAAATGTCATAGGCTCAAAATGGGTATTCAAGAATAAAATGAATGAACAAGGACAGATAATCAAGAATAAAGCCAGACTTGTATGCAAGGGATATTCACAAATTGAAGGTCTTGATTACGATGAAACATTTTCCCCTGTAGCCAGAATGGAAGCTATCAGAATGTTTCTGGCCTTTGCATGCTACCATGACTTCAAGGCATATCAAATGGATGTGAAATCTGCCTTCCTGAATGGAGATCTAGAAGAATAAGTCTACATGGAACAACCAAAAGGATTCTCATTAACAGATAAAGAAGACTATGTGTGCAAACCAAAGAAGGCTCTATATGGGCTGAAACAAGCTCCTCGTGCTTGGTATTCAAGGCTAGATAAGTACTTGCAAAATAAAGGCTTTAAGAGAGGAGGAGTAGACAATAATCTATACATAAAATCCCATGAAAATGAACTCCTGATTTTTGTAGTATATGTTGATGACATTATGTTTGGAAGAAAAAAAGATGAGTTAGAAAAAGGATTTGCTGAAGAAATGAAATCAGAGTTTGAGATGTCTATGATTGGAGAGCTCACCTTCTACTTATGACTTCAAATTTAGCAAAATAACACATGTACTTTCATCTCACAAGAAAAATACTTAAAAGAGATGTTGAAAAAGTTCAAAATGGAAGACTGCAAACCTGTGTCAACTCCCATGATCATTGGATGCAAGCTATGTGTTGATGATGGATCTGCTGATATTGATCAAAGGCTTTACAGATCCATGATAGGAAGTCTGCTATACCTAACAGCATCTAGACCATACATAAATTACCTTCTAGTAGTCAAAAGAATATTCATATATCTACAAGGAACTGCATAGTATGGATTATGGTATCCAAAAGGCAAGATCTTCACCTTGATAGCATATACAGATGCAGATTGGGCCAGCTGTGTGGATGACAGGAAATGCACAAGTGGAGGTGCATTCTACTTGGGAAAAAGTCTGTTAACATGGCTAAGAAAGAAACAAACATCTATCTCTCTATCTACAGCAGAAGCAGAATACATAGCAGCAGCAGCATGTTGCACACAAGTCATGTGGATGAAACAAACCCTCCAAGACATGAAGGTAAGCATTGATGAACCTATCTCTATCAAATGTGATAATACAAGTGCAATAAGTATATCAAAAAAATCCTATACTTCATTCAAAAACTAAACACATCCCAATCAAGTACCATTTCCTAAGAGAACAAGTAGCACAGAATGTCCTAAAAGGCAAGGAGAGGAAGTGTATTGCCATCAATGCCAAAGGGGGAGACTGTGTGAAATGTTGTCATTGATGGCAAAGGAGATGGAAAAGCAGACAGCATAGAAACAGAGAGAGAAAAAGAGGCAGCAAGATGTAGAGAGGATCGAGCAGCAGTAAAAGAAGCAAGGTAGTAAAAGAAGAGGATGCAGAAATATAATACAAAGTACAGTGACACAGTAAAACTGTCATGCACAAGACAGAGGATGCAGAGACACAGAATATAGAGGCAGATCCGTGAGATGAAACGGTCGAGCAGCAGAGAAAGTTTGTATAGAGTATAGTGAAACAGAGACAGAGAATACAGAGGCAGAGATAGAGAATAAGAGAGGCGGAGACAGAGAATAACAGAGGTGGAACCAATAAGGGCGCAGAACCAAGAAAGGAACCGTAATTACACAGTGAAAACCTAATGGAGTCGAGCGTTCAACATATGGACGCACCGTATTATAATTTCAAGAACGCAAGAGGAAACAGGAGCGAAAGCGGAAATTCTTTTAATAAGAGTTAAAATTTGATGAAGCGGAACCATGTGCTAGACGGAACCCTGAGCAAACAGTGAAACCAGAGTTTTGGAAACCAGCAGTATCGTGTGTGTTTAGGAGTGGTAAGTGGATTTCTCTTTTTCAATGTGATCTATGTCGCTAATGGACACGTGTCTTTGGGTGGTATTTGGATACCACTTACATCGCGTAATTTTTGTGCGTTAACCTTCGGCCTAAAGAAAAACGTGATATTGCGCGTCATCCGTCGGATGGGGGTCCAAATTTCAGTTGGAGCATGAGAGTACATTGACCGTTTGATCTATGCGATGTTTAATGCAAAGAAATATCCCGTGGGGCCAATCGTTATTTTATATTGACTTTGGTAATTTGCGTGGAGGTTTCATATAGCGTTTGTTGATGTCGAGGTGCATGAATTAAATGGGAAGCGACATTAAAATTCCTAAGTCTGAGTCTTTATATTATAATGTGCTGATGGTTGGTTATTAACCAAGGTCAAGACTTATTACAATGTTGAGAAAGGCAAAGGTTATAACGTATATTAATATAGGTTGATATATATGAAGTGGACCTGTGTAATTGGATCTATATGCTGAGCACAGCATATTCATATGCGTGGTATATACCTATGTTGAATTGTGATAAATACTACGAATGTAGGTTGAGTTATTCCACTTGAATTTGAATACATGGTAGAGTGTTCACATATAAGTTAAATACGTGGGTTCTATTATAAGGTTCATAATAAATTGAACGGGGCCGTAATATATGTCTATATATTATAATTGATATGCAAGTCACCAAGGGGTGCTATGTATGATGGTTAGCATATAGCAGTACACTGTGGGCCCGAGCACTATTACATGAAGTCGGGGTTTGATATCTATTGCAATGTTAATATGTTACATGGCTAAGTCTATGCTGTGAGCAGAAGCATTAAACAAACTATGGAGCCTGAAAGGTTATATAAATATATATATATATATTAGAGCTGGGTTTAAGTCTGAGTCAAAGACTTAATATAATGTTGACGGAGGATATGATATGTGTAGTGTGGGACCCCATGTAAAGCGGAAGAGTACAATGCATGTTTATTCCGAGAATCTTAACCCCAAGTTGAAGGATATATAAAAGCTGAAGCGGAAATATGTGTGTGTGTGTGTGTGTGTGTGTGTGTGTGTGTGTGTGTGTTTTTGTAGCGCTTTATATACAAGGGACCAAGGCTATAATATAAAGCATATGTATTATTGTGCACAAGATTAAAAGAACAAAAGGTTCTATTGTTCAGGCTTTAAACAAACGAAGCATTATCAGTGGGACCCTCACGAAACGCATCGGAGAAAATTATGGCAGCGGAACATGTTAACAAAAGTTCTGATTGCGATAGCGGACCTGATTCATTATAAACGGTGATTCTCATATTTGCTTTAGTTCCGGCTTAAAGCGCATCGAAATGATTCATTGCATTGGAGGTGAAAGAGTAATGAACAAACTAAAAGTTCCGATTGCGATTGAGCGATCGGATGATAGCCGTTGGATTTATTAAAGGATGGATGGCGGATATGAGTTGTTTGACTACATGGTGAGGCCTTTTCTAATTGCATCGAAGAATTTCAATCGCATCGGCACCATGAAGCACAAGTGAACAGTGAACCATCGCATCAGAGTAAAGTAGAACATCAAAACATACCATTGAAAGTTCTGATTGCGATCAATCGCATCGGAACCATCGCAAGAGGTGTAATCGCATTGGAGCACAAGAAAAGATCGATTAGTTGAACAGAAAATTCATTTTATTTATTAAAAGGGTCTATTATGATTATATCACCGAAAGGTATTTACGTTACACAGAAAGGGCATTTTATATGTTAAAAATTCTTTATTATTACGCCGAGAGTTGAATTGCATTATATAAAAAGCGTAGTTACATATATGCAAGAGTTACGCAATAGCAATAAATAGAAAAGCATACAGAGAGGAAAAAGACAGAGACAGCTGCAGAAAAGACAACACACAGTGATCCAAAAGGCTAAATGGGTTGAGTTGGAATTCACATTGTAACTAAATGTAAATGTTTTTAATTGGTTTATATTGTTTGTGATGCACTGGCAAGTCTCCATAGGAAACAAAACTTCACTGTAAAACTGAAAGTTGTACAAATTGCTATAGTTTTCTGAATGAGATGGATAAAGAAGTAAGGAGGCAAAAGGTGAAGACTTAGGGCTATTCACTTTGAATTCCCTGTGGAATACGAACAGTATGAGGCAAACTATATAAACGATATCACAGTGATATGCATAGAGAGGTTAGAGAATGCAGAGTATGAAGAATTGAGGCAGAGAAGATAAGAAAAAGGAGGAGCAGAAGTAGATGCTACAAAACAGAGCTGATATCTAAGGTAAATCAACAAATATTTTCTTTTGATAGAATGAGGAAGTTGGAGCTTCCCTATCAAGTTGAAGCTTGATAGATGTCAGTTGTAGCTGACTGAGGTTGGAGCCTCCTGTAGGTTGGTGCCTGCAGAAAATCAATGGTGAGAGGGAGTTGGAGCTTGCCTTTGCATCACAACAATAATAAGATGTGGTTTTCTCCCTTTATGGGTTTCCACTTATATCTGTTGTCTCTGTGTGTGTTGCCTATGTGTTGATATGTTCTATCCAATCTGCTTAATGCTTACTGCTCTCATAATAAGTTTGGTGTCACATTATCTTAATACTTGCTGCTACATATTAAGACTGTTCACATATTAAGTTGGTTATAAAACTAAGTTGTAAATAAGCTTGATGAAAAGTTTTAAAATGCTCATGTATGTGTTAAACTGATTCACCCCCCCCCCCCAAACTCTCAGTTTAACTAAGGATTCAACAATGCTTCCGAAAACTCTGACATAGGTAAATTTCTCTTCTCCAAACCAGTCACCAATCTGAGATATATCAGTCTTTGCCTTTAAAGAGAGTCGAGGAGGAAATTGGTTGAAAATGGTTTGATAGAAAGGAATTAGAAAACAGTGACAAATCCTATATACATGACTTTTAAAATGAACCTTCCACAAGAGCTTATGGTAAATATGTATAGGAACAGGGTCATTAGGGGTCCATTTCCAACCTAAGATGGGGAATTCTGAATTGAAACATAGATCATCTAAAATGTAGGTACAGAAGTAAAACGGGGTCGTATTTCCTGTATCTTTATCCTTTCTATAGTCTAGGATTCTATTGGCTATCTTGTCTGAAAGGATAACTGACCAGTCCATTATTTCAGAATTCATAGTAGAATGGATCAAAGGAACCATTTGGATTGAAAACCTTGTAGAATTATCATTTCCGAAAAGCCTACACCTCATTGCGGTAGCATAAAAATATGGGGGTGAAAGAGACTCCACTGAGTACATACCTTATGATTCAGTTTTATGTTTCTCTAGAGCTCTTCTCCATTCTTTGATTGGTTTCGAATGAGTCTCATTACTTGCAGCAAAATCCTTAATGAAGGCTTTGTTGTAGAATTTCTGAGGGTCCGGAAGATGGTACATTGCCTTTATTTCCTCTGCTCTGAAAGACCCAAATATTGTTCCCGCAACTGAAACAAATGTCTTGTTTTGAATGGTGACATTATCTATCACCCACCAAATTACATCATAGTAAGGGAAAATGTTTGCCCAAGATGCAATTCTATGAAGCAATGAATTTGCAAGCGCTTTAAGAGGAGTCTCAGAATCATAATCTGAGTCATCTTCATCAGGAACTATCGCCTTCACTTTAGTGACTTTAGGGTTTTCTTTTTCAATCAAGTTATATACATCTTCTCAAGACATTTTTCCAAGACCCTGGCATGAAGTATTTGTTACCAGCTTGAGTTTGGCTGGTTTTTCTTTTGGTATTATGGGAATAGCAATGATATTTGTAGTGGCAGTAGCCTTTTCTTTCTTGGATCTTTTATACATTTTGTCGTCTGGTAAGATTTCACTTGCTCGGCGAATGAGAGGATTAGGAATTTTCTTGTTTTGCAAATGAGAAAAGCTTTTAGACGCGGTAAAATGAAGTAAGGAGAACATTTGTATGAAAATATCTATTCGTTGATTTCCATTTATTAACTTCGTTTTAAACTTAAATGCCCTCTATAAGAGTCACACTCATGCATTCAAAATAGAATCAATCACAATAATTCGTTTTATTTTTTATTTAATAATGACGTACAATCAGAGATCGGCGATTTTGAAATGAGAATATAAAAACTTCCCTTTTGAATTTTGTGATTGCAATGAATAAATAATATATGTGCAGTAAAAATAAAATAAAGACTAAATATTGATCGCATCAATTTTTTTTTAAAGGGAGAACAAATAACATTTCATGATGTCTGTTGATTTGCGATTGTGATTATGATATATCGCATCGGCTATTTCCAAACGAAAAAAGTTGTAAATGATATCACCGATTTGCGATTGCGATGATGGTAGGGTCCATCGCATCGAGATTTTATAACATGAGTGAATATGATGTTGTTACTCCGAAATGTGATTACGATAAATCGCATCGCATCAGAGTTTTGCAATTGACTGAATGAGGGGTTGTCTTTTCGTTTTGCGATTTGTGATTTGTGATGGGTTATATTGCATTGGAGTTTACAAAAAAAGCATATGTGACATTTCTCCTCCGAAATTCGATTGCGGTTAATCGCATTGCATCGCAGTTTTATAAAACAAATGTAAAACATTAAGATACCTCCGATTTGCGATTGCAATTACTCTATCACATCGGACTTATTCAATATGAGTACTTTTATGCATTATGTTGATGTGATAAAAAAATTTGTATTTCATCAGATCGGAAAATTTTAATGTTGCATTTGTTTATATGCACTTGTGTTTTACGATATGCGATATATGCTTTCCTAATCAATGAACTTTTTATTGTTTTATTCAAAATGATCGGATTTCCTCTAATTATTTTATTCTTATTTTTGAAAAAGAAAGGGGACCTATTTCTAAATGAATTTTATTCTAAAATTTTGAAATGGGGAGGTTTGTTGTACCGTACAACAGTATTGTAAAAGGATCTGAAGGATTAATGAAAGCGGAAGGTTTTTGGAATATCTGAATCTGTTAATGCGACTCTATGATATATGTCATGTTATGCATGATTCTATGTTGAGCTCCGAAAGTAACTGTGTTAATTGCTTATGTTGCATTGACAATTGATTTGAATTTGTATGTTATACTTTATCAAGAATAGTTGCGATAGTTTATTTATTTTCATGTACCTGTTGTTTACTGTGATTATAAGTGGTATTGCGCACATGGATGCGAAGGGACCGATAGATATGGGTTCTGTAATATGCGATCTGATATTTTTGAAGTCGAACACAGCTCTGGCTGACTTACCTACCCTCTCCTAGGGTGTGGAAACCTGGTTCCAGCACCCTCCCATACTGCTTCGGGTGAGACTTTGGTCTACGCAAGCAAGTCACTGCCGAAAGGGCCAGAAGTATAGGGGTTTGTTGGAAAACCTTAACCTCCAAACCTAGGTCAGGACCCCTCGATCCAACAAATGGTTCCGTTGTCGAGACTGGGAGCATTTTGAGAGAGAGGTCGGGTAATGCCAAGGTCATACTGGAAATCTGAAAGAAAAGAAATAGATGAATGGCTCGAACAGCAAGTTCAGGAATTCACAGTAAAAGAAAACTGCAATAAGAGGTTGACCACTGAAGAGTGGAAAAATAAGTATATTTTCAAGGAGATCTACAAGATCTTCTTTGTAATCATTGCAATCGAGCTCCAGGAGTGGCTCACAAGGTTGGTCAAATTCAAGAAGTGTTGGAAGGATGAGCGGGTCACACAGTGGACCCCAGAACTGATCCAGCAATTATAAAAGGTTGATAACACCATCACTCGCACGATGGACCACTGGGTGGACAGCGTGCTAGGAGGATTCATGACAGAATTTTCCATCTATCAGTTTGTCTCCTACTCTGAAGAAGAATGAAGATTCTTCAAAGGATTCAGGGGTAAGTTTCTGAAGACCTTACCATTACTAATTAAGATATTACTGTGCGAAAAAAGTATTCTTTGTAGCCACACTTAATGAATGACCTATGATATGGATGGGAGTACGACACAATGTGGAAAATACTATCAGACCGACCGAGAAGGAGGTAGATCTATCTACAGCCCAGTAAGAGAAGCATCTACACAGAGTCCTCCAGCCACACCACTTTCAAACCAGCGTAGGGGTAAGAATTCACCTACACATCCACCACCACCGAAAGATAACATGGCTACGCACATGAAGTTACCTACCTTTAAGGGCATGGGAGATGAAGACATGGATCAATTCTGGTTTGTCGCAGAATCGTTATGGACTGCGTAGAATGTAGCTAGTGATGTAGTGAAGAGGGCATAGCTATCCCTTGCCTTCAAAGGAATAGCTTTGGAATGGTACATGGTATACATCGGCCAGCATGAAAACACAACCATTGAAGAGATTAAGAATGCCTTGAAGCAACAATTCAAGAAGCCTAAGTCTTGTTAGTGTCCTGTGATTTGGCAGATTGGCAAGCCAAATGACAGGGTAACATGGAACCAAGCTTTGGAGTCTGAGGACCTAGCCTTAAATATGACCAAGAAATATAGACAAATGTTATTTTACATGGTGAAAGCGATTTTACTTAGGGTAAAATTGGTCTTACATGGTGTACTTGGGTTCATCTAATGATAATGGGTTAGATGACAAAAAAAATGGTGTAACAAATTTCCCCCCAACGTACGAGTGTTAGGAGCAAATCGTATGACCGAAGTACGTTGTAAGAACTCAATCACTAGGCATCAAGAGGGGAGTGAGAGAGAGAAATGTAAGGTAGTCTAATGTGCTAAAGGACTAAACCCGGAGGAGACGAGACTTACAGGTGCAACAAGTCTCTAGGTGATGAAGTGGTACTAGTGTTAAAGGCGGCGGGGGAGGCATACCTATGCCCACCGAGACAAGAGTACAAAGAATAAGGTGCCCGGAAAACCACAGAATGAAATAAGGAAGCATGTCCTGGCCTAAATATAAGACAGAGAACTAAAATGATGAATCCCACATACATTTGATGCCTGGAATAACCATCAGGGCTTATACAAGAATATTTGAGTACATGAGATACAAAGACACCCAAATGCCCCCTACACACGGGGAAGGGCTCGCAAAATCTGACTGATACATGCAAATCGAAGAGGCACTGCAAGCGATTGAGGTCGATATCATCAAATGGGAGGAGCTGCATCAAGGGCGGAATTACGAAGTCATTCGGGCATGTGGGGGGCTACCTGCAGGGCCACCCCCTCATGAGGGTTGAGAGATTTCACACATGCCCGGGAATCACCAATAGATGTTGCTGCATCACTAGACCATCAAGTGTATAGATCACAATCATGCTGAGAAGAGCTCGAACCAAGGTACACTGCCCCCTAGACCTTGCTTCTGGAGTAAATGAGTTGATGTTGACAGAAGTAGGTCTGCCATAGGTGAGGCAATAAGGGAACCCCAACTAAGGCACGAGGGAAAATAGTAGAGCGACGGACAGATAGACAGAAATGATGATAATAAATGGGGGATGATCCAAGGGGGACCATAAAAAATATGAGTACAAAATGGTATCTCATGATGGAAATTGACACAAACAGGAATGAGTATAGAGGCAAAGTGGTGCCCCCAATGAAATGTGTTGTAAGTGAGAAAATCCGATTTTGAGGAGAGGTGAAGTAAGGCTTCATGGACAACAGGTGTCCTGGTGAAGTAGCAAAATGCGAAAACAAATGATGCTAGCTATCTAAAAGAAAATAAAACCCACATTTCGAATGGGAAATGCTAAGAGTAATATCTCTTAAGATAGAGTGCTTACGAGGATTAGGAAGGATGTGGCCTTCAAAGTCCTCTAAATGATATGCCCCCTTACCAAGGTCTTTACTGATAATGTAAGGACCTAGCCATAATGAGTCGAACTTCCCATGACTGAGGGTATCGTGGGCCTGGTCATATACTAGAACAAGATCACCTTCATGAAAGGTACGAGGGTGGACTTTTCAGTCATACTGAGCTTTGGTGCACTTTTTGGTCGCTTCAAGAGTTTGCAATGCAACACGATGGTCTTCAAAGGCGTGCTCGAGCATGATAAGTCGTTGTTCTAGAGGTTGGGTATTAGGGAGAAGTTCGACGGCCAAGTGAAGGGAAGGGATTTCACACTCGATTGGTAAGACTTCTTCCTCGCCAAAGACAAGGTGGAAAGGGGTGAAACCAGTGGCAGTTTTAACAGAAGTACGATAAGCTGACAAAGTGGAGAAGAGCATCAGACGCCAGTTGGTTTTGTGCTTATTCACTGTGCGTTGAAGCATGGTCTTAAGGATTTTTTTGACCGCATCAACTTGGCCATTACCTTGTGGGTAATAGGAGGATGAATATTGGTGCTCAAAACCTAATAGGGAGGATAGCTCATGCCAAATCTCATCTTCAAAATGTCGGCCATGGTCAGAGACTAATTGTTTTGGAACTCCGAATCGGGAAATGACGTGGTTAAAGAAAAAGAGGGTTGCGGTGGCTGTCGTATTGTTGAATGTTGGCATAGCTTCGGCCCATTTAGTGAAATAGTCAACCGCCACGATGATATATTTGTGGTTACCAGCAGATGGAGGGCGACATTCCATAAAGTCAATGGCCCATTTACAAAAAGGACCAGATGTGACGATAGGATGGAGGGGAGCGGGAGGAGCTCGTGCCTTGGGGGCGAAATGTTGGCAATTGGAACAGTGTTTGACTGCTTCAATGCAATCACTGAAGAGAGAAGGCCAAAAATACCCAGCGTGCATGATTTTTTGGACAGTGGCAAGGCCGGAGAGGTGGCCACCGCAAGTGCCGCTATGACAGGCATTGAGGACTTGTTCAGCTTCAGCGTGTGTGAGGCAACGACGAAGGATAGTATCTACTCCATGATGAGAAAGGTCATCGCCGATTAGAAGGTAGCGAGAGGCTTGGTGTCGGATACGTCGTCGAGCATCACGATCAAGATGAAGGGTGAATTTTTGGGTTCGCAAGTAGGTAAGGATGTCACCATACCAAGGATCTTCAGTGGTGATGGAAAATAAATGTTCATCGAGAAGAGCATCATTAATTGGAGTATCTTGCGTCCTAGTAGGCAAATCATAAATGAGTTCAGCAAGGACTAAACCTTTCTTACTTTTTTGGGTGACAAATTCAAGGTCGAATTCTTGGAGGATAATGACCCAACGAGCGTACTTCCCATTGAGGATGCTTCGACTCAATAGGAAAGCCATGGGGTTGGAATCAGTCACAACCTTGGTGGAACGCATGAGGATATAATGACGCAATTTTTGGACCGAGAACATGATAGCTAGTGCTAATTTTTCTTCATGCGAGTAGGACACAGGTGGACCAGCAAGGTTCTTACTGACATAATAGATCACGTGTTTGATACCGTTATCTTCCTCCTGGATAAGGACACCAGCAACCGAATAGGTGGAAGCGGAGATGTATAGGATGAAATCTTGGTCAAAATCAGGAGGACAGATCAAGGGAGCGGATGTGAGAGCATGCTTGAGGGCATCAAAAGACTCTTGAGCGTAGGTATCCCAGACAAATGGGGTGTGAGATCGAAGAAGTCTAAGGAATCCATGTGCGGTAGTGGCGTAGTCCGGAACGAATCGGTGAAGAAAATTAGCTTTACCTTGGAGACTTTGTAGCTGGCGTAAGGTAAAAGGCATAAGAAGTTCAAGAATGGCTTGAACCTTCAAAGGGTCGAGGGTTATCCCGTATTTAGACACTATGAAGCCAAGGAGACGACTAGCGAGAACACAGAAGACACATTTCAATGGGTTAAGTCGAATGTTATACTTGCGACATCGGAGGAAAATGGTACGCATATCATGAAGGTGTTGCGCCCAATGTTTAGAACACGCAGTAAGGTAATCTAAATAGGTAAGGATGATATGAGCTAATTCATGGAAACAATAATACATGGCTCACTGAAAAGTGGTGCCAGTGTTTTTAAGGCCAAATGGCATGACTCGGTATGCGAAAGTGCCCCACGGACTAATGAATGCGGTTTTAAGTTAATCAGCACGACGGATAACGATTTGGTTGTATCCAGAGAAGCCATCCATAAAGGATAGAATCTCATGCCCCGCACACTCATCAATGATTTGGTCAATAAATGGTGTGGGGAATTTGTCTTCGGGACAAGCTTTGTTCAGATCATGAAAGTCGATGCAAACACAAATGGTGCCTTGTTTTTTGAGGACGAGAACTGGGTTGGACACCCAAGTGGTGTATTCGATGGGGTAAATAAAAATGGCCTGCCGGAGCTTATCGATTTCAGCTTTGATGGCTTCACGTCTAGAGGGATGGATGCGTCACAACTTTTGACGGACCAGAATGGCATCAAGCCATGTGTCAATGTGGTGTTCGACAATGGTAGGATCAAGTCCGGACATTTCTGAGTAGGACCAGGAGAAAATATCACAGAATTATTTGAAGAGTTTGGTGTAGGCTTCAATTTCTTCTGGAGTGCATTGGGCACCCATGGTGATATTTTCTTCGATACCTGGATTGAAAAAAATGTCTATTTTGATTTTAGGAGAGATATTAGCCATATTTCCTTCTTCGAAAGTGTCAAGTGCAGGGATGGGGTTTTTGAACCAATCCACTTTATCGGGAATAAATTCTTTAGATTCGAGGGCATATTGGTCATGAGATTGGTGTGGTAGGAAGTATGCACGATGGTGCATATCGTCCCAAGGAAAATCAGGTGCGTTCATGGCTTCCATGATGTCTTCATCGGTCTGAAAGATGGGAAGAGTGGGTGGAATAAGAGGATCTAAGGAGGTAGAAATATGAGACACCTGATTTTGAGGGGGAAGGTTCACATGTGTGTCGGTATGAGGGGCGACAGTGGAGCGAACAGATGAGTGGGTAAGCGAACCGTCAGGGGAAGGCACTAAGGGATCGATTTCCAGAAAATGCGGGGATGAGGAAAGGTAGAAAAGAGTGGCTGAAGGTTCGGTCATTTCGGTATCAGCATGAGGAATGGTAATCGGGGGAGACATGGGGTCTGGTGTTAGGGAATAAGAATGACGGGCAAGTGTGGCTTCGAATTGGCGGTATGCGACTAAAGAAGCGCGATACTCATCAAGGCAGGGGCAAAGATGGTTATAATTTCCATGGAAATCACACAAAGAACAACGGTGATTGGTGCACAATTTTTTAAGTTTAGGGAGAGAATCGAGTATGGTGACATGGACTTCAGGAATAGCATATTCTAGAAACGTTTCATTGACCATGGTTTTTAGATGTGGTAATTCAGGGCAAGTATGGGTATCATGTCTGACAACATCGCACAAGGCACACTGGATGGGAGGTTTAGGAGGTCAAGGAGAGGTAGGAGTTGTTGGGGCGGCTTTGTCCTTGGATGCCCCCCTGCGAGCTTTGCTAGTGGCACCTGACATGGGCACCACCGGGGGTGGTTCTTGATGAGGGGACTGAGGTATAGGTGCAGCAGGAGAATCCATGGGTATTGGTTGAACTGGGGTCAAAGCAAGATAAGGTTTGGGTTACCTAGGCAGGGTAGGGGCTGGGGGGTCTGGGTACCAGACGGGTATACCCAAGGTTAATTTGGGGAGGGATAGGGTAGCTAAGATAGGGACGGAATGAGCGCCAGGAGGGGGAGCAAGGAAAGGAATCTGACCAGCAGGGAAATGGCTAGGAGGAATGTGCGGGGAAGGAGATTCCGAAGGAAGAAGATGGGCTAGCGGGAGCGAAGGGCTAGGAGCTGGTGGGGTTGGGTGAGGATTCGTTTGCTTACTAGCCAAAGTGGGTTGTGCAAGGTCAGCCCAAGAAGATTGCATCATGGTAACATTCGCCATGCTAGGATCGGAGATAGGAGGAGGGGGAGGACCAGGAAAAGTTCCAAGAAAAGAGGAGTCCTTGTAGACACCAGGGGAAACACTGGTCAAAGAAACAACAGTGGGTTTATTGGTGACAGTAGAGATGGTTGACTCAGGGGAGGTCTGAGATGTCAGTTCATGGTAGGTCAACTGGTCAATGGTGACAATCTTTCCATTATGAGGAAAGAACATCTTGCGGTGGACTGCGGATGGGACAACAGACATGGCATAGGTATAACTACACCCCAAAAGAATGTTGTATTCAAGAGGGGCATCGATAACTTCAACGTCGACACAAATAGTCTTGCCTGTAAGGGTGATAGGACAATTACGGACAATGCCAATGGGCTGGGAGGCATGGCCATCCCACGCACGAAGGGTGATTGTGGAAGGGGCCAGCTCAGGGGATCCAAGTTGTTTCCAAACCGAAGCGGACAGTACACAGGTAGATGCCCCTTCATCAATAATACACCGAGCGAAATTTGCATTTCGGATTTTGACTGGGATTTGGAAAGCAACCGAAGGAGGAAGAGGGGGATGGTCTAACTGACGGGCGTCGAAAACAATCATTTGGTCATCGGCAGGATCTACAGCACCCACGGCAGATAGTAGAGCCTTCTTTTGATAAGGACACAACTAGAGGAGTTCCAATGGTGAAATGGCAGCAGGAGATTGTGCCAGATCATCTACTATATTGTATTAATGGGTAGCCTGACCATATGCAGCATTTCGGTGTAATGGGCCCTTAGGAGTCTTGGGATGAACCTTGGCTTTGGGCGGAGGGATTTGAAAGGGACCATTGGGTGTCGACAGAGGCTCTGTAGGACCTGAAGATGGAGACTTGGAGACAGACGGAACGGGAGGCGTGGAATACTGACGGGACCGAGTTTGAAGGTTTAGGTCGATGGTGAGAGGAGGGTCAGAGGCCATCATGATAATCTGGTAATCATAGGAACCAAAAGGGGAAGGTTGAGTGGTTACCAGGGCATGAGGGGGTTGAGTGGCCACGAATCCTTGTTGAGGGAAAGGATCGGTAAACACAGCGGGTTGAGAAGTAGCTGGAATGGGAGGGAAAGTAGGGGAGGAGTGTTGTCCCCGCACGGTGGCCTGAGACTCCCACATCTGCCGCATTTGTGGTAATAAGGGACAATTGTGAGTGTAGTGACCATAAACACCGCAACACGAATAGGGCTTATTGGTGCGAAGCGGTCTGTCTAGCTTGGGCTGAGAGCCCTGTGGCTGGTTGCTAGTGGGAGAGTCAATACTGGAGGGATTGGATCCATGATTACCAGAAGTGGATTGATTGCCTTTTCTCTTTCTTTGAGAAGGAATAAAATTAGTGGCCCCTTGTTGCGCAAATACGTGCCCTGGGGGGGTAGTAAGTGCGGTTGCGGGGGTGGAGAAGGAAAAGGAGTGGGAGGTCCAAATGTTGGAGGAGCTGGGACACCAGGTGGTGGATATGGGTAAGGGGTAGGATGGGTAGCATTGAGGTAAGCAGGAGGGTGGGAAAAAGGAGGAGGCATGCCATAGCCTGGATACATGCTACCTGGAGGGGAAAAAATGCCAGGGGGGCTAGCCCCTCCTAGAGGGGAAAAAATTCTGGGGGGGCTGGCCCATCCTGGAGGGAAACCATAGCTCGGAAGAGGTTGGGCAGGGGTATGTGACAGGGCTCCAATGATACCGTCGACAGAGTGAGATGCCCCTGAGGCATTAGGGCCACCGGGCTTGGGGAGGTCAGGAAGGACGGTATAAACATAACCAGATTGGGCGTAGATAAGGTCATATTTCAAGGCTATTTGGAGGGCGGCTTCTTTGGTTTGGGGAAAATGGGATGCGACATATTTTCCAATGGGAGGTAAGAGAGAGAGAAGGAACTATTCCATGTAAACCCGATCTTCAAAGGGGGGGGCGCGACATAGGCTCCGTCTTCGTCACCATTCCTAGACATGAGCGGAAAGGCGGGTCGAAGAGGATTGATGAAAAGAAGTTAAGAGTTTAGTACCAGTGTCGTATCGGAGAGGGAGCTAGAAATAAGATAAAAAGGCTTGGGCAATGGTCGCAAAGGTGGTATGGGAAGAGGTGGCTTGATCAACATACCATTTAGAAGCTTCGCCAGTAAGCGTGCGCTGGAACAATCGAAGACGGATGGAGTCATCGGTGATGGAATTGGAGGAACACCACATGTGGAAAGATCGAATATGGTTAGAGGGATCTTCACTAGCAAGGCCTTCGAACTTGGGAATGTCGGAGGGGAGCTTGGTTGGCATAGCAGGCCAACTGACATCGTGGCGGATAGGATTGTTAATCAGCTGATTGAAATCGGGGAGACTGAGGCCGGCCATATAAGGGAGCAAAGGGGTAGTCAAGGTAGGTCTCGTAGTGGTTCCACTGGAAACAAACCCAGCAGTAGAACTGGGGTTTCTGCTGGTAGTAGGCCCTGAAGTAGACATGGCGAAAGTAACAGGGGGAGAACCAGGAGTAGGGTGAGAACCCGAACAATCAAAAGAATAGTCGAAGTGCGGACTCGGGGGAAGACTTACGCGATGACGACGGGGAGGAGGAAGTCGACCAACCGGAAACTGAGGGTGAAGGCCAAGAAGTCTCCGGGACAAACGCCGTGGAGGTGCAATGATGACGGGAAGAAGAAAACCGACAGGGGCAGGGAGGGGTAAAAACAAGTGAGATCAATGTCAAAACAAGGGCAGAGAGGTGCAGTGTCAATTGATTTTAAAGGCTTTGCCAAGCGGTGTTAACCAGGATCTTCTTCACTTAGGGTCAGTGTGTGGCGTGCGTTAATTTTAATTTTTTAAACCCAGATGTTTTGAGAGTAAAAGAAAAAGTGTGTTGCGTAACTGAAAATAAATCTGCAGTAAAGAAGACTAAAAGACCATAAATTTAACAGCTACCAATGCATCAAGCTAACATAAGAGGGTAAAACTAAGCAAAGCACGCTAAAAAGAGGCCAATAGATCTAAGGTCGGGAGGGACAGGGATCTAAAGGGGAAATCTGCTGAAAAGAGGTGCAGAGAACAACAAAGAGGCAGAGGCAAGGTTGCTACTAAAAAGTAGGAAATCAGCTAAAAATAGAGGGGACAAGGAGGCGGCCCTAGAAATTAACCCAAAAAAAACTATATGAGGTGATTTGAAAGGGAGAAGAGCTAATCTAAAGGGATCTGAAAATGAGGTATCAGATCTGGAGGCAAAAGGGTTGAAACCCTGGAAATTCATACTTCTGAAATAGCAAAAACTCTCCCACAAAAAGTGGAGGGTACTAGAGCCCTAAGGGGCAATATTCCCACTTATTTGAGTGAAACAGATCAGAAACAGGTCTAAACGGGCGAAGATAGAGGCTGGAAAACCTTGACAGAGGCTTCAGACAAACCCAGAAAAAGTTCTGGAAAATTGCATAAAAAAGTGCAGGTCGTAGGTTCTGACCTGTTTGTTGTCCAGGACGCAGATTTAGGGCAGAAAAGTGCGACCTCAAGGCCAGGTCGCACTTTTTGAACCGATAAGTGTGACCTGCAGATCCGGCTCTCTCGGCGGCATATTTCAGAAAAATTTGTCGTCTCAGCTGCGGCTGATGTCTGTCACCTGCGCAATAAGGCCACAAACACACGAAAGTTAAAAATTTGACTGTTTGAGGGTTTTAGGGGTGGAAAGCACCATAAAAAGAGGAAAAACAGAAAATGGAAGAGAAACCCTAGGTCTGAAATAGCTAGATATGCAGGAATATATGAAACAACAGCAGTCGCAAAAGAAAACCCGTGTGGAGTCGCCAATTGTTATTATGATTCTTTCGTCGTAAAAGATCACTTTAGCTATGCATAACAAATAGCCCTAACATCAATTATGGCTGCCAAACATCTTTAAATCTACAATTAGATGATCCAAATAATGCTGCACAAATCTAGATCTAAGCATAAAAGACATTAAGCAGATAAAATACAATATGGCTCCATGCATCCAATAGACAAGACAAGAACAATGTGTTTAAAAGAATGTTTTATATTATATTAAAGAATGGGGCACATGAGAGGAAAACAAGAAAGGTGTTTTCCGGTTCTCCTCAATGGGATGGGTTCTTGAAAGTCCTCAACGTTTCAGATCTAAAATTCCTCTCTCTTATTGTGGTAGAAAACCCAAACAAACATAGAACTCAATGGGAGCTCACAAGGCAAAAATGGAAAATGGTGACCAAGAGTAGATCCAGAGTGATCTAATGCAATGGAGGTGACTAATGAATGGGGAAAACCCTCCTATTTATAACAAAATATTAGGGTTATCTAGAACTTGTTGCATGAATAAAATATTATTAATCACATTCTAGAACCACCCTTTAGGAATATTTTATTATATTTGTTGGCGGGAAAAGGTCTTTTGACTTGGGTCAATTCCTTTATTTATAAACAATAAATAAATAAATGATTTATTTATTATTTTAGGGAGATGGTGGGAATATAATGAAATAAATAATTATTTATTTAATTATTTAAAAATGATTTAGTCAAATTTAACTAGGAATATTATTAAATAATGATTTAATAACTTATTCCTAGGAAATAATTAAATAAATAATGATTTATTTAATTAATTTCCTTGCTTTGGGTTAAATATGACCAGGAAATATAGACAAATGTTATTTTACGTGGTGAAAGCGATTTTACTTAGGGTAAAATTGGTCTTACATGGTGTACTTGGGTTCATCTAATGATAATGGGTTAGATGACCAAAAAAATGGTGTAACACATGCACTAAGAACAATGCTTATGCAAATCATCATTAAACAAAGAAAGAAAGCATATCTTGCAAATTAAACTTTCAATGTTCCAATAACATAGCAGAATATGAATCCCTTCTCTTAGGCTTACATCTATTAAAAAATTTAGGAGCCACAAGAATTAATGTGTATGGAGATTCAGAACTAGTCATTAAGCAAGTCAATGGGGAATATAACGCAAATCATCCCAGATTTAGAGCTTACCGAAATGATGTCATGGACCTTTTGAAAACTTTCGAGGAGTCCAAATTGATTTTCGTTCCAAGAAAAAGAAATATTTCTGCCCACAATTTAGCCTTTGCAGCTAGAACATGCTTAACGCAAATTGAAACCAAAGACTGTACAACTCAAATTAAGTTTAGACCTGTTGTGCCAGATAATGAAAAATATTAGCAGGTCTTTGAGGGCGACAAGCAGATAGATGATTTCCTGCTTGGCAGGAAAGAGTTTGAATTATCTGATTCTGATTCTACGTCTGACGAAAATTGCCTCAACAAAGAGTCCCTTGAAGGAGATAAACTATCTGGTCCCGTAAAAATCAATGTGTTAACTAAAAAACTTGAAGCTCACACTAAAGAATACAAGGACACAAAAGATGAAGACATTGAGGTATTGTCATCAAAGGATAAGAACATACCTTGGGGGCTAGCACCTTTAGAAGACCTATTTGATTTTAACGACGTAGCAAATAAACCCACTGTAGAATACACAGAGTCTGATGTCAAGGAATGCAACATAGGCACCAAATATCAGCCTAAAATGATTAAATTGGCTGGCTCCTTGCCAGCTGACATGAAAAACAAATTCATTGACTTATTTAAAGAGTTTGTTGATGTGTTTTCCTGGAGCTATGAAGACTTAAAAGCTTATGATACACGAATCATCCAGCACAAGATCCCATTGAAAGAGAACCAAAAACCCTTTAGGCAAAAACTGCATCAGATCAATCCAATACAATTGCCTCTGGTACAAAAGGAAATCAAGAAAATGTATGAGGCAGGAATCATAGTCCCTGTGAGGTTTTCAGATTGGGTTTCTAACCTTGTAGCTGTGAGGAAAAAGACAGGAGAAATCAGATTGTGCATTGATTTCAGAAACCTTAACAGAGCCTCCCTAAAAGACAATTACCCTCTACCCAAAATGGAACACATCCTACAAAGGGTAGTTGGTTCAAAGAGGGTTTCTCTGTTAGATGGTTTTTCATGGTATAACCAAGTTTTAGTACTCCCAGAAGACCAACTCAAGATAGCTTTCACCACTCCCTGGGGCACTTTCATGTATGTGAAAATGCCTTTTGGATTAATGAATGTTGGGGCCACTTTCCAAAGGGCCATGGACATTGCATTTTCAGAGGAGATAGGGTGCTTCATTGTAATTTAACTTGATGACATAACAGTTTATTCCAAATATGATGAAGAGTACTTGAAACATTTAAGAAAGGTCCTTGAAAAGTGCAGAAGGTTTGGGTTATCTTTAAATCCCAAAAAGACAGTGTTTGGCCTTCAGGAAGGTAAACTCCTTGGCCATATCATGTCAGAAGAAGGGATTAAAATAGATCCAAAGAGAGTTGAGGGAATACTACAGATTAGCCAACCAAGGAACATAAAGGAATTGCAGTCCTTTATTGGAAAGATTAAATTTTTGAGGAGGTTCATTCCCAACTTGGCAGAGCTCCTTAGAAACATGACTAATATGCTCAAGAACGAAGTAGGAGTGAAGTGGACTGTAGAAGCCAAAAAATCCTTCAAATTGGTGAAACATGCACTCACCCGGGCACTAGTCCTGATCAGCCCTGACTTTTTAAAGGATTTCCTTATTTTCTCCTTTGCCTCAGAGCATACTGTGGCTGCAGTCTTGTTGCAGAAAAACCCAGAGGGACAGGAACAACCTATTGCTTTTTTCAGCAAGGCTTTAAGGGATGCACCCTTGAAATATAACATAATGGAAAAACAGGCCTATGCTTTGGTAAAATCCTTGAAGGACTTCAGGGTGTATATTCTGCATTCTCACATCATTTCCTATGTGCCTAATATAGTGGTAAAGGACATCTTGTCACAAGACCCAGATGGAAAGAGGGGCAAATGGATTACTGCTATATTAGAGTATGATTTGGAAATCAAACCCACCAAACTTATTAAAGGTCGGGGCTTGGCTCAATTAATGGCTGAATCTAATCTACAAGCCCTTGACATTAACATGGTAGATGCCTTGAATGAACAAGAAGAATTACCTGCTCCCACTGTGGAAGAGCAGTTCCAAAACTCACCTTGGTATGCTGACATCTTGTATGTACTTACAAATCTTAATGCTCCTCCTGATTTATCAAAAACAAAGGCAAGGTTTTTAAAGTTGAAAGCTAGGAACTATTGCATTTTAAATGAATGTTTATATTGGAAAGATTCTAATGGTTTATTGCTTAAATGTTTGCCTAAAGTTGATGCAGAAAGGATCAAGCATGAATTCCATGAAGGAGAGTGTGGAGGTCATCTCTATTGGAAAACCATAGCCAATAAAATCCTTAGAGCTGGCTATTACTGGCCCACCCTCTTCCAAGATGTCCAAAAGATGATAGTTTCCTATCACAAATGCCAAATTTTTTAGGGCAAAAGAAAACTCCTTCCTTTACCATTACAACCCCTCATTGCTGAAGCTCCTTTTCAACAATGGGGCCTAGATTTCATAGGATAAATCCATCCTGCTTCATTTTCCCAAAACAAATGGATTCTCACAGCCACTGACTACTTCACCAAATGGATAGAGGCCATACCTTCTAGGAATGCCACAGATTCTATCATTATAAAAAAAATTGAAGATCATATCCTGTCTAGATTTGGCTGTCCTAGGAAGATTATTACTGATAATGCTGCTGCTTTTGGTTCCAGAAAGATGATTGATTTTTGTCACAGATATCAGATTACACTTGGTCATTCCACTGCTTCCTACCCTCAAGGTAATGGGCTAACAGAATCATCAAATAAAAGTTTGGTGACCATCATCAAGAAGCTACTTGAAGAGAATAAAAAATCATGGCATAACAAATTGGTGCATGCTTTATGGGCAGACAGGTTGACCACAAAGAAGTCCATTGGAATGACCCCATACTAGCTTTTTTATGGAGCAGATGCAATGTTTCCTACCAGCCTAGGTGTACCAGTGATAAAGTTAGTCCAAGAAATACAGTCAGAAGAGGACAGCAAGATAAGGAGGATCAATCAGACAATACATCTCCAGCAGATAAGGGAAGAGGTTTACAATAGAGCTCAGACGGTGCAAGAGAGCATAAAGAAATTGTTTGACAAGAGAACAAAGGCTTGTGATTTCAACATTGGAGACAAGGTACTCAAGTGGGACTCCAGAAGAGAGGATAAGGGTAAACATGGCAAATTTGACTGTTTGTGGCAAGGTCCTTACATTATTCAGTGCACCATTGGTCCAAATGCCTTTTTTCTACAAGAGTTAGATGGCACAGATCTGTTTGGGGGTCCTCTCAATGGCAGGGTTCTTAAGCATTACTACTGCTGAGTTCAATTTTGAAGCTTTCATTTCCATTGTAAATACCATTGCTTTATTCAGTATCACAAAAGGAAAAAATACAAAAACAATAAAAAATAAAAGAAAAGAGGGCAGATTGTAAAAATAATAATAATAATAATAATAATAAAATAAAAAATAAAAATAAAAATAAAATAAAGGTATAGCCCCATACCAAAAAGATAAACAAATCTGAAAGTGTGCAAGCTCAAATGCCACTCCTGAAAAACACACTCCTAGTTAGTCAAACAGCCTAATCTTGACTAATTAGTTTTAAATTTACTATTGATAGGATAGTGAATTTGATTTGCCAAACTGTTTAAAATTGGCTTATCAGTAGATAGATTAGGTTAGAAATTAAAGGTTCAAACCTGCTCAAAACCTGAACCTAAGTTTCCAAAGAGAGATGACTCAAATCTATTTTATTTTCTGAGTCAATAAACAGAGTTAAATTTGGTTCTAATCAGCTCAAAATATGAACCAGAGAAAAAGAAAGAACAGCTCGATCAAGAGGCAATCAGAGCTGTAGAAAGGTGAAGGAAGTGCATAAACTTTCAGATCTTAAGCCTTCCATTTTGATTTAAATTTTTCTACAAAATAAATATCTATGTGCAACTTGTTTCTTATGCCATAGATCACAGCAAGTCAAACTGCTTAATCTTGACTTGACTGTTTTTAAATTTCTGTTGTAGAATTTAGAGAATAAAATTTGTTGGACAGTTTAATCCCAACAGATAGTAGATTAGGTAGAGAATCATATGGACTCAACTGTTTAATCTGAGTCCATGGAGAAATAAGGAGTAGAAATAGATTAGATTTCCTGTTTACAAAAGAAATAAAATTTTGTAAAGAGTTTGCCAGTTCAAGTGCACTCTAAAATGAAGAAAAAATGTTAGATCAGTAGGATTGGGTAGGTAGAAAGCTTGTTGATGAAGATCCATTGTTTTCCATAGCTGCTAATATGTTTTCAAGAAAAATAAGAGCATCCAAGCAAAGAAGGCAGCCCAATGGATAAGGCACTAATCAGCCCCCCAGAGAATGCAAGTCTGAAGTTCTTGATGCCTTCAGGAAGGCACCATCCCCAAGTGGAGCCATTGTTGGCCACCTATAAAATTTGTTCTATCAAAAGGTGGCCAAAACATTGTTTAGCCTTCAAGGAACAATTTCATTGCAGAAAGTGCATCTCTTGAAGCCTCTAGAAGACATCGTATCCTTGTTTCAATCTTCATTGTTGTTCCCATTTCAAGCTCAGAAAATTCTGTTGAATTCCATGAGAAAGACTGCTGCAAAATCCACTTTTTTCCCCTTCCTGCACTCAGAAACTAACCTTCATTTTTACTCTCTTTTTCCCCATCAAGATCCCTCATTCTCATAATTTTTCCATCTCCCCTTCATCAAAATCCCTTTCATAAGGTTTTAAGATCCTTTTTGGCCTTATCGAAACCCCCAAAACCCTTTGAAAACCATTGAAGATCCATGAAAAAATTTACATTTTCATATTAAGGGTTTAAGCCCCCTTGGGCTAAGTCCCTAACTCTATAACCCCCGGTCATATGCTTCTCCATGCGCCCACAGGCCCCGCAATCAAGCGCCAAGCCATTTTGAATAAATATTTCTGCCCAAAGTTTGAAACCTTTGGTTATATATTAAATTTGTCGGATTTAGTATGAAAAAAACTTTTCCGCCGGTGAAAAATTCCAAATTAATCTCCGCCATCAATCTGATCTGCTGATTGACGGTGCGGAACCTATCGTGGTCAGTGGTCCCCGCCGCGCCAAACACTGTGCAGAAACCGACGGTATCCATCACACCGCCTTCTGAGGGCTGGCGGTATTTTCCATTTCGGAGCGATTCCATACAATAGTTGACGCGTGGCACCAGCACTATTTAAACCCGCCCCCCCCCCCATTGCACGTTAACGTTCATCCACAGATCTGGCGCGATACTGTTGTGCACCGTCTGATCTGGGGCGGGCCATCTGACGGTAGTCGCTCCCCGAAGATGCACGGGAGTTAACCTAGGCAAACAGTGCCCCTGGCCCACCGTCCGTCGCCCTCCGACGCATCCTCAACTGTCGATCTCCTCTTGAGATCGACAGTCCAGATTTGATTGCATGCCCCACCGTTGCCCGGTCCCAGCGTCGCATCAACATCCACGCGGCAGCTTTCTATTGGGCGGGTCTCCATGTTTTCCTCGTCCAGTCAGCATTTCTGGACCCAGGAACTTTACTTAACATGATTTAATTGGATTTTTGATGTCCGGGTGTATTTTCTAAAGTTTATTGGCGCCCGATCTCCACCGTTGATCATGTGGGCCGATCTCATCCGACGGCCCACGATCATCCCGAACCCCACACGCTATTTTTCGCCGAAACAAAGGTTTTTTAACCGATTTTCTCCAAAAAATGACTCCTCCACGTTTTTTTTCGCCTCCGCTTCCCACCATCGATCTCTACGCGATCGACGGTTCTGATTTAAACTTTTCTTCCGTCGTCTCTTTGACTTTTCCAGATCAATCTCGACCGTTGGATGATGCCATCCAACGGCCATGCTCTCTACATGTGCCTTTTGAAGCAGTTAGCCCATGCACGTAGGATTTTATAATGTTTATTTGTATTTTTGCAGGGTTAAATGGTTTTTCGCCATTTTTGAAGAAAATTCAGAAGCAAAGGGTGACAATTTTCCGGCCACTGATCCATCAAAAAAATTCATCCACAGGATTCGAAATTCACGTTTTATCAATGATTCATGAGGCATTGATGCCATATCATCCCTGCGCGGCCATGTACACCAGCAGAACATCGTTAATCAAGCACCGATCAAAGAGTATCAGCGTCGAAGACAGAATGAACCAGAACAAGAATTTGAAGACCTAAAACACAGATCTCAAGTAAATTAAAGGTGTTTTAGGGAAAGACGAAGACATCTGTCGAGCTGAGAAACCCTCCACCACCATAAGCAGAGGCCAATTGAACCCTCTCCAGCTCCTAAAGACACCTGTAGCCTCACAGAAATCAATGAAGGTTCAGTCATTCCCAGAACAATAGGTGTTTACCTAAAGACAGCCGAACAATTAATACTAATCAAGGATCTTATCTCCAAATTGTCGGCAAAACTATTTTAAAGATTAAGAACCGCCTAGAAGCAAGTATTTTCGATCATTAGACCTCGGGAAGTAGCAACAGAGTTACTCCAACATGACACAGAGCCTCAAAAGTCAACAAAAGTCTCCCACCGAGCTTAATCCTAAGTGTAAATCAATCAATGCAGATAAACACCTGTGAATTTCTTCATCAAGGCCCTCAAAGACCGAAGAGTCATCAATATGTATTAATTGACCCAGGAGATCTTTCATCAATCCCACCTCCTCTTTCTTCTATAAATACTTCTGTAGAAGGTGTACAAATGTTGGTCTTTGGACATCTGAATGCATGTAATGGTTTTATGAAGTTACTGATGCATTGTGTGCAATTTGAAGATAAATAAGCTGATATCAGAAGTTTGAAGTTGTAGAGACCCTCTGGGCTTGCTGATTGTAACTAGTTTGAACATCAAATACAAGCTGCTGATTTATGGGATCCTGATTTGTGTCAATGGTGATGTGTTACTCACTGTCAATTGTTATTTTCTTTAAGGTTTCACTCTGTTCATTGTCTCTGATAAGGAACAGCAAACATAGAGCTAGGACTTACTCTCAGTAGTACCCTACTCTTATTGTAAGCTTTATTTTCTATGTTTTTCTCTTGTTAATACTGAGTATATTAAAGCAGGTTGGTTTCAAAGCACTTGCCTGATCTAGATTGCTCATTATGATGATCATCAGTGTTTTCCTTTAGAATATGCTAAAAGTAGATTGGTTTCAAAGTACTCACCTGATCTTAAGTTGTTCTAACTGTTTTTGAAGGTTTTTTGACTGAAAGTACTTCAAAGCAGGCTAGTTTAAAAGCACTTACCTGATCTCATAATGCTTTTATATTTTGTTTCTCTAAACTCAAAGTAATTCAATGCAGGTTAGTTTAAAAGTACTTACCTCATCACAAAATTCTTTTATGTTTTATCTCTCTAAGCACATGTTGAAAGCAAGATAGTTTAAAATCACTTACTTGATCTTAGATTGTGCATTATTCTTCATTTTGTTTTTTTCTCCACTTCCTATCTGTTTCACTCCATAAATCACCTTAAGATATCCTTTGACAGAAGTGACTTGCCCCATGGATCCTTCTTTAACCTTGTTGTCCTATTAAAATCCTCCTATGACTCCATAGCCCAATGGGTTAAAACTATATTTTCCTTTTTCTATCGGCCAAATCATTCCTTCACTTGCAGACATCTTCACCCTTCATTTTGAACTGCCTTCACCTTCATCATGTCTTTGCCCAACCAAAACAAACAAAACAAAACTCATGCTCTTCATAACTAGCCTAATACCACATTTCAGGCTTTAAATATCACATCTTTAAACTCATTTATAGAGAGATCCCTCTCTGGATTCAGGAGGGCTAGATCCTTGAATCCCAAAGCGGTTTGATGTTACCCCTGTAGTTGGACTTTTTCCAACCTTGCTAATTACATAGACCCTAACAGACCCCACAGATCGTATTTGATTTATGATGATGTGGCAAGTTGACGTGGCAAGCTGACGTGGCAGATGATGTGGCCCTGACCCATATACCGGACATTGCAAGTTTTAAAAGTTAACTACAAAGGGTAAGTGTTATAATCGCTGAAGTGCGATGTGCGATGCGGTGGGGCCCAATTGCAAATCTCAAAGTGCAAGTTTTAAAGGATAACCATGGAGGGTTCATGTTAAAATCACTGAAGTGTGATGTGCAATTCGGTGGGGCCTAATCGAAAATCACAAGTTTTAAGGGATAACCGTGAGAGGTAAGTGGTAAATTAGCCGAAGTGCGATGTGCGATGCCAGGTGGGACTCGATCAAAAGTTACAGACAAGTGATAAGGAAAATTTAAAGACAACAAAATGCAAAGTGTGATGTTGGCACGAACACGACGTGGTTCCAAGATGAAATCTAAAGGATTTCAAGTCCGGGCTTATGATTTTTGTGGGCCATTTTATGAAGAAATAGGCAAAACATGGCAGAGAGACTCGGGTAAGTGACCCAACACAGAGCAAAGGAGAAGAGAAGACTAAACACAACAAGCACATGTAGAAGAGGCAGAGTCGGGTAGCAGGTGACATGATGACAACGTTCAAAATGCAAAAGGCATAGGCAGAGTTAGGCATAAGAACATATAATGGCACTGTGGGAAGCGCGACAGTTGGGTCAAGTCGAGCACTGAAGCGTTGTTACAGAACTGTGCAGCTATCGCATCATAACCAGAAGGGACACCTCAGCACTTCTGGGGGACGCATCAGCAAGATCAGATTTGTAAAAGCGAACCATATTTCCAGTTTCAATTTGTTTTCTTGGCATGATTGCATAAGTAATATTAACAATTTAGGTAGTCGAGTAGTTTCAATAAGTTTAGCAGTTACAAAATACTTTGATGTATTTAAGTAGATAGAAATAAAGAAAAAGGGTTCCAAGTTTTGGACCTCTGGATGACTGTTAATTTGGTACTGAATTTTCTAAGAAATTAATGAAAGAAGATCAAGTTTCCTACACCTGTTAATGTTGATATGTATTTCCAGTTTCACTCTGTGTTTATTCTTCTTTGAATGAAGTGAAGTAATGTAGCAGTCAGTCTCTTAATTACATCTATGAGTAAGAGTTAAATAACCTTAATTTGTGCTCCTTCACTCCATCTCTCCTCCCTTCACAAATTCCTGATGAAACTTTAAAGTAATAGATTCTGTGTTTACGGCATATTATTTTGAGTTTCCTCTCTCTCCATGAATTTCCTCTGAAACTTAAAAGTGGTAGATTATATGTTTTCAGCATATCATTTTGAGTTTCCCTTATAGCTCTTCTTTTCATTTCATTAAAATATCAGCAGTTTATGGCATTGTTAAGGCTTTAATTATATCAAATTATTGAGGGTATTAAGTAATTAAATTCCAAAGGTGTTAAACAGAGGCCATTTGATATTGTAATTTTGACATACATTTATAAAATGTCTTAAGCACTGATTACTTACCACAGCCAAGGGATTGTTTCTTGAGATACAACAAGGACCAATTTTCACAATCTTCTTTTTATGTTGTCAAGGATACTCTCATCCGGGCATCATTAATGTATCCCCCCAATTATCAGAGTGATTATTTCTTATATATCGTCGCGGCTTATACAACCATTGTTATGGTATTTGTCCAAGTATAAAATGGGATAGAATATCCGATCTAATATTTGATTCATAATCTCAATGATACAGAAGTGAAGTATTTGTACATAGAAAAGCTTGCCTTGGAAGTTGTTCAAGTTGTCCAAAGACTATATCCTGTTCCTGAAGACCATTTTCATTTCAAATTGCAACCCCATGACTTACATCTTATCACGTTAATTGTTGGAGGGCAAGTATTCAAAATGGATTGTCATTTTGCAGGAATTTGATTTGGAATTCATCAAATCCAAGTCAAAGAAGTCTTTAATTTTGGTTGGGCTTCTCTGTGACCTTCCCTCTGATAGTACTGCTACTACATTGGAACAATCTATTCCTAACGAGTCTCTTTTCTGATCATATCATTTGATCCTTGGTATGGGGATTTTATCATTTATCTCCAGACCTAAAATTTTCAGCCTAAGACCTATCACTCTAACCAGCGATGTATTCGATACCAAGCCAAAGATTATATGACCGTCGGTGATACACTTTATCATCGTGGTGTCGATACGATTTTAAGAGGGTGCCTCACTCATGAGGAGGCTGAAAAGGCTTTAAATGATTGTCATGTTGGGGCTTGTAATGGACACTTGTCTGGATATGCTACCTCGCAGAAGATACTCCACACTGATTACTTTTGGCCTACCATATTTTGCGACTGCATCCTTGCGGTTAGAAGTTGTCATGTGTGCCAGATATTTGATCGGAAAATCCGCAAACCGCCAGTGCCAATGCATCCTATTTTCTGTGTGGGACCTTTTCAAAATGGGGTATTGACTTCATGACCTGTAACCCTTGTTCGTTCGAGGGGCATGGTTATATTATTGTCACAGTAGACTACTTTACCAAGTGGGTCGAATCGATGCCTACATTTAATAACACAGGACAAACAACTGCATTGTTTTTCTTTAATCATGTCATTGCACGATTCGGGGTCCCACGGGATATAGTCACAGATCATGGTTCGCATTTTTGCAACCATGTGATGAATGAATTGACTTCCAAATTAGGATTTTCACATGATAGTTCTACTCCTTATTATCCACAATCAAATGGACATGTTGAGGCTATTAACAAGATTCTTAAATGAATTCTTCAATAAATGGTACGAATTCGTAAATGAAATTGGGATTTAATCATGTACTCGACCTTGTGGGCATACCGAACCTCGGTGAGAAATGCAACCGGATTTACCCCCTTTCAATTGGTGTATGGTCTGGAAGCTATCTTTCCAATCCAATGTGAAATGCCATCGTTAAAACTCGCAATAGACTTGTTACCTGACACCTCTGCTGAATAAGATCATATTTTTAACCTCATCCATCTTGATGAAATGTTTCGTGAAGCCCAATTTTCCAACGAAGCGCATAAGAGACGTATAAAGGTGTAATACGACAAGCATATCCAGCCTCACATTTTCTTAGAGGGTGACCTAGTCCTTCTTTATGATCAGGAAGCTGATGTAATAGGTATAGGTAAATTTGAGCCATTATCGCATGGCCCCTATATTTTCAAAAGAGTTCTTACTAAGGGTGCCTACGAGTTGGTAGATTACGATGGAATTCCATTGGCGCAGGCCCGAAATGGGTTGTATCTGAAATGTTACTATGCTTAATCATGAGCGTAGTAATTTTTTGTATTATATTGTATATATGTTATTGATTTGCATTTACTATCTTAGTTTGTTTTCTATATTTTTCTTGAAGTTAGTAATCTACTTTACATTTCATCGCAGATGTCTGAATCTTTGGAACCATTTGTTGGGTATGCTGATGGTGCTAGTCCTAGTATGTAGAATCTATCCTCTGCAGCGTGGGCCATTTTCACTTCGAATGGCGAGTTAGTGAGTTTTAAAGGGACTTGTATTGGTCAGTCTACAAACAATATCGTTGAGTATAGTTCGTTGATCGAACTTCTCTTGGATTCCATTTCATTTGGTATTAACCATATCATCATAAGGTTAGACTCACAACTTGTGGTACTGCAACTTACTAGTGTTTATAATGTTATAAATCCAACACTGCGTCATATGTTCCTAAGAGTTCAAATTTTGGAAAGAAATTTTGATTTCATTCAATATCAACACATTTCTAGAAATTTGAACACATTAACTGATTCTTTAGCGAATTATGTTATAGACAGGAATTTGCAACACATGTAAAGACACATTCACATAATTGAATAGGATTGTGCAATAAACATAGGAAAACATTGAAATCAAATCGATAGATAGTTATAGGTTTTTACAAAATTTGTGCCCAAGACACATTGGTCATCTGACCTCAAAATGTATGCAACACGTCAAAAGTAAACTAGTGATGCTCATGGTAACATGTTAATGATCTAGATATCCTATGCAATAACCGCATCCAGCGGTTATGAACACCAATAGTATGACACTGCAGTCGCATGGGTAACTCTTCGATCCAACAATCTAGAATCCCAAAGGTCAATCCCTCTATCTGCTGCTGAAGCTCAGCAAGAGTCTCAGCCATATCCAAATCCTGAAGGACTGCTCTCTCGACAACCCTCTATGTTGGCTCATCCACTCCATGCTCTGGCTCTCCCACTAGTTGAACTTGAATCACATATGCATTACATCAACACTTTATTTTAGTCTTGGGAAAACATTAAAATACAAAAACATGTATAAACCTTATAAAAATCAAAAAATATGGTCAAAACATTCTTACCAATTGCACCCCACTGAGTGCCTTCTAGTAAAGCTAAATATAGATCTCCTTAGAAGTCGACACCTACATATGCATAGTCATCGATGGTGATAATATGTCACTTGAACCAAGTGAAGAATGCAGTCGAGAACACAATTGACGTTTTACCAGCATGTCTAGCCATCAGTTCTACCCATCTCTGCATCCTTGGATCTCTAGGGTTAGATACACCCAACGTCACATGTTGACGCTACATCAGTGGAATCCACTCTAAGGAAAAATAAATGAGGATCAAACCATAGTTGAAATATTTCTTTCTCCTCCCTTTGCCTTGCTCAGTTGTTCTTTCATTTGAGAGAGTACAGCTTCAGCCCAGTTGAAAACTACTGGTTCCATGAACTATTACACTAAAAATTGTCACCATGACATTTTACTGTCTGTATGGGTTCATAATTACTCATATATTACTCCCTTAGAAGTCTACAAACATCAAGTTCCTAAAACCAAGCCTTGAAATTGAGAGAAAAGCTTATAAAAATCATAAAAATACTTGTACCGCACTTTCTCTTAATATTACCTGCAGTGCCTCATCTGTTTTTTCTAGAACATGCGGAACCGGCCGCACTTTTTCTTAATTAAAGGTGCGGTTCCCTATAAAAGGTAAAGTGAAGGTGGAAGTAAAATTTGGAAGCCCAGCTGGTTGAATCTGGAAGCTTCTGGAAGCAATTATCTGGTGGAAAGTTTGCTCCTTTCATGTATATTCATCCCTCCATTAAAGGAGCCTACCCCTTGGTATGTGGAACTTAATTCCTTTGAAAGAGGATTCTATCCCCTCTTATTTGGAGCTGCAACCTCTTCTCTTTTGCTATAAATTGAGGCCATAGTTCAGCCTCAAGGGGAGCTAGACTTTGATATTTTTTTACGAGAATTGCTGGAGAAACTCAGACTCTCTTAACTGATTATCATATGGGAATGATTACACACTCATGTGTATGTTAGTTGAGAGAGTGCAAAGGCTTGTCAAAGTACAGGAAACACTTTTTCCGGACCCTGGAAGGACTTGTACGATATCAAGGCGAAGACGGTTGTAAGGCTCCTTTTTTCACTAAAGATAATACGAATGGATCCTGTTTTCTCAATGAGTTGTTTATTTAAATGGATTATTTCTTGAATTCCTTGATCATCAAGATATATTTTTGGTTTATGAATTAATCTATATTATGCAGGTGCTTCTGATTCTTTCATGTTTTTTATTGCAGATCCCGAAAGGAGACGTATTCAAAGCGACAGAAAATAAGACTACGAAAAACGTTGGACTACAGGTAAGTCCCAAATCCTTCATTATAGATAATTCTAGATCAAATATAATCTAGAGAAAGTAGTTTACATTTTTCTATTTGTTGCTAGTTATCCGTAGGATACTAGGGAGATCTGTCTTGTTCGCAAGAATGATTTACCTATCCAACATGCACTCTAGCGCATACTACATATAAGATATGTTCGCTACAAGTAGTGTAGCAGCACCAACAAGCTTTGCAATCGTGAATAAGATGGTTCTAAATGGAAAATCAGGAACATCACAGATTTTTATTTTCCCATCCTTGCTTAGCTCTACCCCTGGATTGCAATATTGCAATATATAGTCTCTCACCGTCTCTCCTCCAAGAGCAGACCCTGAGAGAGAAATGGGTAGGCCTCTCCTCAACAAACCTGTCAGAAAATAGATATCCTCCACTAAAATTGAGACAAATTGGTTCCCAATATGAAATGCCTCAATTTCTGGATCCAATGCATGAACAAGGAACTCCAATAGTTCCATATATTGCCTCATACCTGATAAACAGAAGTAATTCAGCAACCCACAGTCTCTAAGGGCTCTTATAGTACCCGGATCATTTAGGGAAATCTTGTTTTGTTCTTCGTGCTCTCTTTCCCTCCAAGTAATCATCATTTTTGTCTATTGAATCCCTTAAACACAACCATAAGACTCATTAGGACCCTTTTCATGCAAAAAACTAGGCAAAATTTGGGCACACTGCAAGAATAAAAAATGTGAATTGCTCCCAAAGCGGCCTTGGACAAGAGACAGTGATTTGCATATGCACCTAGCCTTCATTTCAGGTGCATTCCAATTCAGGTTTTGACATCCAAGGGTGTGTTTCCCTCTTTTTAAAATATATTTACCCTAAGGAGCCCAAATCCCTAAAAAAATGCAATGAAATGAAACAAAAAGACTAGTGAAAGAAATAGGAGGTTTATGGCACCAACCTGGATCAAACGGCGAGGAAAACCGTCCACAGATGGTGATCGCAATCAATAGTTGAATATCGGGGGAAAAAACAGGTTCAGAGCTCCAAAATGAAAATGGTAACTTTCAAATGGTAAAACTCTTTTAATTAGTCATTTGATTACTTTCAAAACATATTTATTGTTGTGACTATGGTTTTATTCATTTTTTATCATGAAACATGTATTAGTCGTGCAAAATTTATTTCAAGAATGACTTGACCACAAAGCATACTTTTATCCTTATTTTTTGAGCTTTGATAAAAATGAAAAATGACTTGAAGCGCACTTTTATCTCTTTTTCGAGCTTTGATAACAGCAAAAAAGGAACCCTGGAATCTTCTTTCAACTCTTTTCAGACTCTGATAATGTGAAAATATTTCCGAGCACTTGTCTTTTCGAGCTCGTAAATGTAAATGAATTGACATATACTCAGTATAATTTTAACCCTTTTCCGGACTGAGATATATTATTTACGAAAAAGGAAAGCCTTAGTCGAACATGGCTAGAAGGTTCTCTCAGATATCATTTTACAATTTTTTCAGATTTGAGCGACAACTTTATGAAAAAATACTTATGGAGTTTTCTTTTGTCCTCTTTTTCAAACTCTCTAAATACGAAAAAGGATCGGGCTTTCACTGTCGTTAAGCTCGTTAAAACATAAAATAGCGACAGGCTTGTTGATCATGGCAAGAATCGATTTTCATTCATCGCTAGACTCGTTAAATTATTAAAGAGTGATACATTATTCACCCGAAGGGTTGAATTATATATCAAGCATATGTTATCCTCCTCAAGCTTGTTAAAAAATAAAGAGGTATTTCTTGAAAAATGACCGAGGACAATTTGGGAAAGTGAATAGAACTTTTATGGTAGCAGGTCGCTCTTGAACAAGACACTTCACTCCATCATCATGACTATTTGGGTTAGGTAATATTCTTGACAGTTCATTCACACCTATGGTTCATCATACCTTCACTTCAGTTTTGGTTGAATGCTGCCAACTCATCTCAGTGTCGCCGATATGTTCAAGAGAAGTCATCCAGTGAGTACTCATCCTTCTGAAATACTCATAAACATTCATTCTCATAATAGTCATCCCTGAACATTGCTATATCAAGTCACATTTTGTCTCTGAAATCAGTAACTGCCATTTCGCAATAAATTAACTTCCTGTCGACATAAAATCATCCTCCAGAAGTTTACTTAGAAACATCATCTTCCAATACCATGAGGCTTGTTACAGCATCGACAAGATCCTCACTTTCAGACTTTTGATCGAAATATTTTGTTTGGCATTCGACATCAAATCATCTATTCACACCTTACAAAATGTACTACAGTACCTTGAGAGTCATTAACATCAATGGTGGTTCTCTCGCATTTGTTATCAACTCACATCATTGGTTGGTAATCAAACAATGTCTTACCATGTTCGACTACAAATCATATATTCGCGTGGCTAGACTTGTTCCTGAACGATCAAGTGAACGAGATAAGAAGACCCCGAATCTAGTTTCAGCCATTTGGGCTGCGATTTTAGGATTGTTATACACATCATATATACGGTGACCTTACATACAGATTGTCATCCGAACATGGGCCTATATCTGTAGGAATGTATCTATTGGGAAGCATTCCAATGTAGACGACTTTCTGCACTATGTACATGTTATTAGATAGTTTATGTGTTGAGCATGGCAATGCCTCCCTCAGAAATTCGTGATCAAGATGAAAATATCATGATGTAATGTATTGTAAGATTGATGCAGGTCGCCACTCCGCTTCAGTTCCATCCCATCACGTCGTAAAGCATCTCATTCAAAATATATTGTTATTATTCTAACTTCATGCTTTGGGGGGCAGTTGTTATAGGTCAATTTGGGCATCATCCCCCATGACCTAGTCAAACCAGACATCATCCCCAGGACCAATGAAATAGGGTCTATCATCCCCTTACATTTCAGTTGCTACATTCCCTAATACAAGAAAAAATCATTCATGACTTCTATTGTGAGATTTCCAAGGTTTGAAGTATATGTTATATCACTTATGAGCTCACCAACGCTACCTGTCAATGAACTAATTGCATTGCATATGTAGCTCCCTACATTCAATGGTGCACTGCAATGCACTTCTCGACATTCAAGGGTGTGTTGGTCAAATGGGAGCGAAATTATCATTGTTATGGAATATCCACATGGCTAGTGCCTTATAGAAGAGTCCATATGTGTCAAAATTCGAATCCAAGTGTCCATATAACACCTCTGAACTTGGAAACATGTCTTGCTTATTATTAGAAATTCATTCATTGAGAAACTACCATCATTTGCCCTATAAATTGAGCATAGATCCTAGTGTTAGGGAAGGAAGAATTTTGGTAAAGAAATGTTGTTGGATTCTCAATTGAGAGAGTGAAAGAAGTGATATGATATTGTTGAGATTTTGAATGTGATGAGGCTGGGATGAAGTTGGAGCTGGTGACATCGAATCGATCATTGGTTGTAACCTCCCCCTTCTACTCTTTAATAAATATTTTTGTTCATTTTCCCATATATGTATCTATTTATGTTTCTATTTCTCATGAAATGGACTCTTGAATGATATATATGTTTCATGTTTAATTTATTTAACTGATTAAGATAAATAGGCATCTGTATATTGAAATCTATTTGCTTTTCTCTGTTTATACATGCAGGAATCAATCTGGTGATCTAATTTGGATTGGAGATTACAGTAAAAGCAACAGAAGGATAATAGGAAGTGCTTGGATCAAAAGTAGGTTCTTATATATTTCTGTGTGTCTATGTATTCTTAGATAAATTGATAGAAAAGTATTTAATCTGATGTTCTAAGTGCCTAGCACCACACTTAGGGAATTTTATTCATCCGTAGAGATCATAATTATGCATAAAAAACTTCCAGTTCAAACAATATTGCCAAAACTTGATGAGGAGGGAAAAATTATATTGGAACCTGAACCAGTCATGGAAATAAGAACTCGACAACTACGAAATCGATCAATTTTAGAGTATCTCATAAAGTGGAATAACTTACCCACTGAAGGTTCTACATGGGAGGATGATAATTTTATACAGAAGCATCTGGAGCTACTCAAGTGTTGAGGACAACACCTTTTTGAAGGAGAGGGGCATGTTAGGTCCCTATATTACTAGTATAGTCCCTTATTGTTGTTAGTGTAACCCCCTTATTGTTATTATTGTACCCTTGTAACCCCCATATTGTTATTATTGTGCCCTTAAATTATTATTGTTAGGTCGGCTAGGATTACATTGTGGCCCCATGGGCTTCTATATATAGAAATGAGGTTTTTTCATTTGTATCATCCAAGAATTATTCATTTATGTAATGTAAAGGAGGTTGCCTCCTTGAAGTGGCTTATTTCTAAGGCGTTGATCTCTCTTTTCTTCTATTTTTGGAGTTGGTTTCATAATAGGGATCGAAGCCAGAGAGATCCAATACATCGGAATAGCCATCAGAATAGATTTAATAAGAACCAATTTCCCAGCTCTGGAAAGCCACTTGTGGCTCCAAAGATTTATCCATTTTTCAATATTCGAAACCATCCAAAACCAGTCTCATTTTTGGTAGGAATCTGGTTTGAGGGAAAACCCAAAATATTTAATGAAAGATTCGAACGAGGACTGGTTGAAAGGGAGGACATTGAAAGTCCAAACTAGGTCTGCCTCCAAAATGCCTTCTTGAGTAAGGGAATAATTTTGAAAGCTAATATTCATACCAGTAGCTTTCATAAAGAGATCTAGCATATATTTTAGGCACTGAATCTCCAACCTGCTCCCATTGCAGAACAATAGGATGTCATCGACGAAAAGGAGATGAGAAATATAGAGATCTGTGGCCACTTAAACACCCTCAAAATCCCCATTCCTCCTGTCCTAGTGAAGAAATTGACTAAGACCCTCAGTAGCCAACAGAAACAGGAGTAGAGAGAGGGGGAAACCTTGTCTCAACCCTCTTTTATTGAGAAATAAAGGGGATGCTTCCCCAGTAATAAGAACATTGAAGGACACATTTATAATACAACTCATGATCCAGTTTATGAAATCAATGTGAAAGCCTAGATGCATCAGAAGAAGCCTTAGGTAGAGCCAGTTGATACGATCGTAAGCCTTCGAGAGGACAATATTCACTATCATACATTTTTTCTGGAATAATTTAATACTATGAAGAGTCTCCGAAGCCACCCCAATGGCTTCATGAATTTTCCTCCAAGAAACCAAATTGTTCTTTAGATATAGAGTTAGATAATATGGGTTTTAGCCTATTAGAAATAGTTTTTGCAATTACTTTGTAAATACAGTTAAAAATGGAAATACATCTAAAATCATTGAAAGAGATAAGAGAGTCCTTCTTCGGAATGAGAACCAAAAAGGTCATCTTGAGAGCATCATGGATGTGACCCCAAGTCCTGGACTCTTCCACTACATTCGTGATGGTATCCCCCATCGAATCGAAGAAATGTTGGAAGAATTCCACCGTCCAACCATCCGAACCAGGGATTTTATCTTTTTGCATGGATTTTATGATAAGCTCAACTTCTTTCTTCTCCACCTGAGCCAAAGATAGTTGTTTTCCTCCTCGTCAGCATAATGAGGAAAAATTGTGCAACCCGAATGATTTCCCCAATCGAGACCCCTATCTGGTCATCATAAATATTCTTCAAATAATATTTTCCCAAATGAGAAAGGTCTTTGAAATATTTTTCCATGTCTCCCTCCGGGGTTGCAAGTTCCCACATGGTATTTGTGTTCTTTCGGCCCTTGGCATAATCATGGAAAAAATTTATGCTCTCATCACCGGCATTAAGCCAAATGGCTCTGCTCTTCAAACTCCATCTTTCTTCATTGTCACTCAATATTTTCCTTCTCCTACTTTCAAGCTCTTTGATCCTACCTCTCAAGGCTTCATCTATAAAGACTTCATCCTCATTGCCATACATCTATTCCAAACAGCCTAAAATGTCCTGAAGGGATTTTGAGTCTAATTTCTCTTTCTCCTTTTCCTAGCTTATGGTAGCCTTATTTATATTCTTCAAGTTATTAATAAGCATGAGCATATGAACCACTTTCAGCAACACAGACAAGTCTCCAAGTATCAAGCGCAAATTTGTGGTAGTCCCCCTCCTTGAGCCAGCCCGCATTGAATTTAAAGGGGGAGGAAGGTTTTTTTATTTGGGGGCCAGACATCTCAATTAAAATCGAGGAGTAGTCTGACTCAACTCCCGTGCCAACACATTGGCGAGAACTAGCAACCTTACTAGCAAAATCATCACTCAAGAGAAAACAGTCCAGTATTTTAGCAATCATGGCCTCACCCACCCGGTTTTTTCTCCAAGTAGGAATAGACTTAATCCAATTTGAATCAATCAGGTTGCCTTCCCTCAATTTTCTAAGGAATAAATCTGCAAGGGGGTTCGTCCTAACATTCGGACCCCAGGCCTCTGATCTTCCTAAAGAGAAATTTAGGTCACCTCTAACAATCAGGTTCAAGGATTTCATGAATGATTTATCTAATAGATTATTCTAGAATCCCACTCTTTCCGCACAAGGGCCATAAATGTTAACTAAAGTGAAATTTGAGACGAGTTCCATGGATGAAACCTCCACCCTGATCAAGAGATCTAAGGTCCAATAATTAATGAGTTTGACAGTGCCATTTTTTATACCTATAGTAAGGGCTCCCGAGCGCCCCCTAACATCAGAGGTAACAAAATACCACCGAGGGAGGAAATATGAGAGAAAAGTAGAGAGATGTTCTCCCAATCCCAAAGTCTCTTGTAGTAATAAGATATCAGGTTTGTAATGGGAAATGAGACTTTTAAAAGCTATTTTTTGGGGGGCGCTAGCCAAGCCCCTACAATTGAATGATAACACAGTCATTTAGTCACCAACTCCGGGGAAGCCACTTCTCTAAGTGCTCCTTTGAGGGATAGTTGTCTGCCATTAACAATATCAATTATGGCCTTTAATTGAGCTTTGGAGAGATCAGACTTTCTCCCCCTCATTATTTTGACTTTATCAATAGGTGACAATTTTCCCAACCAACCACATACTTCCTTCTCCAACAGTTTCTTATCGCTGGGCCTTAGGTTGTAGGGAAAAATATCAATAGAGATCTTTGGGATAGTTGTTATAATTCTATCCATATCCAGAGAGATATTGCTAACACAGAGTGAAGAATTTGAATCCCACCTAGAGGGACCAGGCAATCTCAGGCAATTTAAAAATAGATCAAAATATTTTAAAGCGGGAGATGAGGGGAAAGGGGTAGTACCCACTAAATCCGACATTGGATCAGCAGGGATGGATGCCATCTACTCTTGGTTGGGCTCCATAGTCGCATCCTGCATGTCCTTTGTATTTGTAGGAGTCAGGACCTCCCTGTGAGTATCTTCCCCCGTATGAGTGATATCCACCATATCATCCCCTCCCACTTTGTCATCCACCACCTCCTGATGAGGGGCTTCATATCTAATGCGTGGGCCATGGGTATTCCCACTTTTTTGTCTCATGCTTTTGCTAAAGCCAAGAGGGCAGTCCCAAGTCAAGTGTCCCAGCCTGTGACATATGTGGCATCTGAAGGGCAGATGTTCATAATCAATCAAATGTTCAATTTCATGGCATTCTTCATTCTCATAATCTTAGCAATCAAACCTTCTCTCAGATCCAACCTAACCAGAATATGAGCATTGTTCCTGGAACGGGTTTCCAGAAAGGATATATCTGCCTCCAAAAAGGACCCCAATCTGTTTCCAATTGCCCGAAAAACCTCCATCGTCCAGAAGTGTGGAGGGAGTGGACGAAGTCTGACCCACAAAAGTATCTCATCCACCCTCTCTTTTTTAGCATCAAATAATGGCATCCACTTCTTAAATAGAATTGGGGCAATGCCAAAACCCCACTATCTCTTTAAAACCCATTCTAGGGTTGTTGGGTTCTTGAAGTTCACCATAAACCATCCTTTTGATAGGTTAATTACCTCCACATCCTTGTCCAGAGCTTTAGCCCAACTCCTCTTTATCCATTCCATTATGTATTCTGCAGGGAAAAACTTTCCTCTGGCTCTACCCACCAGGATAGATTCAAAAGCCGCCATCACCCTGTCAAAATGAAGGTCTACCCCAAAGACCAACTTCGGGCATTCGGATTTCTCCTTAATGACTTTCCCTTTCTTTCTCTTCACACTGGCTTGACCATCAAATTTCACTGAAAACTTTGAAGATTTGGATTGTCCTCATCAGGCTTCCCACTGCTTTGTGTTGTCAGAGGGGTTTTTTCCCCCATCTAGAAAAGCATCGTCCCCTTCCAGTCTTAGAGGTGGAGCCAACAAACCAAATGTCGGGACCCCATTTCCACCTGTCCAAATGCCTGGACAATCCTCCACAAAGTTCTCACATTCCCTTTTGCTGATAAACCCCGGCTGTGTCGTGCGACTGCCACTCAAGCCTCCAAAAGTAAAGCTACAGAAACCTTCTTGGGTTACCCATTTATAGCAATTGCGCCCAATAATTTCATACACATATAACCCACCTAGATAAAGAGTATCGTTTCCCGAACTAGAAACAAAGGTCTCAGTAATTTTTTGCCAAAAAGACCCTCCACCTTTTACCTCAGAAAATCTTGGAACCCCGGCTCCGGGGTTTGAACCAAAACCTGACTTTCCTTCACCACCCACCCCAAAGATGATGTCCTCCAAACCACCAGACGAAAATATTGTTGGATGGGTACAAGTGTTTTTAGGACCTTTTATTTTCACCGAGGTTGTAACCAAACCACATCTATCAACCAAAGACCCCTTTGAAACTGAGAGAGAGGCTATCATAGGATTTTCAAAGACACGAGGGGTTAGGGTTTTGAGGTCTACCCCTCTAAGGGAGGCAAACCCCTCCATAAGGTTCCACCTCAGCTTCTCCTCCCCGACTCGCTCATAATGTGACCAGGATGGAAGGGTAACCTTGGCCAGGTTTTGTTTAGTTGGTTCCAACCCCCAAACGGACATAATATCCTCAACCATGGGTTCCACGTCAACAAACTCCATCTCCTTTCCCATAGTGCATGTAATGTTCCCAATTTTTGCAGCTAATGGGAATATTGCATTTTATTTTCAGTTGCTTAACTCATGAATAAAAGTGTAAAGGAGGAACTATAAAAATCCAAATCAGAAAAATAAATCAATGCCAATGTGAACATGGAAAAATCTGGGCCCTCTTAATCAAATAAACTTAGGTGTGAAGAGGAATTGAGAGGATTGACTAGGTAAACATGACCAAATCACAGCAATGTCCAAATACATTGAACCTCCTCATTGATCAGCGCAGTCTTAGATGGAGACCCTCCATGTGAAAAGGGTTAACTCATTGGAGGTGGTTTAGGGTTTTCCAAACCCTAATGTTATAAAAGAAAGAGGAAAGCCACAAGTAAAAGGTAGTTGAAGATAATTCGATTTTGAGGTTGCTTAAGCAACTCAAAATCTCTGGCTGTTTAGCTAGAGAGAGGAATTTCATGTTTAGGAATTCCTCCTCCTTCATTGAGAAGCTCTTGAAGGAGTATGTTCTAAAATTCCTCACATCTAGGCTTGAGGCCAAGCTTCCTCCTCCATCACATCATTATTTCTGTTGGGCAGGAATTGTTGTGTTGCAGGGTGTTGCAGTGAGGGGTTTTCAACACCACTTCCAGATCTAGTTTTGCAGAAAAGGGAGCATTCCTTTCTCTGGGAGATTAGTGAGGAAGCATTGAGCTTCAATTCCAAATCTTGGCATCAGGCCAAAGGACCTTCCAACATCATCTGTGCAATATACTTCAGAAACTGCGTCATTTTTCCAGTGCATTGCTGCAGCAGGGTTTCTACCCTAGTTTGGTGCTTATCTCCTTAAGGAAGGGCCATCCATTCTTCCGAAAAGTTTGTATTTCAGCCCTCTTATGTAATTTTTTATATTTAAGCTCATATAATTAGAGTTTCAGATATTCTACATTTTCCAGATCCATATTCTGCACATCTGATACTTATATTTGTTCTTTCATGAAATCCCCTTGCCGGGTGACCTATTTGATGTATAAAAGGAGCAAAATCTCTATTTTTATTCATTCTCTATTATAATAAACTTAATATCTGATGTTTCAGACATATTTTTTCTAATTTATTCAGAAATTATGCTCTATATGCTTCATCCATTTTCTGCATACTTCAAGTCATGGGAAATCAGCAATTTTAAGATTATCCGGGAATGGAGGAACTTTTTAACATAGCTATAATGCTTTGTTTGAGCTGAAATTCGAAGCATAGGTCCCTCATGACCTAATATAAAATAAAATCCCACCATTTCCCTTAATTTTATGCATGTTTCTAAATACATCCATTTTGGGCCATAAATCCTCAGTTTTCCCCACTATTGGATGAAGGGATTGAACATATTTCTTTCTGATGTGTTTCTAATTGATGTATGGGTTTCTATCAGCATATTTTGTGTATTTACAACTCTCTACACTTTCTGCAGGCATTTTTCCCTTGCTACAACCCTCATTGGGCATTTTCTTGAAGATAACTAGGTGTGGGAGATCTGTTTAACCCACATAGTCTTATTTGTTTCAGCTCAGATATTGGATTTAGATTATATATTATCTGATATAAAGGATCCAATAGTTATTTTCCTGTTCCAAACCATATTTTTCTGAAAATGCATATTTTAGTGTATGATTCATGAGCTATTCCCAATCTGGAACATTACAGTGGTATCAGAGCATGTTCTTTGGCATAGCTTGTGAGATCAAGCTATCAAAGGAGAAAAGAGAAGAAACAGAGATCAGAATGATGGATTGGATGAGATTATTATCTCATCAGTGTTCAAATCTAAGAAGGGCCTCTCCAAAGAGGTAAATGAGAAGAGAGAAAGAAGATGCACAAAACTCCTAGAGGGTTTCGAGAAGAAGCAAGCTGCAGTAAAATCTGCATGAGGTTTCAAGAAGAAGAAGGAAGCCCCAACACTTCCTATCATAAAAGTAGAAGACCGGAGAGTCCCAGATCTCCTCATAGATCCACTATGCCCACTTTCTTTGAAGAAGGTGAGAGGTATAGCAATGAAGAAGAGAGATGCAAAGAAACTCCTAAAGGGTTTCAAGATGAAGAGGAAGAACTATACACTTCTTATCATCAAAAAGTAGGGAGAATGACTGAAGAACAGATCTCATTGCTTCTTTTTCAAACATTGGAGAGCATTGAAGAAAATCTCAAGGATTTTGATGAGGAGATGAGCTACAAAGAGACATCTCCCAAGGAAACAAAGGAGAATGTCAATCTTGTCACTTTGGGCAAGAGATCCCCATTTTCACCATCTGCTGCTAAGGTGCTTGCATCTAGAGAAGAGGCACTTGCATCTTTGCAAGGTAGTCTTGAGCTCTCAACATATGGAGTCCCATGCATCAACCAGAAGATGCATGAGGAGGAGAAGGAAGATACCAGCGCTGGTATGCTTGAAGAAAGGAGACCGTCATTCTTGCCAGCAGTTGGAGGCATCATTGATCCGGGTGGAGGAACTCTTGTGTTCTGTCAAGAGATTCCCACATATCAGTTGATCCAAGGTATGCATGAAATTTCAGCACATATTGTTTCAAGATTAATGCATAGCCAAGGATTAAATCAAAATGCTGATTTGAAGCAAAGACATGTCACAGCGCAGAGGACCCTTGATATAATCAAGGAGTAGAATGGAGACTATCCCTATGCATCATTGTTGAACTACATTCAATCTCTTGAGTTGAGATGCAAAGTTTCAAAAAGAGGGATTAGTACTATCCTATGTTCAATGGCTGATTGTGAGATCAGAAATGTGACTTGCCTTGAGACAGTGCATGCATCACTTTGCAGATCTATAGCGTTGTCACTTAGTGACTGTGACAAAGAGGCTTCAGCTCTCTTGGAGCATTCTAGAGGCAGCTTCAACCTTGAAGCAATGGAGGAGAAGAAGATGAAGAATAGACATCTTGAGATGAGAAGCATTTTCTCCCCTCTAGATGACACTCTCTCAATGAGCATGCTACAACAAAGAGAGACTTCTACTTACTATAGATTCAAAGCCTCACTCGTTTTGGAAGGCCATAGATGGAAGAAATATCTCACTAAGAGATCTCAACAAAGATGCATTTCAATATTTCATGAGATGCAAGGTTCGTCATTGGTTCAAAGGAGATGGTATTATACAAAGGGAGGATGCCATGATTATGCATCACATCACTCATCTTCCATATTGGAGTGAGTGGATGAGGATGATGAGCAAGAGATCACATGATCACTTGTAGACATATATGGGCCAGCAAGCTTGGTTACGCTGGTTGCCCTTGGGAGACTCCTATCACTCTCCAAAGGCACCTATTTCTCTGATATATGCCTTGAAGAATGGTCATGAAATGAATAAGGAGGCATGGCAATGCTGGTTGCTTTTGGGTAAGCATGATCACTACCCAAAGATTCACATTCTCTCATCTCATGCTTTATGCATCATTAATAGAGTATATGAAAAGGAAGCATGGTTGATGTGGTTGTTAAAAGGAGATTTTTGACATCACATGTTAAATCTCATGTCCATGTATTCACCCATGTTTGAAATATGTCTCATTTATCCACATGTATTTCTATTGGAGGGATGTTTCATGCATGAACTTTGGCTTGGGAGGAGGAATGACTCCCACATGATGTGGTATGAGGGAGCTTGCTTGTACTATGTTGATGAGACATTTCACATGTCCATCATTGTGTTATTGCTCCATGATCCACATGTTGATAAGGCAAAACGACTGCAAAAGTCCTTGTTGCTATGGCTGCTCCTGGGTGAGTATGGTTACTACCCAACAACTCATAATTTCCTGAATCATGCCTTGGATTTCAATGATATGTTGCAGCAAGGGAATGCATGTATCATTTTGTTTCACTTGAGTATGGCCACCACATGACATCTCCTATGTCTATGTGCTCTGCATTGTGTAAAATTTGGCATATTGATCTCATGATGTGCATTGATGATAATACTTTGTATTGGGCTGATGTGACATATCATATGTCCATTAGTATGGCTTGGTTTCATGATGCACATGAGGAGGAAAGAAGGTAAAAAAACCTCTTGTTGCTTTGGTTGCTTTTAAATGAGTATGGTGACCACCCCATAGCTCATAATTTTCTGATTCATGCCCTATGTATTAAAGATAAATTGCAGCAAAGGAGGGCATGTACATCATCTTTTGGAAAGCTTGGCTTGCCCGTCTTACATGGAGGAGATGGAGGATGGCAGCAAAGGGCCTTGCTCAGGTGGTTATTATTAGGGGAATATGATTTGACATCTTTGTCCACCCATGTTTCTCCTTCACTTCTTCTTTTGCATAATGCTGGAATGATGGAGTTTGGATCCAACAAGGTCAACAGGGCTAAGAATGAAAGCATAACAATGCTTAATCAGGTTCATAAAACATGGATGAAGGAATGTTCTTGCATGATGAAGCTTTTCCTTTATGGAAGGAGCTACCTTATTGTATGTCTCTCATGTGTTTATGATGGTGTTGGACATCATGTAATTTCCATTTTGTACTTCATGATAAGAGGAGGACATCTAACCTTACAGTTGGAAGTCATCTCATGCATTTGTGGAAGACAACTTTGGAACCAAATATACATAACCTATTGCAGCAAATGGAGGAAGCCTTCCTTATGTGGATGCCATTTTGAGGGGAATAGATGGGTTGCATCTACAGTAAGATTTTCTTGAGGGCAAGCAACATTTTGCCGGGGGAGACTGTAATGTTCCCATTTTTTGCAGCTAATGGGAATATTGCATTTTATTTTTAGTTTGCTTAACTCATGAATAAAAGTGTAAAGGAGGAACTCTAAAACTCCAAATCAAAAAAATAAATCAATGCCCAATGTGAACATGGAAAAATCTGGGCCCTCTTAATAAAATACACTTAGGTGTGAAGAGGAATTGAGAGGATTGACTGGGTCAACAGGTCCAAATCACAACAATATCCAGATACATTGAACCTCCTCATTGATCAGCGCAACCTTAGATGGAGACCCTCCATGTGAAAAGGGTTAACTCATTGGAGGTGGTTTAGGGTTTTTCAAACCCTAATGTTATAAAAGAAAGAGGAAGGCCACAAGGAAAAGGTAGTTGAAGATAATTCGATTTTGAGGTTGCTTAAGCAACTCAAAATCTCTGGCTGTTTAGTTAGAGAGAGGAATTTCCTGTTTAGGAATTCCTCCTCCTTCATTGAGAAACTATTGAAGGAGTATGTTCTAAAATTCCTCACATCTAGGCTTGAGGCAAAGCTTCCTCCTCCATCACAGCGTTATTTCTGTTGGGCAGGAATTTCTGTGTTGCAGGGTGTTGCAGTGAGGGGTTTTCAACACCACTTCCAGATCTAGTGTTGTAGAAAAGGGAGCATTCCTTTCTCTGGGAGATTAGTGAGGAAGCATTGAGCTTCAGTTCCAGATCTTGGCATCAGGACAAAGGACCTTCCAACATCATTTTCGCAGTGTACTTCAGAAATTGCGTCATTTTTCCAGTGCATTGCTGCAACAGGGTTTCTACCCTAGTTTGGTGCTTATTTCCTTGAGGAAGGGCCATCCCTTCTTCCGGAAAGTCTATATTTCAGCCCTCTTCTGTAATTTTTTATATTTCATCTCATATAATCAAAGTTTTAGTGATTCTGCATTTTCCAAATCCATATTCTGCAGATATGATACTTATATTTGTTCTTTCATGAAATCCCCTTGCCGAGTGACCTATTTGATGTATAAAAGTAGCTAAATCTCTATTTTTCTTCATTTTCTGTTATAATAAACTTCATATCTGATTTTTCAGACATATTTTGTCTAATGTATTCATAAATTACACTATGTATGCTTCAGCCATTTTCTAGATACTTCAAGTCATGGGAAATCAACAATTTTAAGTTTATCTGGGAATGGAGGAATTGTTTAACATAGCTAGAATGCTTTGTTTGAACTAAAATTCGGAGCATAGGTCCCTCATGACCTAATATAAAATAAAATCCCACCATTTCCCTTAATTTTACGCATATTTCTGATTACATCCATTTTGGGCCATAAATCCTCACTTTTCCCCACTATTGGATGAAGGGATTGAACATCTTTCTTGCTAATGTGTTTCTAATTGATGTATGAGTGTCTATCAACATATTTTATGTATTGACAACTCTATGCACTTTCAGCAGGCTGTTTTCCCTTGCTGCAGCCCTCATTGGGCATTTTCTTGAAGATAACTAGGTGTGGGAGATCTGTTTAACCCACCTAGTCTTATTTGTTTCAGCTCAGATCTTGGATTTAGATTGTATATTTTCTGATCTAAAGGATCCAAGAGTTATTTCCTATTCCAAAGCATATTTTTCTGAAAATGAATATTTTAGTGTATGATTCATGAGTTGTTCCCAATTTGGAACATTACAGTGCAGAAAACTTAGAACCGTCAAGCAGTCCCTATCCTTCCAGTGACAGACACTCAAGTAGATGACAAGAAGAAAAAAAATGGTTTATTTCCTTTGACAAGGTGGTAATAAACTTAAGGGCAGAGTTGAAACGTCGTTCAAAGACTCCCCGATGAAAAAAGACAAAACCCCAACACTTTAAACAATGCCTGAACTCTACCAACAATCATAGTAATAGGAGGTTGTAACCGACATACACATAACCCACAGGATAAAGGTGAATATGAATACTTTCCGCCACACAGTAAAGTGCAGAGAGTGAAAATCTATTGGTCCCGGGAGTGAAAACAAACCTTGGTAATCCGAGATGCATAGTACCAAAAGTTCTCCACGATAAAACAAGGTTCACGAAATTCCCCTGTGTGAAAAAAAAACAGCGAAAACAAGGAAACGGTGTGAAACTAGACCAAAGAAAGACCACCCATGTGCCTAAGCCGGAAACCGATGAGAGAGAGGTCAGAAAAATGCTAAGTGGAGAAGTCATCCCTTGGCCCAACAGCACCTGGCCTGCTGGTCAGCTAGACACCTGTCCCCATGCATGTGTCCTCAGTGGCCACCTGACTCCACCTCTGTTTCCACCAATGGCAGAAAAATTATGTTCCTTCATACGAGAAAGGCTAAGGTTCTGCCATTAACAAGTCTTCATTTCACACCACCCAATTAAAGTTCTTAGTTCCATAGCCTTTTTTCACCAAAATATATCGATTTTAATTTGACTAGTTATTAATATGTTTTTTTTTTTAATCTTTTTTTTTTCTAAGTAAGTTTAAATCTATTAACAAAATATATGATACAGCTAGCTCAGGCCTTCAGAGGCTACAGACAGTCAGCAAGATAGCAAAACTTGACCACCCTCAAGGGGAAACCGGCCCGAGAATCGTTTGAGAGCTGCCTCGGTAAAGGAAACCAGCTTCGACATACCAAAAAATTAGCAAGAAACTGAGCCGCCCACAAGGGGAAATTGACCCTAACAACGTTTTAGAGCTTCCTCGACAGAGGAAACCAGCTTTGACATACCAAAACTTGTTGCAATCAGAAACAACAAAAATGACATAAAGACTAGACATAATTACTTGGGCAGAGTCAAATGCGCTAGAGCCCGTAGTCTCCCGAGGGCGATTCCTCTTCAATTATGCACCAGCAACCATCCTCGTCGTCAGGGACCGGGCCACTTTGAATTGCAGTGACACCTGCTTCACGACCCCCAACCTGCATCCCAAGGTCCTGGAGGATACTCGAGCTGCATTCGCCAGCTTTTCGGGAGGAGCCTTTGTCCACAGGCTGAGAGGCTTGCGCAACGATGAGGGGGTCCGGAAAATTAACAGGATGCGCAGAAGGAGGGGGGTCAGGAATTGCCTCAGGGATTTTCTTGAATGAAACACAGACCGTCGCAATGACCAAGGGGCAATTGGAATCACACTGGTAGTGAAAGATGGCAGTGGAAGGATTATGAAGAGAAGCAGAAACAGCAGGCCGGGATTCAAGGGGCGGCAGAGAGACCGAGGTGCCACACCTGTGGGAGGAGTGGGGGCAACGCCCACGGCCTCTTCCACGTTGACTGCACGGAGGGGGGTAGCGGCCACTGAGACTCTGAGAAGAAGACGACGGAGAGCTTGAGGAGGGGGGGCGATGTCGACTAGAGGTGCTGGCTCTGGAGCTGCCCCGTCAGCATCTCAATCGATGTCTAAGTCTCGGCATTGCAGCACTGAGGCGGAAGGAGACAGCGGAATTGACAGAAGGCACCAGAGGGGCGGAGGGAGAAAAGAGACCGGGCAGAGAAGCAAAGTGCAAGGAGCAGAAAGGACTGTGCGAAAAATGGAAACCAGGGATGAAATTGACGCAGCAACCCAGAGTGCAACGCCTACCAGCCGAAGTGCGGAAGCTAGGCAAGTCGGCTTCCGGAGAACAACTGGATCTAATGGGCAGGAGTTGCCTCGACATGGAGACCTGCAGGCCGCGACGAAACCAAGCCGAGAAGCCTGAAGCCGAGTCAAGAGACAGGGACGAAGAACCAGGTGAATGCATTTTGAAGTGTTTGTCGTCTCGGCCTCCCCACCAGCATAAATGCCGCACAGGGTGACGGCCTGGTGAATTGAGCGTACCAAGGTTGAATAAATGCAGCTCGCGGGTGGCCATGTGGCCATGCCACGCACCAACCCGCAGACTCGCTCCCATCAAATCAGCAATAAACACTCGCATTCGAGGTTTTTTTTTATCTTTATTAATTAAAAGTATTTTAATTTTTTATTCAAAATCAATTTTTTTATAAAACTTTTATATAAATTAACTTTTATAAAATATTTATTTTATTTATTACATTAAAAAAAAATCTTTCTTAAAATAAATATTTTAATATTTTAAAATATATATTCTATTCTATACTCAAATTTTTGAATTACGAATCCAAAGAATTATATTCTACACTTTTCAAGATTTAACAACTCCCTCACGCCACTATTTAATAAAAAGCATATTTCAATCAAGGTGTTTTAGGTGATTAATGTTCATCTTTAATGTGAATCAAGTGCCAACTCCCTCACACCGTTATTAAAACACCGTTATTAAATAATAAATAACCTGAATCAAAGATGTGATTCAGGATCATCTTTGATGTAAATCAAGTGCTATATTGGTATATTGTTATGTGAATCAATGTCAATGTGAATTTTATTATAAAGATAAAATAAATGGTTAAGTCAAACTTATAAAAATAAAAATAAAAACACATATATTGGGTGATTCATTTTTGAGGTAGATCAAGTGCCATATTGGTGTAAAATTATGTGAATCAAGTGTCATAGTGTATTTTATTATAAAGACAAAATAAATAGTTAAGTCAAAGTGTCATAATGAATATTATTTTAGGGAAAAAAATGTTTAAAGACAAAATAAATAGTTAAGTTAAAGTGTCATAATGAATATTATTTTAGTTGGAAAAAAAAATTCGTTAGGTGTGATAGATAAAATAAATGATTAAGTGATATAGTCCATATTATTTAATAGAGAAAATAAATAGTTCATGATATATAAAAATAGATGTGACTATAAAGCATGAGTTTTATGAATTTTATAGTAAAATAAGATATTGGACAATTCGTAAAACATTGTGGGTTTAAAAAGATAGATATTTTTATAATATGTAAAAATGTTATTTTTATAATATGTAGAAGGTTGAATATGAAAAATATTTTTTTCATATACTTACATTATATCTCAATTTGAATTATTTGTTATAATATTAATCGTTTAAAGAGAGCTATTAAAATTATAATAATTTAATATTTTTTCTATTAAAAATTTTCAATCACGGAAAAAAGAAATGAAATAATTTTTTTATTTTTAAAATTTAATAAATCAATATTGATTTCAATTAATATTAATAATTATTATCATAATTTTTTTACAAATTATTTTGAAAATATGAATAATAATTTATAATTTTTTTTAAAGATAATTAACTAAAATTGATTAGATGCTACATTCACGAAAAAATTTGAGAACTATAAAAACCTAACCCCAAAAGCATCTAGCAAATTTGACCCCTTAACCTCCCAAGTCACAAAATACTTAACAACAAGAACTTTTCAACTTTTCTACCAAATAAACTAACCCTTGAAATTATAATTATTTATAATTCACATTCATTATACTATTTATTAATAATTTAATTTAAATATTAGTTAAAAATAAACCTGCCTCTGCAATCCAATATGAATACCACACATTCTTCATGATTCTGATCCCTTTATGTACTCTTTGTGCTCCAAAATCAAGTATGACCACTCACAATGATTCTAATCTCTTTCTAAATGTGAAAGGAAAGTGAAACTGCACAGGAAAAATAAAGTATGCTCGTTATGAGAGAAATTGACTTCATGTGATCGAATATGTAATAATGAATGAATGAAGATGATTATTAAAGTCAATAAAAAGCATCTCATGATTACTTTGTTTTTTCTTATTGTCTTTATTGTCTTTTTCGACTTATTTAGCTTTTGGTTTTTTTAGATCGAGTTATATTTGAGAAATTTATAAAAATTCTATTAATGATTTTTTTTAATGACCCAAAAATTTAAGAACGAAGTCTCTCTCCTCCCTGCGTTTCAAATTGCGGTGAATAAATTAATAATATTGCTAATTTTTATAGAGGCTAAATTTAGAGCCAAAGGTGACGGAGTTCATATTAGTTACCGTTCCCAACGTGAGGCGAAATAATTGGGAGCGGGGTGACTTTATATTTTGCTGTCCAATAAAGTTTTTTTTCTAAATATAAAATTGAGAAATATATATAGAAAGAAAGAAAGAAAGAAAGTATTTTTAAAGTTTATGAGGCTAAAAATAGTTTATGGGACAGATTGCTTTTACATCTAACTTTTGTATTTGGTCTTTTTCATGTGAAGTTTTACAATAACCACTTCCAGCGTCTCAACAAACTCTTCGCTAAATAGATTATTCCAAAAACTAGTAGTTTTACAATAACTACTCCCAGCTTCTCAACAAACTCTTCGTTGAATAGATTATCCCAAGAACTAGCTGTCAAAATACCTGCATAATTTTCCATGTTGTCTTTGAAGGCCTCACATTCTAAAATGAAATGTTTTTCTGTTTCCACTTTTCCGGAAGAGCAAAAAATACATACTCTTTCCTCCCACATTTATTTTGGCCTTTTTCCAGCACCCTATTTCACAACGGAGTTGATGATAATTAGTCCTTAATTGAGCAATAAGAATTTTAGATCTCCAAGGAATATTGGCCCCTATGTACGCCTTTCGCTGATGGTTATGAGTGGGGTTAAACTCTTCAGTGTGGTAATTCTTCTTTCTCTCAAGTACATTTGTGGAACTTATCCATAACAAAAGTTTTTATCTCTTTAGGGTTTGTAGGACACATGCTCAAGAAAATACCCCATTTACTAAACCATTCATTATTTTGCTGCATCCAATTCTTCTTTTGCACAATCTGTCACTAAACACGACCTTAGGCCATCTACCCTCTTCCATTTGCTCAATTTTTTTCAAATACCTTATTACTCGCACCATAGCAATTGCTTCAATAGGAGCAGCCCCTGTTTCACTTAACAAGATAACATAAGGAACCACACTTTTAATTTTGAATTTGTTTGTAATCAAACGCTTCTAAATTTTCTCAATTTGTTTCCACTGCATCTCGATTGTGTTGTTGGCCTACAGTTCACAATCGTAGAGAATCACCAGAATCACTAGAAGCCCAAAAAGAGTTAGAGTGGTTTTCCAGTCCCACGGCGTTGTCTCTCTACACCTGTTTTGAAGAGCACAAAATGCTTTCCAACCCCCTAAAGTTATTTTCTTTCTACAACCATCCCAACTTAAATTTCTGTTGAAGTCAATTCTGAGGTATCCGTAGTCTGCAACTTCTTCCTGAATGTTGCCTTCAAAGTAGAACTTATGTTTGTTATGCTTTCTTTTGTTATAGAAAACCACTACTTTCGTTGCTAATATTAACTTGCATCCCCACCCTTCTACAAAAATAGTCAAGGGAACGTAAGTGCTCTTGCAAACCAAGAATCGATTTAGAAATCAGTATAAGGTCATCTGCGTACAAAAGAAACCTTATAACGAACTTGCCCAAATGGATATCGTCACCCCCTTGCGAATTTAGCCACTCTTCAAGCTTGTCAAAATATAACCCAAAAAGGGTAGGAGACAATGGGAAACCTTGCTTGACCCCGATATCGCTTCTAAAAGTTTCGGAAATGCCTGCTGAAGTTTTAATTTTGACTTTCACCTCTTCATATAGCCTATGCACAGCTTCTCTCAAATGCCTAGGAACCCCGAGTTCCTCCATTTTGCCCCAAATCTTATCCCTAGTAACCGTGTCAAGGCTTTTCCGAAATCAACAAAGCAACAAAAAACTTCTTCCTTTTTTTCCCAAACTTTTTCAATGATGTGCCTTAAAGTTATACAATGATCAACTATGGAATGTTTAGGTCTAAAATCTTCTTTCCCTTTAGCATGTTTATCTCTTTCTTCTGCCCACTTGCTGATTTTCTTTTCTAACATGCTTCCAAATAACTTTGCAAACAAGGGGTTTATCATTATGGTTCTATAATTGGAGGGATTGTTGACGTCACCACTCTTGAAAAGAGGTATTGCCATACTAGTTTTCCAATCTATGGGGAACCCCTACTATATGATGATGTTGAAATTTTTTGTGATGTGAGGTGAAAGAATATTTAAGCCCCACTTTAGATACTCTGATTGGAGTTCATCTAAGTCTTTTGCTTTTCCAGCGCTCAACTTCTGATACCCATCTCTACCTCTTGAATTGTGAAGAGTTTTGTGTTTGCGTTGATCAAGGGAGGAGGGTCAAGCTTGGGATCATGCTCATAAAGTTTTCTTGCATAGTCGAACCATTTAGAAGTTGTAATGTTGTTTTTAGTTTTCACCTTTTTCGGTTGGAGCTCCTTCCAGAATAATTTGGGGTTATTTTTCGCAAGGAAGATTAGTTCTTCTCTCCTCGAAACCATGAAATCAGTGTTTTTCTTTCTTAATATCTGGTTGTAAGCTTTGAGCTTTATGTTATCCTTGTCTAATACCTCCCACATTCTCCTTTCATTTTTGCATTCCTCGTCAAACCAAGCATTAACCGGAAAGAAATTTGTTTCAGACTTCTTGTAGAAATTATATACAATATGCATGTATATATCCGAACTCTCCTGATCTAACAATATTTATCTTCTTGCTAAATACAGAATCCTTCCACTATAATTCTTGCAGAAATTTAATCAACAATTGCAAAACACATGAAGCAATAAAAACACACATAACACAGTTATTTAACGGGAAAGCCTGAAGCTGAAAACCCCAACTATATATTATGTAACATGGAAATCATATGACAATCTCATACAAAGCATACAAAGCTTATCACAAGCTCTTAGTACAGTACATTCGTCATACACTAATCAGGAACAATCTTGCAAATCCATGCACCGATCTTTGCCTCCTGCTAGCCTGCCTCCACTGCACAATCCAAGCTGATTACAAGGACCAATTCAATGTAATCCCACTCTCATTGACTGCGTTATTATCATTAGCAACTCCAATGTATATATAGATGCAATTCATGCATCACTAGTAGTCACAACAGATAGTCCATCTTGCCCTTTCACCTATCTCTCCACTGGTCTCCACTGAAACTGTCATGCACTGTAGTTAACTGATGTATTCTTCAGTTGATTAAAGAGTTAATATTTAGTGAATTAATTAACTAATTAATTCACACCACTCTCACTAGTGTATCAATCGGTTAGACTAGATACAACTAGCTCAACTGTGTCTAACTGAGTTAAACTGAACACAACTCCATCAACTGCCTCAATAACTCCACCGAACTCTGTCACATGATTTCTAACTGAATTATCCATGCAATAGCTCCACTTAACCCTCAGGAATAGCATAATTCCTTCTATCAGCTCCTGTGCCACATCTGTGCACTTAACTGAAGTGTTCCAAGAGAATAAGATATTGTTTAGAGTCCAAATATTATTAAGAGCTAATAATATTCGACATATCTATTTTTAGACTGGCAATCTAAAAATAGATTCCGCCCAATATGTCTAAAAATAGAAATCCATCTATTTTTCCAACTTGACCAACCATCCACAAATAGCATCCCACAACTCATAGAATATGATCGACATGTCTAAAAATAGACTTTGCAACAAAAATCACCTATGTGGGCCCCACCTAGTTTAGGTGATCACTTTCCAACTAGGATCAGGAATGATGTTTCAGGATGCCTCCTTCACTGTTTCTTGTTGCAATCTTCAACACTCCCTCTCAACAAGAAAGGATTGTCTTTGCATGCGACATGCAACTCCATGCATTCGCCCTGCAACCTTTTCAAGCGCCATGCAACTCCATGCATCTGCTCTGCAACTCCTCTGAAACTGAATAGGCTCCAAACAACTCAATCAGTCTGATGCATCTATCATCAAAGTCTTTGACTTCTGTTGGGCCCAATTGCACATGTCATCAGGAACCACTGCGCTGTTGAACTCTTGCACCCATGCACTCTGCACTTGCTGTCAAATCTGATTCGCGCTCCAGTATCCGACACTGCCACTTTGATCTGCCTACATCAATCCAAATGATCATGCTACTGCTACGCTGTGGGCACCTCGTAGCCAGGTTCAATTCATGAGATCCACACCATATCATGAATCCTGCTCAGAAAATCTCCTCTTGGGATTAATCATGCATGTCGCCCCACCTCTCACCTGGTGGTATAGCTGCATGCACTCCCTCTGCCCATTTGGCACGAAATTTCTCTGCATGAGTGGTTTCTCCCACTCCATGATCCTCATCTCGTGGTCGCTCCACATCCCGAGTTCACTTTACCGCATGCAAATCTAGCTCCCTTTCAAGCTTTAATTACATGGCTTTCTCACACTTCCCAATAGTAGGAAGCTCCGTAGAAATCCCACTTACTCCCAAATCTATAAAGATTCTATCCGTATCTCCAAGCCAGGGTGATTGATGCTCCACAACCTTCGAGACTACTTCTGAGCTTCTCACATCGCATGTTGAGAGGCTCCCTCTCAACCACCAAGTCACTAAACTTTGTTTTGCTTCTCAAAAAGCTTTGCATGCATCTTGTACCTCAGTTGCATGTAGACTCTTGGATCGTGCACACGTAAATTGGTCCCACCGGGCCGCAAAATTTTCTAACAAAAGAGATGATTTTAAATTGACGATATCTCCCTCATCCGAGCTCCGATTCGACCGATTTTTTTTTTTCAATTTGGGTATTTTTTCGCAAGGAATCCAAATATTCTATTTTTTTCTGAAAATATTTCACAAAAAAAATCAGATATTCTCTACAAACTCACGCACCCAAAAATTCCTGCTCTCATTCCATGTAGAAAATCTATAACACAGCTCTGATACCATGTAGAAATTATATACAATAAACATGCATATATTCGGACTCTCCTGATATAACAATATTTATCTTCTTGCTAAATATAGAATCCTTCCACTATAATTCTTACGGAAATTTAATCAACAATTGCAAAACACATGAAGCAATAAAAAAACACATAACACAGTTGTTTAACGAGAAAGCCTAAAGCTGAAAAACCCCAACTATCATATTATGTATCATGGAGATCATGTAACAATCCTCATACAAAAGCATAAAAAAGCTTATCACAAGCTTCCTTAGTGTCAAAGACAACCTTCATACACTAATCGGAACACCCTAAAAACTTACGTACCTACCTTTCGCTCTTACTACCCCTCCATCACAAGAATCGAAGCTGATTACAAAGACCAATTCAATGTAATCCCACTCTCATTGACTGCGTTATTATCATTGGAAACTCCAATGTATATATAGATGCAATTCATGCATCACTAGTAGTCACAACAGATAGTCTATCTTGCCTTTTCACCTATCTCTCCACTGGTCTCCACTGAAACTGTCCATGCACTGAAGTTAACTGATGTATTCTTTAGTTGATTAATGAATTTATAATTATTGAATTAATTAATAATTAATTCACACCACTCTCACTAGTGTATCAATCAGTTAGACTAGATACAACTAGCTCAACTATGTTTAACTCAGTTAAACTGAACACAACTCCATCAACTGCCTCAATAACTCCACCAAACTCTATCACATGAGTTCTAACTGAAGTATCCATGCAATAGCTCCACTTAACCCTCAGGAATAGCGTAATTCCTTCTGTCAACTCCTGTGCCACATCTGTGCACTTAACTGAAGTGCTCCAAGAGAATAAGATAATGTTTAGAGTCCAAATATTATTAAGAGCTAATAATATTCGATATATCTATTTTTAGACTGGCAATCTAAAAATAGATTCCGCCCAATATGTCTAAAAATAGAAATCCATCTATTTTTCCAACTTGACCAACCATCCACAAATAGCATCCTGCAACTTATAGAATATGATCGACATGTCTAAAAATAGACTTTGCGACAAAAATCACCTGTGTGGGCCCCACCTAGTTTAGGTGATTATTTTCCAACTAGGATCAAGGATGATGTTTCAGGATGCCTCTTTCACTGTTTCTTGTTGCAATCTTCAACACTTCTTAATTTTTTCTCTTTTGCACTCAACAAGTGCGCTTTGAATTAAATGTGTTAATTCGTGACTATGAAGGCCATGAAATGAGATTTCCTCCTTCTCGAAGAACCTCTCTAGCGTTATTTTGAAGGAATTACAATTCTATGGAGTTAAAAGAATTTTTCCCTTTGGGGGATTTTGTTGAACACACTGAGTTTTTGACCCTAATTTCTTCTTCCCGGTCCAAGAGAAACTTAAATAAATTGGCTTGTGATCTGATTTTAAGTCCCAAATTTGATCTTCAATCAACACTTCCTCCATTTTCTCACACAAACTATGCAAGCAAATTACATAATCTACTACACTTGCTCCATTGTAAGTATTGCAAGTGAAATTACCATACTTTTCCCATCTAGTCAAGCCATTACAAATGACTAAATCGAAAGCCCCACATAGCATAAGCATTTTTTCTCCAAAGAGATTGCAGCGTTTATCCTCTGAAATTATTTACCACTAATTATTACTCTATTTTGTAAGCCAGATAGGGCCACATTCTTATTTACAACAAAGAATGCTAGCTTGTTCACCTGTAGTTTTAGCATTGAATTACCCCACTATAAGGACTTCACCTAGCAGAGAATATATTGCAATATATATTTTTAGGGCTGCAAAGGGATGTTTGTGGTCAAGCCCTCTACTTTTGTAGATTTTTGAAACTTGCAGCGCAAAATAGCATGCTGCAATTTAGATGTGATTTCCATTTTTTGATATTTTAACCCAAACAAATTTCTTATTTGAGTCTTATTTTTCTAGCTGAATGAAATGACCTTCTTTTTATTTCACTAATACCATGATACCCCCATGCCCTTTTCCATTCCCTGTTGCCTTGTTCCACACTGGTATCTTTTAATACCCTTCAAACAAATGTGTCTTGCACCCTTCAAGCTCATGTGTTTCTATGAGGCAAATTATGTCTCTACCTTCCGCAATAGGCCCTAACCCAGGTCCTCGTTTCCATGGGTAACCCCTCCAGTTCCAACAAACTAACCTTAAGGAAACATGGGTACGACTTGATTTCTATTTGTTTTGACATGCAACACTCATGGTTGAGCCTTTGTCCCTGCTTGCCCATACTGACCTTGCTTCCTCATTTCTTGCTGAAGAGTTTGTTGCCTCTTCTTTATTATCATTTTGTTGCCTTGTTTTGGAAGGAGGTCCAAATTGTGCTATCACAACTTTACCTTTATAAATCCATGCTCTTTTTCCCTCATATCTTGCTACCCTAACTATTGTCATTTCGTCCCTCCTTTCCTCTTATTGTCTTACAGTTACATATTCTTCTAGAAAAAACCAAGAACCCCTCAAGAGTTGCTTCTTACTTAGAATGATATCTTTATCACACAAGCTGGGCATGATGACTTTTATGGGCCTGGCTCTCTCACCGATAAGCTTACCTTATCTCCATGCTTGACATATTTGTCCTTGCCATTGGATATTGTCTTTCAAGAAGTCTCTTGCAAGTTCAAGAGTACATTCATTATTCCCATAATCTTTCACCCCATTAATAATTAAGCGTGTTGCTCTATCTTGTCTTTCATTGCTTTCTCTATATTGCATGTTGTCAACCTAAATGTTTGTTTCTCCTTCCTTCTTAGAAGAATTGTTAATAATGTGAGCCCTGGTTTTGGAGAGTTTTGCGACATCTCCTTTCCTCTCTTCTCTTGATGTCTCTTCATTGTTGTTTATTTGGGCAACTAATTTCCCCTTATCCTAGGATGGTTTTGCATTCATCACCTCTGTATTCTCCACTGCAAATTTCTTCATGTTTTGCACCTCCACTTTCATGCGTTGCAATTATGTCTTCCCTATTCAGAGAGCTTCTTGTATCAATGACACTTGCTCCTTCAGAACTTTGTTGCTTTATGCTAAAGCCTGCTTTTCAAACTGTTATTATATGGATTTTACAATCTCTTTATAACTCTTTAGCTTCTACTACCTCCAACCTATTTTTTACATTTAACAGCTCTTTCACATAAATATAAGATGACCAAGTGAGAGGTGTGTATGTGGGACTAAATCATCAATGACTTTTCCTTTTCCTTTGGACTTGTTGCCACATGATTGCAAAGAGAAATTGTTTGAATGTTGTTTCTTACGAAGGACCCGAGTACTTTCCCTTTGAGACCTTTTTTTCCTTGTATGCTCCCATTTTAGACAAGCTAATCTCCTTTTTAAAATGCCCCAACACTGTTTGGCATTTACCCAAACCCACTTCCCAGCTTTGGCTGATGAGGCAATTTTCACTTATCGTATATCATTTGTTTCCACGGGTTCTAAAGTTTCTTGTCCCATTATCATGATGATATTAAGGGAAATCAAAGTCTCTGCCCAAAACTGACCCTTTGTTTTATGCTTAACCCTTCAATATCTGTTGGTCTAACCACTAAAAACTTGCTGCTCTTCCCACTGTCCCGGTCCTCTGTGCTGCTCTCTCCACTATCTGCTACTGTCCTCTGTGCTGCTTTTTTGGTGCTATGAAGAACCTCTCTCTCAAACCGTCTCAAACTGTCATATCATATGAATTACCGTGGGAGTTCTCCAAACACCCCATTCAACCATCTTCTTTAGTCAATTTAAGTGATAATTGTTTTCCAACAAAGTCTGTAGGTTCGAAGGTTCTTTAGGTGCCGGCATTGTGTCTGGTCATAATGCTTCCTATGGATTTGAGCAAATTTTGCAACGCGAGAACAAATCTTTAAGAAAAAATCAAAGCTTTCTGCAACCCTTTATTCACTCTGGAGCTATGGTCGTTTTTGTTTCTCAGTTCATAAATGAGTTTCTACCAGCACCTGAATTCAACGTCAATCCTTGTGAAATACATCGCGCCGACAGAAATCTATACTGGACAGATTAATCCAGCTAGAACTCCCGCTGATACAACTAGAACTGTAAAAAGCTCTACAACATGTTCCTGATTGTGTTAGAAATTAGAAATTTTTAAATTTTTTTTTAGTAAAGTAATATGATTTTTGAGATTATTGGTAGCCTAACATGTAGTTTGAGTAGTCTTAACTCAAAATTTTAATAGATGTTAAATTTAAAGTTAAAGATGGTGGAGTTCATATTAGTTACACTTCACAACATGAGGCAAAATAATTGGGAGCATGGACTTCACATTTGGCTATCCACGTAAAAAAATCTCTTTTAAATATAAACTTGAGAAATATAATGATGATGATGATGATGGTGGTTAACGTCCACTGAGTAATATGATGGTGGTTAAATTTATTTTCTTTTTGTAAAGTAATATGATTTTTGAGACTATTGGTAGGCTTAACATGTGGTTTTAGTAATCTTAACTCAGAAACATCTAAACCATCCATCTGGCCACACTAGTTATTAGCATTAGCATGTACTTTAAGATAACTCTACACTACACCAGATAGACTAAAAAAATTATTAAATTTGATTTTAATGCTGACATTTATATTTTTTATATTAAATTATTAATATTTATGTCAAATTTCTATATATATATATATATATATATATATATATATGAAAAACATTAAACTCTATATAGAGAAAGTTATGGAAAAATAATTAAAAAATATTTTAAAAAAAAAACTCAAATAAAATTTTAAATATTGAAGTCCCTTTGGTGTAGTTCAATGGGTTAACACAATGAAAATGAAGTGTTGTGGAAACTAAGAGATTTAAGGTTCAATTCCAAAGATGTAACCTAGTATATGGACATAAATACAGGTTGTAGGCCCAGAGGTATAGGGGTAGTGGCAGGAGTTGATCCCATGTCACACAAATACGAGACTAACCCAATTATTGATTAGAAAAAATAAAAATAAAAATAATTAATTATATAATTAATTATTAAAAATTTTAATATAAAATATAAAATAAAATTGTCTACAGGTCTTGGATAGACACTGATTGAGTGTGTTGTGTTGTTAAGTGAATCCTATATGTTAAGTCATATGTTCAATTCCCCATCCTATTAGGGTTTTATTCTTGGACATGACCACGATGTAGCCTCAAGAATGTGGACCATCTCTCTATATGTAATTTTTATGAATTTTTTAATAAATTATTAATTAATATAAAAATAAATTTAAAAATAGTAAAAATATTAACATTATATGTTTAAAAAAAAATAGCCCCTTTTAAATAAAAAATAACAATGTAATAAAAAAACAAATAAATTATATAATATATATTTTTTAAATAAAATAAAATATAACGTAATTTTTTTCATGGGGTCTTGGATAGACCATGATCAATGCTCTGTTACGACATTCCTTGACATGAAGTCAACGGTTCAATTTCTTGCCTCGATTGGGGTGATAAATTCGACATGCTGAAGATGTAGTCCCACCAAATTTACAAAAAAATATATAACATAATTTTGAAAAATGTATTAATAATTAAAATGATAAATATAGTATATATTTATAAAAAATAAAAGATTTATGAGATAATTGTAGTAAAGACAATTATGTAATTGTAATAGATATCATTTTTCGGGATTCAACTCGATTAAGCAAATCATTCATCTATGACCATTTACATGAGAGGTAGTCGTCACTGACTAATTTATCATGATTTTTGAATAGTCCACTTAGCACTCATTGCATCGGTGATGCTCACAGGTGTGAAGAAGTGGGATTGAAACTAGTGAAATAAATCACATTAAGCAAACCATTCATCTATGACCATTTACATGAGAGGTAGTCATAATTGACTAATTTCTCATGATTTTTGAATAATCCACTTAGCACTCATTACATTGAGTGATGCTCACAGGGGTGAAAAAGTGGGATTGGAAGTGGGATTGAAACTACTGAAATGAATCACATAGCATCAATCATCACTTTTGGGGCTTGCACCTGGTAACTAGGACTTCCCAGGAGGTCACCCATCCCAGATCACCTCTGGCTCAAGCACAATTAAATGTGGATTTTTTCCTCACAATCAAGCCCACTTAGCTTACTACCCCATTTGTAAAACCTTAGCAAGTATTGTGCCTCGTGAACCATAATGATATCCAATACAATGCACTGCGAAAACCCCTCATATGTAATTGTAGTTAAATAAGTTATTTGAATTAATTCAAAAGCATAACATTAATTGAGTTCAATGGGGTTATGAAGTATTATGTAAAACATCAGCTTTAAAGTTAAAATTTGGTCAGACTAAAAATAACATTAATTGAAAAAATAACTTCATAAATTTGAATAAATTTAAATGAGATTAGGTCCATTTTAACTCTGGATCTACCAAGTGCCAAGAGGGATCAAATCTCTTTTCACTCCAAAAGAGTTTTGCACCTCAAAAATCTATTATCACTTTAAAATTGGTTTGCACTTCAAGAGATTTGATCCCTCTCGGAACTGGGTAGATCCGAAGTTATGATGGATCTATGTTGTTTTAATTATTAATTATAAATATAACTATTATAATTATAATTTTAAATATAATTATTAATTTTGTTATTTTATTTTTTAATTTTAATTTTATATTTTATTTTTATGTAATTTGACAGGTCAAAATGTTTTATTAATAATTATAATGATTATTTTTTTCTATTTTTTAATTTTATTTTATTTGGAATTTTTTTTAATACAAACTGTGTAGTAGATCAACCTTGTCAAATGTTTTGGGTGGACACTCCACCCATCATCATGGACCAAAAAGATAAAATATGATGAAAGCGAGTGTTGATAAGTTAGTCTTTAAATAGCTCAAGAGATAACAGTCAATAATATAAAATATTACTATATAAATTGTTCATGTGAGAAGTCTTACATTGGTCAAAGAAGTTAACCCTTTACAACTTGTCTTAAAAGCACAAAGTCGATACCAACCATCACCATGTATCGAAATATGTCATTTCCAAGCATTCATTTAACACCAAGCGTCGTATTTGTTTTGACCAGTCAAAAATCCTAGCTTATGTCCCATTTTATAATTCTTGAATCATCATGGAAGCTCTCGAGATCAAGAAACAACCTAATAAATTTAATAGAGAAGATGGATATAAACTTAGCTCCTCTTGGAAGTTGATTATCTATTAACTTACTCTATAGCTCCTCCTCTCATTTACATCCTTCCCCTCCCCCAATTTTTCTTTCACTCTTTGCTTTATTTTTAGGTCTTATTCTTGCTCCTTCTTCTCTTCTTTTCTTCCCCTTTGTGCCCCCTTCAAAACTTTGATCGATAGTTAATTTATTTTTATTAATTTTATGTTTTTTACCATTATATAATTTATTCTTTCCCTCATTAACTTTATTTTTTACCTTTTATTAATTTGTTTAATAATCTATTATATTCCTTCCCATTAATTTATTTTTTTACCATTTCTCAATTTATATATTAATATTTTATATTCTTGATCTCTTGACCTATTTAAGGACTGATTTGTTGGAAATATTGAGAAGGGGGTGAATCAACATTTCTTTTCAATTGTTATTTTTACTAGTTAGATCTCTTATAATTAGAACACAAAATAAACAATAAGAATAAATATTTTTATTAATTTCTTCTTTACAATAAATCCAATATAATTGTGTAGGGCTCCAACCCTAGATGAAGACACCAAGGTTTATCGGTATGGTTGTTTTCAACTTCGTTGGCCTCAAATACTCAATTTGTTCCACCTCAACCGGATGCTTCACCTCAACAAAGTTCACCATCTCAACATCACCAACCTCATGTTGACCCTTTACGTTCTTCACCCAACATGTCTTCCTCCCTTTCTTATTATTCACTTGGTAAGAGCCTTGATTCTAGTAACCAGGTGACTAAGAAGAAGAAGAAAGGGAAGAAGAAGAACAAGCAAGATAAGAAAGAAGTCAACCAAGAAACCATGGTTATAAGGATTGGTAATGTTTAGGAAACCTCCAACATGCATCATAAGCCCAAAGACCCTTGCAAGATTTGAAGGGTGACCACTTCCTTACCAATTGTCCTGGTATTCCTAAGCTATTGGAAGTATGGTCTGAAAATTCTTATCAACTTACTATTGATCCATCAACTAGTGATTGTCAGGTTTCAGGGAAAAAGGGTAAAGTTAGGTTTCCTTGTAGGTTATGTAAAGGGAGTCATCAAACTCATCTTTTACATCACATGGATGAAGCCTCAAAATTGTTGGAAAACCTTCTTGTTGCACAACAACAAATTCCAACTGATTACCGTAAAATTTCTCCCAACCTATCATCAGTTGACGAAGTGATTGATCTAATTCCAAGTACAATCAATCCCACTCTTCCATTAGAGAGTGAAACCCATATCACTCAGGTTGATGAACCATTAGTTGATCAAGTGATTGAATCGATTCCACATTCGTTCAATCCCACTCTTGCTCTAGAGAGTGAAATTGATATCGCTCAGGTTCTTCTTGTTACATCATATTCTTCTACACAGGGGGGAATTTCACAGATAGACAAAACCTCGTCTTCCTTCTTCCATCCCTTTCCAAATAATTGTGAACGCTTTTGGTAAGAATGTGTGTTGCATGAATGTAGATGAAGGTGCTTCTGTTAGTATTTTATCCTCAACTGCTTTGCAAGATTTGGGTTCCCCTCAGCTTGTGCCCATTACACAAAATCTGTCAGCTTTTTATAGAACCATTAGCGAACCTTTAGGGATACTTCCTAAGTTTCCTATTACCTTGGAAGGTAAAACTGTCTATATTGATATTTTGGTAGTTCAAGTCCCCTTGGATTTCAATTTTCTCCTTGGGAGAGACTATGTCTATGTAATGAAAGCTATCGTATTGACACTCTTTCGCGTGATTTCTTTCCCTCATAATTGGAACATTCTGACTATTGACAAACTTTAATTCATTGATCTTGAGTTGAATACCATCAATATGACATCCTTGAATGTTCCTTATATGGAAGTGGTATCTGCCCCACCAGAGGTCAATTATGTGGCAACTTGTCCCATGTATTCAGTTAACGATGTAAGTGAGCCTCTCATTGTTTTCTCAACTTCTTTTGACTTAGATCTGGAAATTTACATGGTAAACCCTATGGGGGTATTTGAACACGATGTTCTTATCCCTATTGAGTCTCTTGAAATGTGTTCCCTACAGAGAATTGTTCTTCCTTCCAATGAATACCTCTTGGAAGCCATGATCGAGGTGTATCCCTTGGCATGTGTTCCTTCTAGTTGGAAGCCACGATCAAGATCCTAATGAGGATGGTTCTTTAAAAAATGAAACAAGTACCCATGAGGATGGTTATTTACTGTGTCAACCTTGTTAAAAAATGAAACAGATTTCCCTCAAGGGTAGTTCTTCTCATGTGTCAACCTTTTTAAAAAAATGAAACAAGTTTCCATGAGGATAGTTCTTTTTATTGCGTCAACCTCATTAAAAAATGAAACATGTTCGCATGAGGATGGTTCTTTTACTATGTCAACCTCGTTAAAAAATGAGACATACCCATGAGGATGGTTCTTTTACTATGTCAACATGATTAAAAAATGAAACAGGTTCCCATGAGGATATTTCCTTTTACTGTGTCAACCTTGTTAAAAAATGAAACAAATCCTCCCCTAGTTGAGTCGAGTCTTTGAATAGATCTCGTAAATATTAAGTGGAGTCTTTCATCTGATCTTGTAAATGAAACTTCATTCCATCCAGCTATTAGTAACTAGTAGTCTATTTAGGTGAATGAAATGAAGCTTAAGGGGGAATTTCCCCTAGCAGGTTACGCTTGGGAGGCATTAAAACTTATCTCAAGCACAATTTTCTTTGTTTCAAGTTTGTGTAAAAATGAAACAAGCATCTCTCAAGCATAGTTTCTCTTTGTTTCAAGCTTGTATAAAAATGAAACCTATCTCGAGTCCATTTGGGTTATTATTTTCAAGGCTCATTAAAATCATGAAAATCCCATGCTTTTTTTTCTATTCTTTTCAAGCTCGTAAAATGTACATGAAAATTTTGAGTTCTTTCTGTCTTTTCCTACTTGTTAAATAAATTGAAAGTCGGCCATATGAGTACATTTTATCACTTTTCCAGACTCATTAAAACTTACGAAAAAGTGAAACCATTGAGTTCCCTTTTAAGCCCTTTTCAGACTCTCTAAATATGAAAAGAACGTCGAGTACTTGACTATTTAAACTCGTAAAAGTAAATGTACAGTCGTTTATTGAGTATAAGTTTACCCCTTTTCAGAACTAAACTATACTATTTACAAAAAAGGTATACGTTGACTAAGCATGATCAATAGAGTTCTATCCTGCATTATTTTATCCTTTTTCGGCCTTGAGGGACTAAATTTATGAAAAAGAACACTATGGAGTTTCCTAATGTTTTTTTTATGACTCCCTAAGGCTAAAAAACACCAAGTTTTACTTTCTCTGGGCTCGTTAAAAATTTGTGTTGAACGAACTGAATGAGTTTTATTTTTGTGTCTTTTTAAACTCTTTAAACATGAAAATGATATTGAATTAACCCTACACTGGACTCGTAAAAATTAAACAATGCAGGACCCGTCGATTACAACGGGGCTAAACCACTCCTTACTAGGGTTCGTTAAAAATACTTCGGATGACTCATCTGAAGAATGAACCTATTTGATAAGCATATGTTATCCTCCTTAAGTTTGTGTAAAAATAAAGAGGTACTTGCCAGTAATGGTGGGGGGAATTGGGAAAGAACATTCGTTTTTGTATTATTAAAGGCAGTATGTCGCTCTTGAACATGAAACTCCGTCACATCTGTGTTCGGGTTGGGAAATCCATTCGTCTCGTAATTAATCAAACCGCATTGAAAGTATCTAGTTGGGTTTGGGTATTATTGTTACACCAATTTTTTGTCATCTAACGTGTTACTATTAGATGGAGTAAAGTACACCATGTAAGACCAATTTTATCATAGTAAAATTTCTTTCACTATGAGAAATAATTTAATAACCCATAGTTTATTAAATTATTTTTGGTCTAAAGAGGAAACCCCATGAGGAATAATTAAATAAACCCTTATTTGTTTGATTTTCCTCTAGGGATAATTAGCTAAACCACTGTTTAACTAATATTCCTAGTCATATTTAACCCAAAACATGAGGATTAATTAGATAAATTATTATTTATCTTATTATTCTCTAGGAATAATTATTTAATAATATTCCTTGCTGAATTTCACTAAATCATTTTTAAATAATTAAATAAATCATTGTTTATTTAATTATTCCTTAACTTCATCCTTGAAATAACAAATAAAACATTTCTTTATTAATTATTTCTAAATAAATGGATTTAACCAATTCTAAATTCCTTTTCACTCCACCAAAAATAATAAAATATTCCAACTAAGTTGGATCTAGATTTGGTTAATAATATTTTAATTATGCACCAATATCTAGACTAACTCAATATTTGGTTATAAACAGAAAGGTTTTCCATTCATTCACTACCTTTTTTATCACCTTTTGATATATACTTTTGGTCTGAATTTAATCCTCCATCATTGTCATATTTTTTCTACTTTTTGCTTGTGAGCACCCTTTGAGTTCTATTTTGTCTGGGTTTTATGCACCATCAAGAGAGAGAGAACTTGGTTCTGAAGCACTGAGGACATATAAGAAACCATCCCATTGAGGGGGATTGGTAACATCTTTCAGTGTTCCCTTCCTAGGTGTAATAATACAAAAAATTCTTTATAAATTCGTGTCTTGTCTATTGGATGTATGGAGCAACTCTTGTTTATTTTCACTATTTAATGTGTTTAACTACATAGAACTGGATTTTTGTAGCATTTATTCTAATCAACTACTACATATCTAAGGAAATTGACAGCCACATTTGATGTTAGGGTTGTTTGTTATGCACAACTAAAGTGAGTTTTTTTCGTACGCTTGCAATTGAATTCACTCTAACAACTGGAAACTCCACAAGGGCTTTTAATTACGATCGTTTTCATTTTTCAGATCCTTGCATGACCAGTTACATCAGCCACTAGGGTAACAGGCATCAGCCGCAAATGAGATGACAACGTTTTCTGAAACCTGCCGCTGAGACAACCGGAAGTGTAGGTCGCACTTTTCATCCCAAAACCTGTGACCTCAGCTCTCAGGTAGCAGAAAATTGCCCAAAAACTGCGACCTCAGCAGAAAACAGGTTAGTACCTACAACCTCAACTTTTTGCGGGATTTTTCTGTTATTTTTCAGAGTTTATCTGGGGCATTGTTCAGGGTTCTCTAACCTCTATATTTACCTATCTTGGACTTGTACTTGATTAGTTTTACTCGTCGAAGTAGGAACCAAGCCCCTTAGGACTTCAATACGCTTCCACCTTTTTAGGAGGAGTTTAGCTAAAGTAGGTCTTCTGAGATTTCAGTGTTTTTCAGGAATTTTTTTTCAGATCTGAACTTGTCTTTTCAGATTGGTTATTTTTCCATCCAAAACACCTCTTTTCATTTTTTTTTGGTCCTCCCTTTAGGGTACCCTACATTTCCCTTTAGGTTGTAGCCTTTCGCCACCTATTTTTCAGAATATTTCCCTTTGGTTTCTTGTCATTTTCTGCACCTCTTTTCAACAGATCTGACATTTAGATCCTTGTCCCTCTTAACCTTAGATCTATTGGCCATATTGTGCATTTTGAGTAGATTTCGCCCGCCCTTAAACTAGTTGTTGGAAATCCCTCCTTTTTGGGTTTAAATTTATGCATCTTTAGCTCTTTATTTTACTGTCGCTTTTAGTTTTATTTACTGTCGCTTTCAGTTTTATTTACAGTTATACAACATATTTTTTCTTTTCTCTATACACACGTCTGGGCTTAATTAAAATTAAAACACTTATCACACACACACACACCTAAAGCGAAGAGCGTCTGGTTTACACCGCCATGCCAAGACTAAAACATTGTAATTAATTAATCAATCTGCACATTCGTGCCCTTGTTTACCTCTCTTCCTTATTAGGTTCCATGTATCTTTTCCATCATTTCACCCCCAAGGCATTTATCCTGGAGACTCCAAGGCCTTCATCCTCAGTTTTCGTTAGGAAGACTTGCCGCACCATGTAGGGTCCAAGTTAGTCCTTCGCCGAGTCCCCATTCCGACTCTGACTCTGGTTCATCGGGTTCTCCTTCTATTCCTATCTCCATTTCTCCTCCACCTTTCACCTTCATCATGTATGGTGTAGGAACTACCACTAGTGGTGGCCTCGGCTCTAATGCTGGAGCCATTACTAGTGGAGCCACAACAGGAACGGTCCCGGCTACTCCCTTGCTTCCTTATATGGCAGGCCTAAGCCTTCCCGAGTTCAGCCAGTTGATTAATGAACCTATACACCATGATCTATGTTGGCCTCCTATGCCAATCAATCTTCCTTCAGACATCCCTAAGTTTGAAGGAAATGTTGGAGAGGATCCTACCAACCATGTTCGTTCTTTCCACATGTGGTGTTCGTCAACTCTATCACCGATGAATATATTCGTCTTCAGTTATTTCGATGTACTCTTACTGGAGAAGCTTCCAAGTGGTATGTCGACCAGGCCGCTGCCTCTCATGCTACTTTTGCGACCCTTGCAAAGGCGTTTCTATCCTACCTCACCCCTTCACTATGACATCACCAGTGCGAATTTTTGTTTACGTCAAACTTACGCCACTCGCTATCTGACCATGTTCAGAATGGCGGAGAAGGAAAGGAAACTAATATTTCGAGCTCCGGTTTTCGAGAAGACCGTGTCTACAGGTTTTCTCGGATCCCTTTTCCCTCTATTGGGAAGAATGTGCATCCTCCTTTCACTCATGACAAAGGGAAGAAGCCCTCCAAGTTGCATTGAGATATGACTTTATCTACGTGTATATGGTTATAATTATCTTTACTGCTTGATCTCCTAGACTGGTGGTAATTAAAATAAGGGTATCTCTCTGTGATATCGTTGGATCCATTTCACATCATTGCACTCATCCTCATGGGTTATGGTTTCCCTGGGGAGCAACTCCTCTAGCACTTAACTCCCTCTTAGCGACGTATGTATTGATAAAATGGCATGCCTCACGCCTTTGCCCAACTGCATCCTCCGATGCTAGGGCCTACTATTTCCCAACCTATTTACCCCAATTTTTCTTAACCTCCTTACTATCTGTATCCCCAGCCAGGTGCTCCAGCTCCTCCAGCACAAGCACCTCAGCCTCCCATGCCTTCTCAAGCTTCGTAGCAGCAACCACCCCCCCAGGGTCAGGTGTATGCGTAGCATAGTGTGACTAATCCTACCACTTTCAAAAATAAGAGAAAAGGAAACCAAAATCAACCTGCTCAAGGTAATCAAGGAAACAATCCCCAAGGGAATACATCTAACACTACAACTCAGCAATAGGGTGATCAACCCAAGTAGAACCGGCCTCTTCGTATGAATAAGCCTTGTTCTTATTGCAGTGTCCATGGTCACTATACCCATGATTGTCCCCTTTTACCTTAGATGCATCAATTGTGGGAAGCTCAAGCAACATCTCGAGGACAACAAGCCTCTGCTTCGGTTCCTATTAATGTTGCACCTACTCAACAGGCTGTGTTTACCAATCCTTTCCCTAGAAAGGATATGTGGCTGCCCAACCCCCTGAAGTTCAGGCTACCGCTCAACCTCCTCTGTCTGGTACCTCTAATTACCAGATCCTTATGATGCAATCTGACCAGGCCAATACCGCCCATATCAACCTTCAGACTAGGTCGCACCAGTACACCAAGCCTCCCGCTACGTCTACAACCGAGCCCCAGTCCTCAGGTTCCACAAAGCCAATTTCACCACCCAATGGTCCTTTACAGATCCCCCAACCTTAGGCAGAGGTACATACCAAGATCCCCAAAGGACCGTTACGTTGAAACACTGCTTCCGGTAAAGCCGTCCACACCTACAAAATAGTAGATGATTCGGCGCAATCCCCTGTCACCATGTCAATGCTGGAAGTCCTCAAGTTGTTCCCTTCACAATGTAAAGCTCTACTAACTGCCATGGGCACTGTGGATCCTTCAGATGATCATTTGATTGTCTTCGATGTTGACAAGTCAGAGCATCCACGACTTCCTAGATCCATCGCCTTCCAAATACCTATCAAGATTTAGAATGCCATAAGAAAGCCAAATAAAGCATACGAAAACTAAAAAGTAGGCTTATTCGACCTTGGAAGTGAACAATAATAACTAGAAACAAGTAAAGCAAGGCCATATCAGAAAACTGAGTGGAGGGATCAAAATTTGTGGCTGCAACCTATATGAGATCTTTATTGTCGTCTAGAATTCCTCTAGCCATGGGTGGATGCCACGTTGCTTCTCTATGTATTTTAAAATTTGATCTAGGTCCTTCATGTGGTGATGCAGGTGCTTGATAGAGTGGAGGAGATTTTCCTGATGTTTAAACCTGTCCAACAAGATTATACCAAGGAGGAATGTCATGTGCCAATATAAATCCACTCGTGAATATAGTGGTTGAAGTGGCCACATGTATTCCCAATATCTAAAACCCAATTTTCCATCTCAGTAAATGCCTCTGTGTCCGAGAATTGATGCATGTGAGAGGTTACTTCTCCCTCAGCATAGGTGAATTCATCTTGTATCGGGCCTGGGGCAACCTCGCAAAACCAAACAACTATTTCCTATAATAAATGGTGCATATATGTATGTCCTTGGTGAGCCTATTCCTAGTAGTAGGTTGCTCCCCTACGGAAGTGGGTGCGCTAACAACGGATGGAGGGGAGTTCGAAAAGGAAAGGGTAACAAAGGGCTAAGAGAGGGGAGGAAAGAACTTCAAAAGACAGAGAGAGGTCCATGTGAAGGGAAAATGGGAGAGAGAAACGAAATGGGAAGGACGACCATGATTGAGGAAATAGACCAATAGTTGCTAGAGAACAAATTAGGAGAGCCAACCAGAAATACATTAAGGGGAGTGATACGAGGCCAACAAGCAAGTGTAGCATAGGGGGGAGAAAGGCCCAAAAAATTGGACTGTGAAGAGGAGTCCAAAGCCCTGAAATAGGTAAATAACAACAAAATTTGAACCATACCATAGAAAAGGCAAAGGAGGGATAAAAAAGAAGCATGGAGCAGATGAAGAGACTCAACACTAGGATGAGTTGCTCGACAGGAATAATATATATGTGTCGCTACTAGAGTCGTTAGCCAGTGGTGGAGAGTGCAGTTGCCTTGCATATAGAAGAATTCAAATACAAACACCACATCACCCCCACCAAACCTACAAGGGAGATGCAACTATAGGGAAAGCACAAGCCTTCAAGTCTTCTGACAATTTACTTTGATACTACAGTTCCAAGTGGCAGAGGCAGAATGTTCCATGCCGGAATTGCAGGGGCTAGATGAAGATTTCCATTCATTGCCATACCAAGGCTCTAGAGAATGGACCAATAGAGGACACTAATTAGAGCTTATGTGAGCTAAGGCCCGCAGGACGAGCTTGAATCTCTAGTAACCAATGTTAATGAGCTTGTGCTCATTTTGAGGTATAGTGTGTGGAGCCATAAGCAATGCTAACACACGTTGTTACTCCACACGAGTGAACTCTCGATAGACAAATTGGATGCTTAATGTGCAATGTGTTAATGGACACGACTACAGGCTGCATGAGGTGGTGCCTTGTGATTGCATAAATAATTAACATTCACTATAAGGTCATGCTTCCATGTCCCCGATAGAACAATGACATTCCACCTCTTCCCCATTTGGGGAATGATAAAATTTTAATTAATTTAAATTTTATTTTAAAATTAAGCAATCTATAAAATTCTATATAAATCAAATTTTATAATTTATATATTTTAATATAATAAAAAAACAATTTTACTCAAATATTTTAAAATACAAATTATAATGTTCTAGGGGCAACTCAATTGGTGATTGAAGTAATGTGAAATCTGTGAAAACTCAAAGATCCAAGGTTTAAATCCATAGTTATGAGCCACTTTATGGAAAGAAGAACAAGCTCTATCTAAAGTTTAAATCTACAATTATGAACCAATTTATGGAAAAAAGAGCAATCTCTAAACCCCTACATATTTTCTAGTAATTAAGTGTCAAGCAAATTACTAAATTCCTTTATAATAAAAATATATTCTAAATTACAAATTTAAGCATATTCTGAATTACAAATCTAGGAAATTATATTCCATACTTTTAAGATTTGACAACTCCCTTAATCCATTATTAAATAAAAGCAAATATCAATCGAGGTGTTTAGGGAATTCATCTTTTATCTTTAACGTGAATAAGTGCCATAATGGTGGTGTCGGGTTATGTGAATCAAATGTCACAGTTCATATTATACTATGGTAGATACAAAATAATTGTTTTTTTTTAAATAAAATACAATTAAATTATATATATATATAATTTTATTTTATTTTAGTTCGAAATAATTAAGAAATTATAATTATAATTATAATTTTATATGATTTTATAATTTTAAATAATTGGGAGATTTTAGAGTTATATTTCAAACTTTTTACACTTATATTGGTGAAACTAGCCGTTAGATAAATCAAAGGATCCATGAGAATGAGACTAATATAAAATATGGAAAAACTCGCTCTTCAGTTTTGGCAGAGCCAAACATATATCATATATGTAATATAAAACATGGGAAGACTCGTTCTTTAGTTTTGGCAGAGCCAAACATATATCATATCTATATTGAATAGGCCAGATCATTGCAAAGGTTATTATTTCTTTCATCAAAAGTTTAGGGAGACAATTGAGATTAATAAAAAGCTTTGCAATCTAAAAAAGATCTTGAATATAAGATTTCTGATCATTGGGTTTATGTCCTTTTTTCATGGTTTTTTTTTAAATCTTGTTTTGAATTTTTTCCATACCTTACTGATTTGGGTCATTAGATTTACTATAAATTTTATTTAAATATTTAAAAGAACATATTAATTAATTGATTAAATTAAATTAAATAATATATAATATATAACTTTGTTTTATTTCTTTAATACCTCACTAAGGATAGGATTGGTTTTATTCGTAGTTTTTAGGTTTTTTTTTAATTATGGTTTGAATATGTTTATTTTTAATTTTGTTTTCTTGACTCTTGTTTTAAGTTTGACTTGAATTAATTATTTTTATTCATATTTAAATCGAAATATTTCATGATGATGATGATGATGGTGGTGGTTAATGTCCGCTGAGACCAATCTTTGGTCTATCGGACCTAAAGAAAAGAGTTATTTAGTTTGATTTAAGATTGATTTAAGATTTTATTCCTATGCTCGAAAAGCTTGGAGAGAAGCCTTTCGAGCTCACTATACTTTTGACATCTTAAAAGGCTAGGAAGGTTAGTATTGCAACAAAGATATGAAATTGAGTTCTAATGTGGTTGTACGCTGGGCACTCTAAGAGGAAGTGATTTTCATCCTCGATGTTCATATTCTCATAGAGCTGATAGATCCTTTCCATCCATGGTGTTTTAGGAACTGTCCAACGACCTGTTTCACTATGGAGCTCATGAGAGTTCGTTCTAATCTTGGCTGTACTAATTTTCTTCTTTGAGCTAGTTAAAACAGAGAGATACTTTTGATCTTCTAGAGTGGGGTTGATGACCTCCTTATAATATCTTAATTTTCTTTTAGCTGTTAGATCTTCCTCACACCACATTTTTTCTTTGAACTTAGAAGTAACAATTTTTTTAATGTTATTAATGTTTTGCAATGCAACATTGTCGTCGATCTCCCAATGGTTTAACCAGGCCCTGGTGTCTTTATACCAACCTCTTTTAAGCCTTAGGTGGTTTTGGCTAGAATTTAAAGCTAGCTTAGGAAGTCTATGCTCTCCTATGCTACTGAGCTTGTGCTTGTACAATAGAAGCCTAGTCATAGCTAGGCTCTCTATAGGGGAAAGACCCACTTGTATAAGAAGAATAGAATAAAGAGTATTTCAAACAATTTATTTTTTAATCTAAATAAATATTTGACTCAATATCTAACAATAACTTAATAAGATATTTAATTTTAATATAATTCAATCTAGATAATTAATTTTATATAATAAAATATTATTGTATTAATTCAATTTTATTCCTATTTATTTATATTTTAATCAAAATTTCTAATTTGATCTTGATCTAAATATATGACTTTTTCAAAACTTGACTTAAGTCAACCCTAAAAATTATTTTTCAAAACTAATTGTTTATTATAGTCTTTAAAAATATTAAGGATCTCTACATTGGTTTCTTTATTCAATCTGGTTAAAAGTATTAAGGATCTCTACATATCTTGTCCTAACTGTGAACAACACTAAATAGTTCGAAACCAGTCAATAAATTATCTAATATAATTTCTCTAAAAAAAAATTTGTAACACATAAAATATAAATTTAATTATTTCAAACCCTATCATCCCTATAGAAAAATCATAAACTTTTATTTTTAAAAGTTTTATTTTTAATCTCAAAAAATAACTTATCAAATAAGTAAAAATCTTCTGATCATGCCCATATTCTACCATTCAATTGTGCCGTGGACAGCTCCATAATAATGACTATGCTATCAAGGTAGATTAAGGTCAGGTTTATATGACTATCAAGGTTGATTAAGGTCAGGTTTATATGACTGTCAGATAATCTTACTTGTGGGGAAAGGAAAATAAATATGAAGTAAATAATTTTAGTTTTTATAAAAGAGGAAATAATAATAATAATGTATAAATAATATTATTTAACCATTGGTTTAACCCAAAATAAAGCAACACAGGAAATCATTTGTTTCGTTGACATTATTTCAAGTAAAAACACTGTTATAGTGAATGCCACCTGCCACTTATGTTTAGTCATGATCTTCTTTACATTTCACATTACAAGTTGAATTGACATTTATACTTGGAAAGTATAATTTTCTTATAAATTTTAAGGAATACATTATTTTTACACTTTAAGGTATTCAAATTTAAGCATCCAGAGTGAAGTTCAGTTGCACTGCTGAAGTCCAGAAATAGGCAACTCGATTTTGAAAAAGCGTGTGGTCCAACCATCTAAGTTGAGCAAAGTGAAAGGTTGATTAGGTTAAACTGACTAAGTAGCTTTATTTCAAAAGTTATGGATTAAACAATGAAATGACAAGTTGTTGAATGTGTGTTGTGCTGTATTGGTTGGTGGGATGGTGTAAAATTCCATGGAAGCTGGCGTGGCAGTGGCGCTCTTATCAACAGGTTTGATTAAAAATTGATTAAATTAATCTGCTCGTTGGTTGGGCAGATTAGGGGTGGATTTAATGGAATTTGGAATCCAGCTACTGGGACGAGGGATGAGAGCGAGTGATAAGCGGATAAATACTGTGATGGCTTGCAGAATGGAGTGAGGTGTGAAGCTGGAAACAGAAAAAGATGGTGTAAACCTCTTAAAAATTTGAGGATAGGAATGGAATTATTGAAACAAGGAGGAAACAGTGGAGGATTGAAGGAGCCTGTTATTCGCATTTCGATATTAGTATGGTGTCCTCAAACCTTAAGCCCACCTGGTTTTGACCCTTGTTTTCTTTTGGTAGATAATCCCGGGGGAGGAGAGTGAAAAATAAAGCTCAGTACTTATTAGATAGTGCTTTTTGTTTTACAGAAATCCACTGTCTGCCACCATAATTGTTAATTTTGGGCTTGTTCAGAGCTGCCCACATTGATTTTGTTTTTGTATTTTTGCTGCAATGAATGGACTAGACGTGAGAGGGTTCAGAGATCAAATGAAGGTTTCTGCGTCTGAGCCTTCCAGGGCTCCATGGACTGCCATGTTTAATGAAAACAGAAGTCACGGGTTAAAATCTGAGCAGATTTTCTCAATGCCCAATGATATGTATGGTTTACCCAGGGTTCCGGATTTTCAAGGGCTTAAATTTCCATATTCTTACACTGGGGGGAGGATCAATACTAATAACAGTAATAGTAATAGTTTGCGGCATCGGTTGGGTGTGTCTGAAATGTGTGAGCGAATGGGTTTGTATAGGCATTTGAATGGAGTAGGAGGAGCAGGAGGCAGTGGTTCTAGACTTGTGTTGGATGGTGTGAGAGGAGAGCTGGTGAGTGCTGCAAAGATGATGACACCCAAAGAACTTATGGAAGCAAAAGCAGTGGCTGCTTCAAAGAGTCACAGTGAAGCTGAAAGAAGGAGACGCGAAAGGATCAATTCTCATCTTGCTACACTCAGAACCCTTCTCCCTAGTACTACGAAGGTATTGTTGTTACTATGGCTAATGGGTATGTTCTTGATAAGTTTTAGTTGCCAACATTATACCATGACCTTAAGTCAAAAATTGCTTGGACTTCTTCATCGTTTTGTGTAGGATTAGCCTTCTCTAACTCGGTAGTCATTTTGTCTGCTGTGTATTCTTCAAGATAGTGTGCTGTGTATCCTTCATGATAGTTAGCGTCAGAGTTTGGTAACGCAAACAATTTACAGTTATGGTGTGGTGGCTAATATGTGCTGTTTGTGACCCTTGAATCCCAATGGGTGTTCGTTGTGTCTCTTCAACACACAAAGTTTATTGAACTTCTGACAGACACACCCACATAGAGAACACATATACATCTGTTTTTATGTCAGTATATGTACATATGTGTATAGAGGGCATCATAATGCAATGCTTAGGCAGGGCTCCATTGATTCACGGTTTGATATTCTGGTAAATGGTTTACAGTGTACACGTATTCATACATGTGTTCTTTGGAATTGTGTGTATGGAGAGCTTCAAGGGCACCTAGCCCACGGCTTCAAGGTTTGATCATGAGCAATGCACATGCCTCAGCTTCATTTGTTTGGTGTTCTGTCATGGCTTATATCTATATATAGAGATATCTTTGTATTAAAGTTGTGTATGTAGTGCCATATGGGCAATGTGCACAGGCCTACGCTTAAATGGTTTGCTGTTCTGCCATGGCATATATATAGATATATGTGTGTATGTATTGGAGTCCCTCATGGGCAATGTTCAGGCTTAGATTTCATCGTTTGATGTTCTGTCATGGATTATGCGTTTATGTAGATATGTATATACTGAAGTTGTGTGTATGGAATCTGGATTGCTTCATGGGTAATGTGCAGGCCTGAGCTTCACGTTTTGATGTTCTGCCGTGTCTTATGAGTATATATACTGGGGTTGTGTATGAGTGCCTTATGGCCTATACTCAGACCTCAGCTTCATGATTTGGTGTTCTATTATGGCTTTTTAGACTTGATCTTTGATAAGGTCGGGTGACACTGTTCTTATTGTTATTGGGGGTAAATCTATTCTTCCTGCTATTCTCTGTGCGATGGAGCTTACTTGGGTTCAGTTTTTTTTTTTTTTTTTTTAAATGATGCAGACAGACAAGGCTTCCCTACTTGCAGAAGTGATTGATCATGTAAAAGACTTGAAGCGGCGTGCATCAGAGATAGCCAAAGGAAATCCTGTGCCAACAGACGTGGATGAATTGAGAGTAGAAGAAGCAGATAGAGATGGAGATAACAGCGAGGGTAGGCTTGTCATCAAAGCATCTCTATGCTGTGATGATAGGCCAGACCTTCTTGCTGATTTGAACCGGACCCTTCACACTCTAAGGCTGAGAGCTGTGAAGGCAGAGATTTCTACTCTGGGTGGCAGGATGAAGAATGTGTTTATCATGACAAGCACGGAAGGAGTCCCTGAAAAAGACCAAGACAGCCCATCTGTCAATTGTGTGCAGGAAGCCCTGAGGGCTGTGATGGAGAGGGCTGCTTCTAATGAATTGTCTTCTGGAAGCTTGGCTTCAAACAAAAGACAAAGAATTGTTTCTTTGGATGTAGCAAGCTCTGCTATTTAAGTACCTACCATGAAGGTGGCAATATGGCAAAATGTTTTAACTTCTATACAATATGCAACGCATGCTCTGAGGCGATTTTGTAAAGTCCTGTTTCTTATATACAAAGCTGTTGTAATGAAAAAGCAGTGACGGTGGGCACCATGCTGAAGACCCCAGTATGGTCTTTTGATTGGGAATCCATATCCATGTGAATGTTCAATCTCAATGTCTGTACTCTGAGATGCTATTGTCAAGGAAAGGTCCATCCCAATGCCTGTAGTATGAAATCACATTGTCAAGGAAAAGTCCAATGCCTGTTCTGAAGTTGTGTTTCTTCATGTCTCTTAAGCTATGACTTTGTATGGTTCAGAAGCCATCGAGAATGGAGATTTTGAACAATAGGTGTGCACCCATTTTATTTTCTGCTTCTCTAAAAGAGCAGGTTAAATTTAGGCAATCTACAATTAGTACAGGGAACTGATAATTTTGTATACTTGCAGCTCATGTACATCATGACCTTAAAAATGATGATAAGTCAACAATTTTCAAACTTCAAACATTGCAACAAGGTTATGAATGATTGTGGTTGTTGCTAATGCCTATGCTTTTCTCAATCTGTTGATCCTGTTTGGCTGGTGATTAATGGTTTAGTAGATGGCATCAAAAGTAACTTTTTATATATGCATGTTTCACTGCTGGAACTTGAATTTTGCCGACATCACCTGCAGTCCATTTGATTAAACTCTGCACTCATCTGGTTGTTTAATCCCCTGCTTTATTGGGTGGTCCTTTGCCTTACCGGACCTCTGTGAAAGTAAGGTCTAGAAAGAGAGAGAAAGGGAATGTGTAGTAGATAACCTCAGTGTTACTTCAGTCATAAGAGTTGAGATAACCTCTTGAGAGGGGAGAAATGGTGCAGTAGGATAACCTTTCCATTCTTGTACTGGATAACATGAGCTACTTGATAACCTTGGCCATGTAAAGGAAAGGCCTTAAGATATATCTCCTTCAGTAAGAAAGAAAATAACCTGCGACTGCCATCAACCTAACCTATAGGACCAGCAATGGAGGATAACACCTTTGAACATTTTAGACTACCATATCAAAGCATTCAATCGCCTGGAATTAACTTCACACTAGATTGAAATTGTTATCTCACATGGCTTTTTTCTTAACCAATAAATTTGTCTATAGAGAAGAGTATTAGAATTGTGTACTATTGCTGTCGTTATCTGTTTGTCTATGGAGGAGAGTATTAGAATTGTGTACTATTGCTGTCGTTATCTGTTTGATATATTAGGAGAAACATTTATGTGTCGTTATCTGTTTGATATATTGGGAAAAACGGTCATGTGTTGTTAATAAGTCCAATGGTTATTAACAATGAAATCAGCTTTTACTTACATAAAAGCTTCATCAAGAGTTGTTAATAAGTCCAATGGTTATTAACAATGAGATCAGGTGTTACTTACATCAAAAGCTTCATCAAGACTTGTTAAATTTAGAAATTGGATTTGTTAAAAACTTATTATCTATCACAAAAATCAATATATAAACAATTGTAGAAGATGACCATCTGAATAGCAGAAGTCCTAATCTGCAAAATTCAATATATAACAACTGCAGAAACTGTATACTACTGATATATTTCTTATATAAACAACTACAGAAACTGTATACTACTGATATATTTAATTAAGAAATGTCTATAAGGGCTTTCCATCTCCTTCACTCTCTATAAACAATTGTAGAAGATGAACATATGTATAACATTAATCTTAACATGCAAAAATCAATATATGGACCACTGCAGAAATTGTATACTACTGATATATCTAATTAAGGAAATGTTTACGAGGGACTTTCCATCACCCTCACTCTAGATTCCTTTAATGCATCTTCCCCATTTTAGTAACTCATTATGTGTTATCCAGTACATTATAAGAAACCTAAGAAACCTTACACATTTCAAAATGTATTAGCAACAATTACAAAATTGTAACCTACTAATATATTTAAGTAATATTGACAATTTTTAATAAGGTTTAAGGGTGAAAGCCTTTAGTTTGATGTAGTTGCATTTTTTTTTACAATATTGGTGGCATACTTGGTCAATGTAACTATCATGGCCAAGATGTGTGTTATATCATAATTTTGTATTGTACACTAGGTATTCTATTTTGCTAATAGATGCATACTCTTAACTATTTCATTTCAGCTCCATAGAGGGATTCCTTTATCTAGTGCTTAGTCTTAGAACCCTCTTTCCCACCCTCTTTTACTCTTTCTCTAATCAAACTAATTGATTTTGGGTTTGGTGTATCAATTGATGCCCATTTTTTTTAATCCCTTTTGGCTCCATAAGCGCTCCTCGAAGTCAAGGGATGCACTTATTTATGTGTTTACTTAGTTAATCTATCTTTTCCTTTGGATTTTTTGTGTACATGTTGCAAACCACATCTTGCATGTTTATACTACGCTTTGTAACTCCACATACTTGTGGTACAAAAGCTTCTCTATCAATTTTACCTATAAATTCCCTTAGCACTTGAGTTCTCTCTACCTGTATACTACTTGTCCAAGTTCTTTGATATTGTCGACTATCAAACTGTGTTGGATTTACTTGGGTTCTCCTTCTTCATTAAGGATCAATTTATGTAAGGCTCTCTCATTGTTGGTGTTTGTCTTTGATGTCTTTGGTCTTCTATCTTTATGATCGAGTTGGAAGGTTCATCTCTTAATGCGCTAGATCTATTCCTTCCCCACTTTAGTGAGCTCTTCATCCTTCCTCATCTCAAAAGATGTGTTAGCACAACTTGCATGCAAGGTTACAACTCGTTACTAAGGCTAGACATAGTCACTTCATACCTAGTTGCATCTAGTTTAAATGTAGACTTACTCTTTTCTTGTTTTTTCATATTTCATACGCATAGATTAAGAAATCCTTGTTTGCTCTTGCAAGATGACAAATATTGCATGCATGTAAGGAGGTCCTAACCTTTCTTTTATGTTTTCTTAATGGTTTTTTATCATTGAAATCTAAGCAACATATCTTAAACCAGATTGAACATATTTGTTTTCGCCCATTTAAGAGGCCCAAAATTTGTCCTATTTATTTCCGTACCAAAAAGAAAGAACTAAGTAACTTAATTATGTGCCCTTGACTTTGCTCATTTGGATTTTAGGTAAATTTAAAGATAAAGGTCATGTCCTTAATTATTTACTTGTATTTCCAACTTTCTTAGTTTATTGGGTTAATTAAGAAAGCATTGACGCTAACGTCCAAAGTAAAGGAGGAATCAACTAGTTTTGTGCACTTACCTTTCTTGCTTATTTCCTATGTTAATTAATTTATTTCTTTGTTGTGATAACATGAGAATTGATAAAAATTCAAATTCCCGACAAGATTAGGTACACTATATTAATATTGATTTTGTAATCTACTACTTAGTTTCTCCACCCATCCCATTTCTTGACTTTCCTAGTTTCCCCAAGACTTTTGTGGCAACTCTAAATCTCACCAAGCCAATCTTCCTAGTGTTACTAGCACTTTTGATGGTATATTGGTCATTCTTGATAGATATTGATTATTAGGGTTTCCCCTAAGGACCTTTTTCTTCTATTGGGAACATGGTCATATTACCTATGTTTTCTAGGGCTTGTGTCCTACTTCCTTCCTTAAGGCACTTCCACACCTATATTTTTGGCAACTCCACTAGGGAGTTGTTTTCAACCCTTTCCTCTATTAAGTAAAGGGATACCATTATTTATTTCTCACATCCATCCCCCAAGGAAGGTTCTTGCTCTCTTGTCCTCTCTTTATAGTGGAAGGGCTCCCTTGTTTCCTCTACAACCTTATTCCAAACTAATCCTTGAGGTGGTCCCTACTTCATATTTTTTACTCACCCATCTTGGAAGCTCCTTGAGTTAACCTCCCTATGGCATATTTCCACCCATGACAATGGTGATAACATGGCCAACAAGCCTAACTGAGTTAAAATTGTAAAATTTAGCGAAGGGAATGTCAACTTCACCACATGCCAAAATTATTCAACCTGGAACATATTTATGAAGGACTCAAGTTACCCTTGCTTATGTACAAATCTGAGAAACTCTTAGAGGAAATTCCCTAACCAATATTATAGTCCAACTATGATAATTTTCAAAAGCCAACATCCATCCTAAAATCAATATTTTCACCAACCCAAAGCATGAATTATGCCTAGGTGAGCTTGAATCCTTACCTAAATCAAAACATGATTGCCAACAAAATTTTATGTGGGGATCCTTACAACACTATTCAAGGATCCATTCTTAACTAATTTTACAGCATAACTTTCCTACAATAATACACAATGATCTCTTTAAATTTTAATCACCTCCTCCTTCTTTGACCTTGTCTTAAAAGGTCATCATGGCTGAATTGTCAGATTCACCTTGTTCCTCCTATGAAGGGTCTCAAGAGCCTCCTCTTGAGGTCCCTCAGTTTCTAGTTGGATCCCTTGAAGCTCAAGGTGTCGAACTCGGGATTGTCATAAGTGTACAACCCATTTCATCTCGACCACTACCTAACGATTCTCCTTGGAAAACATCAGAATATTCCGAGTTGGAAAGTCCCGAACCATCTGCACAGTTCACGGTCTTTCCTGAGAATCCGATCTTTGATCTGTTTTTCGTCTCGCCTTAACAGGCTTACAGTCCTTTTGATCAACTCGACGTCCCCCTTTCCACTTCTCCAATAGCATCTCACTCTACTATCTGTCAGTTGTTCCCTGATGGAATGGCATCCAATTCTGATGATGTTCCATTCATGAGTGCTCCTCAGAGTACTCTACAGGAAACCACTGGCACCTACATTCTAGAAGGAAATTCATCTGTGTTTCCTCCTGAAGGTGATCCTTTTGGCCCCACTCCTCAGCATTCAGGAAGTGGAGCCGAAATGCCCTTTAGTCAAATAGCATAATCAATACTGCATGGGTATACCTCTTTGGGAATCCTTGTTTCAGAAGCTTCTGGAGCTACATATTTATTCGTGGATCCTGTTTGGTCAACAGGTATCCACCCATCCTTCGGCCCATTAATTTCAAATGCGACTATCGTGTCTCAACTTGTTGTTCGACCTACTATCATTATTGGTCAAATGACTGTTTCGATAGGATAGGATATTATACCCCCCTCTCATCATATATGATCACTGCGGTCCCACCATTGAGTGGGAAATATGTAGTTTCGTCTGGGCCTTGGAGGTAGTCTAATCCTCTTTATGTACCTCTAGTTTCGAGTGGGGGGCAGCTGAACTCTGGACCTGTTTTGGGGGCGGGACAACTCAGTGTTGGTCTAGGTGGGACATTGATTTCATAGCCGAAAAACACTGTTGTAGGTTTTGCTTCACCCAATGGTCAACCTACTTTTGGTCAATTTATCTATCAACAACCCCACGTTCAACAACCCCTCCAACAGCTGAATGTACAATACCCGCATGTTCAGCAATACAACATGTCTTATCAACATGTTCAACAACCGAATGTACAATACCAGTATATTACTCGATCGAACGTTTCTCAACAGTATGTCCAACAATGCCAACCTTCCATAGGAACTGTTGTGACTAACCTTCAATTTGGTCCTCAAACCCAAGCTGGTTAGAATGTCCCTCTGGGTCAATCTGGTCCTCACCCCAATCAGGCTAGTAATCAGTACCAACCCATCCCTCACGGTCAGTATCAGTGACCCCAGCCTGGGCCTTAGCCTGATACTCAATATTAGTCGATTCCTCAGTACCAGCAGGTCTAACCGGGACCTCAAGTTGGACCTCATGTTCAGCAAGGCCCTCAAGCTGGACCTCATGTTCAGCAAGGCCCTCAAGCTGGACCTTACATCCTATAAGGATCGCACTTCCAAATTCAACGAGGGGCTTATTATCAGCCCCAATAGGGTCCCTATGTTCAGTACTAGCTGAAATAAGGTCCGTACCAGAAGTGGGGGAAATATGCATATTCAGGTCAAAATCAACCCTATTGGGGGCAAAATCAGTATCAATCAGGTTGGAAACCCCGACCATATTCTTGTCACCATCCTCCCTTTCCATTTTTGGCTATGTTGGAACTGTCAGATGTGTCATAGCTTACAAATGACCCCATCCAACATCAATTGCATTAGTCGCTAGTTCCAATCAAAATTATGGGATATTGCCCTAAATTTGAAGGAAAATTTGGGGAAGACCCCCAAGCCCATGTTATGACGTATCGCTTATGGTGCTCTTCAAACTCTTGGGTCGACGATTCAATTCGTCTTCGTATTTTTCAGGGCACTTTGACTGGTGCTACGACCAAATGGTATATTGGACTTCCCCAAGGTGTTTTCTTTGATTTTAACACCTTGGCCATGGATTTCCTCACTCACTTCCAGTTACCTGTCCGATATGAAATTGGCACTCACCTCCTAAAATCATTGAAGCAATCAATTTCTACTCACATCTCGGATCACATTCATGAATGGAGGCGTAGACGTCACCTCATCAAGTTTGAGATCCCAGATCAGTTTTTGACTGAATGGTTTACGAAATCATTCGTTTCAAAGATTGCTAAAGATCTTACCATGGGTGGATGTGTCACAGAATAGGAAGTCATTTCTTGAGCTGAATACTTGGATTTTGTTTCTTCTCAATCCAGAACTCTATACGAGCTCTTGCCAGACGCACCACGACCTTCAACCAATCCGACATCATATCAGTCTCCTACCATGCTTCTTGTTGATGGTGTTATGGGGGAAGTGGCCCATGCTGATAGTAACCTAAGGCTTCCTCCACTTCTAAGTCCACTACTGCCATTGCACCCTACACTCCTCCGAGTAACTAGAAGAGTCCTGGTAAAACCTCTGAGGTAAATGCTATCCAATCTACAACAACATAGAAATCCTCAAAAGGAAAGAAAAAGGGTAAAGGAAAATCCAAATCCAATAACCCTAAACAGGATTCGAAGAAGTTGTCTGCTGATGATTCTTCAACACGTAAACCCAAATATCCTTGCTTAATATGTGATGTTGATCATTACATCAAGGATTTTCCTTGACGTGCCTAATTAGCCCATCTTCTGAAAGGCACACCCGAGACTTCGACTGTGTTGAAAGAACCATTCCCTTCTCAGCAGACCCAAATGGTAGATCAACCTCAATCGTTTGGAAAATCCCAAGTTTTCATTGTTGGCACGGAACCTATTTCTATTATCACAAGATCAAAAGACTACCCCAATCCATCCAAAGCTCATATGGAACATGATGTCACATATCACCCTTCCTCTTCCATACCTCCTAGTTCTGGGTCTCTCCAGATCGAGATACCTAGTAGTGAATCCATCACCCAACCACCCTTAAAAGGTGTTCTTCGGAAATTGTCTTACAATCCGAATGTGAGTTTTGCGCAACACTGCAATATTGTAGAGGATATAGCTCAAGCTCCTTCGAAAATATCAGCTTTGGAAGTCCTTCAGTTGTACCCATCACAACGGATGGCACTAATAACCACTATTGGAGAGATTGATCCGGTAGACTCAAATATTATTAATTTCGATCTTGATAATTTCGTTCTTCGCCTCCCATCTCAGGTAGCTTTCCTAATTCAAGTTACCGTGATGGGAAAAACCATTCATAGGATTGTTGTTGATGAAGGTGCTTCGACTTGCATCATGTCTATTTCTTGTTGGAAAGCCATCAACTCTCCCCCATTGAGCTAGTCCTCAAACACTTTGGAGGCATTCGACGGTAGAGGCTCTCGGTCGTACGATATTCTCAAATATTTTCCTCTCCTGCTGGAGGGAAGGACAATGAATTTAGAGGTTGAGGTGGTAGATGCAAACTTGAATTATAAGCTCCTTCTTAGACGCAGTTGGACTCATGCCATATTTTTCATGGTCTCCACCCTCTTCCGTGTCCTTCGCTTTCCTCATCAAGGAAAAATTATGACTTTTGATCAAATCACCTTCTTTTCCTATGATTCTTCAACAGGAAACATTCTGTATGTTGGGAATACCACTACCCCCTATAGGAACATTGGGCCAGGTCTATTTAAAGACTCGTCTCTTATGGGAAATTTTCCACTCCTGCCTCTTAATGTCACCACTATCAATAGGATATCATATGGTCACGATCCATGGATTGTTTCCAATCCCAAACAACTTGAAAAATTTGGTGATGTCATGCCTTTGAGCCCCGATGAAAATATGTATTAGATTATTATTGCAACTTCCGAGGCTGCATTTGAAACCAACGCTCAATTGGTTTCTTATCTAGACACTTATGCACAGTCTCCCTAGTTTTATTCTTGGGTTCCGATGATTCTTTGAATGGCAATTTCCCCACTGACGAGAGTATCATGGAGGTAATGTCTCATGAAGAAACCCCATGGAATGATGGACATCATCGTTCCTCATTTCTACCAAACCTAGGTCAAATATCCACCTATTTGGAATCCCATGTTTCATTCATATCAACTGGCCCACTTCAGAATCCCATCTTGATTCATGAAGTGGTGTCTGAAGGGAACATGGGTAATATTTCTCCAACCATTTTGATCGACATCTCTATCAAACCAGGGATTGTCGAGAATGTCCACATTGGTGCCTCTTGTTCTCCTGATGAGATCGATATCTACACCAAACGTTTTCAGGAATTCTGTGATGTCTTCGCATGGTCTTACGAAGAGATGCCTGACATTGACCTGAGTATTGTTGTGCATGAAATTCCTACCTATATGGACTCGAAGACCATTTTCCAATGGCTTCGTCTTGTGCACCTTAGAAAGGCTGCTACCATAAAGGGTGAAGTTGAAAAACTTCTCAAGGCCGGTTTCATTTATCCTTTTCCATTGGCAGATTGGGTCTACAACATCATTCTTGTTACAAAAAAACAAGGGACCATTCGGGTTTGCATTGATTACCGTGATATCAATCAAGCATGTCCTAAAGATAACCACCCCACTCCCTTTATCGATCAAATCGTCGACGAATGTGCTAGGAGTGAGATTTTTTTCCTTTACAGATGATTTTTCTAGCTATAACCAGATTAACATCGCTCCCACTAATCAGCAAAAAAAACACCTTTATCTGTCCATGGGAACCTTTTCCTATTAAAAGCTCACTTTTGGCTTAAAGAATTCCAGAACTACCTTCCAGCGAGCTATGTCATATGATTTTCATGACATCAAACACATAGTTCAACCATACCTCGATGATATTCCTACTCATTCCACAAAACGTCGAGATCACCCGGAACACCCTAGAGCCATTCTTCTTCGCTGTCGACACTATAATATCAGGTTGAATCCTTATAAGTGTGTCTTATGTGTCAAATCGGGTCGAATCTTGGGTTTTGTTGTGTCTAAGGAAGGAATTCATATAGATCCTCTAAAAGTAGAGGCAATCATTAATTTTCCTCCTCCCTCTTCTTTTCATCAACTACAAAGTTTGCAGGGGAAAGCCAACTTTATCCACCGCTTCGTTCTAAACTACAATGAGCTTGTTGTAGAAATTTAATATACAAAATACATGTATTGCCTAGATTCTCTTGATATAACAATAATATGCTACTGTTAAATACAAAATCAATTCTACTAATCTTTGCAGAAATTTAAAACATAATTGCCATTTACAATATCATGAAGAAAGATCAATCACACATAACAAAAATAATTTTACCAGGGAAAGCTTATAGCTAAAAACCCCACTATATTCTATTATGTGTTATATCATGGATCATGAAACAATTACATACAAAGCTCTAATCCAAGAGCTCTCAGTACATGAGTTAACTGTCTCACACTGTCATAAAAAATTGGCAAGTTCCTTAGCCAATTTACTGCCTCCAGACAACCTGCCTCCACTGTGCAATCCCTGCTAATAGCAATCCCTGAATGAGTGCAATCCTTCTTGCCTTGACTGCACAATCCTCATGGGAACATCCAATGTGTGCGTGGTTTCATGTGTGCAGTCGATAATGTCACAACTGATAGTCAACTTCCCTTTCACCTAGAACTCAACTGGGTCTCCAGTGGATCTGACATGCATGTAGTTAATAATAGTAAAACTTCAGTTGCATGTGAGACCATTGGTTGTGAATTAATTAATAATTAATTCACTTTATCTCTCACTAGTGTATTTTCAGTTACAACTAGCACAACTGATTTTAACTCATTTAACTGAGTTAAACTACTTTACAACTTTCATAACTGCACTTCCAACTCTGTTGCAACTTCAAATCACTCAGTTACAACTAAGTCAACCTGCATGTCCCACCAAACAACCTCTTAACTCAAAATTCCTATAGCTAACTGATTTTCCACTTCAGTTAACTATTTCCAAGTGCTCATTGAGAATAGATTATTGTTTATTGTCCAACTATTATTAAGGGATAATAATAGCCGACATGCATCTATAAATAGACATGCAATCTATAAATAGAACTTGCACATACATCTATAAATAGACATCATTTATAAATAGAATTTTCTCATGCATCTATAAATAGACATCCACCTAAAAATAGCCCGAGGCTCCATCCTAGTGTAGGTGCTTAATTTTCACTAGGATCTTCTTGTTGAATCTCAAAACTCCCTCTCAACAAGAAAGGGATTATCCTTCACCCCGATCCCGTCTATATGGTATTCGAATTTGCTTTTGGTGAGCTCCTTCGTCAGAATGTCTGCATCCTGATCTTTCGTAGGAATGTATTGAAGCAACATGATTCTCCTCTGCACACAATCTCTGAGATGATGGTACCATATATCTATATGCTTAGATCGATCATGAAACACATGATTAATTGAGAGTTTAATGCAACTTTGATTATCACAATGAATCACTATCGGATCTAAATGAGAACCAAACAAACAAACCAAGATATTTCTAATATAGATAGCCTCACATGCAGCTTGACTCACTGCCATGTATTCTGCTTCTGCTGAAATGAGTGCCACAGATCTCTGCTTCCTGCTGTACCAAGAAATAACTGTAGATCCGATACTAAAGATCCCCCTTGATGTTCTCTTTCTATCTGTTGGGATATCCGCCCAATCTGCATCCATGAAGACATGCAACTTCACCTCATCTGTTTGTCTGTACCATAAACCATACTCTGATGTACCCCTCAGGTATCTTAGGACATGATTACCCGCCTTCTAAAAGAGCTTGGTAGGCTTAACCATAGCTTGACTCAGCTGGTTAACCGCATAGCAAATGTCCAGTCTCATGTTCATAGATACATTAGCGAACCCACTAACTGTTGATAGAAAGTAGCATCCACTACCTATCCAGAAGTAGCATCCTCTTTCCTCCAGTTTCCTGGAAGAGGAGTATCCATGGGTTTGCAACCCTCCATATGAAACTTACCCAGTATCTCCCTTGCATACTTGCCTTGAGACACAAAAAGTTCACCATCTCGCTGCCATATTTCCAATCCAAGAAACTAATGAGGGAGGCCCATATCCTTCATTTCGAACTCCCTTGCAAGGTCCTCCTTGCATGAGTGTATCAGCTGCTCATCACCAGTCAATATTAAATCATCAACATAAAGAACAATGATTAAAATCTTACCCTCCACAAAAATTTGGTATAGGTTTTCATCTTCTTCACTTTTCGTGAAGCTCAGTCCGATGAAATAGCTGTCTATCCAAGTGTACCAAGCATGGGGTGCTTGCTTCAGCCTAGTCTGGTGAAATAGCTATATATTCGAGTGTACCAAGCACAAGGTGCTTGTTTCAGTCCATACAACGCTATTTTGAGTCGGCACACATGCGAATCGCTGTTGAAGATCTCGAAACCTTTAGGCTGCTCTATGTACACCTCTTCCTCAATGATCCCATTGATAAAAACAATTTTCACATCCATCTGATGAATGCACCAGCCCATCTGCACTGAGAGAGCAAGGATGGTCCTTATGGAAGAATATCTTGCGACAGATGCAAAGGTCTCTTCATAATCTATCCCCTTGATCCGTGAGAAGCCCCGGGCCACAAATATGGCCTTGTATTTTTCAACACTCCCATCAACAACTTGCTTTACCCTGTAGATCCATCTTGAACCTACCACTGATTTATCAACCAGCCTTGGAACAATTTCCCAAGCACTGTTTTTGACAATGGAGTCATACTCCTCCACCATTGCATCTACCCATGTGGGCTGCTGCACTGCTTCCTGAAACGAATATGGTTTAGTCACAATACATTTGCTCAAGAGAGCCATGTATCTAGTAAATCGGTCATGAGACTATCTTTATCTGCGCTGTGAAGTAGGGGCTCCTACATTATTTGCAGCATCAAGTCTTAGCCTATCAGCTTCTGTGGTATGCCTTCTGCCAGTTCTGATGGTTGGCTCTGCGTGAGTGGAATCCTCCACTCCATGAATCTCCTCCTATGGCTGATCCACATCTAGAGACTCATCTTTGGGAACCAACAGTTCCTCCTCTGCATGCAAGTCCAGCTCCCTCTCAAGCAACAACCACATGACTTTCCCCTCATCGAATTTTATATCCCGTCGCACCACAGTCATCCGACTGTTTGGAAAATACACACGATAATTATGGGGTGTTTATGTGTACCCCACAAAAATCCCAACTTCAGCAGTCGGCTCCAACTTCTTCCTAGCATCCTTGGTCACATGCACATCAACAGATGAGCCAAAAATCTTAAAGTGTGAAAAATCCTGTTTCTTAACAATGAAAGCTTCTTCAAGTGTACTCATGCCAAGTACTCTACGAGGACAACGGTTTTGCACATAAACCGCAACGTTGAATGCTTCTGCCCAAAAATGCATTGGTAGGCCCTGATCATGCAACATCGCTCATGCTGCACCCATGATCATTCTATTCTTCCTCTCTGCGACCCCATTTTTCTGTGGGTTATGAGGCGCTATGAGTTCTCTTCGAATTCCTTCTTTGCTGCAGAAGTTATTGAATTCGTTAGAGATGTCTTCTCCACCATTATCGCTCCTAAGAGCCTTCACTTGCTTCCCCAAATATTTCTCCACCAATGTCTTAAACTCACAAAACTTTGAGAATGTTTGATCCTTCTTCTGCATGAAGAAGATCCAACATTTACGAGAAAAGTCATCAACAAAAATAACATAGTAATTATGTTTTTCTATTGAAGCAACCGAGAACGGTCCACACACGTTTGTGTGAATTCTCTAAAGGATCCCCGAAGCACGATTCTCCTTCTCATGAGAGGTGGAATTTACATACTTCCCCATGGTGCAACCCTTGCACTGATCTAACTGAGCATGTGTTCCCATTGGAAGTCCAGTAGATATTTGCTGCATGACTTTCAAGGCTCCATGATGAAGATGGCCCAATCGCTTGTTCCATAATTCACCCTCATCCCGTCTCGCCATTTTTTTTGCCTTGCCCATCATGGCAGCGCAGACATCTACCTCTAGCTTGTAGATATTCTTAACTTGAATCCCTATACTCGTGGCTTGACCCGTTGTTTTATGTTGCAGGAAAGATTTTCCATCGCTAAAAACAATGTCATAGCCTTTGACCTCCAACATTGCGACTGAGACTAATTTTTCTTCAGACCTGGAAAATGCGTCACATCTTTCAATTGAAATGGTTTACCTGAATACCTCTGAAAGATAATGGTACCAATTCCGATCGCACTGTACCATCCGTCATCACCCATCTCTATGTTCATCTGGAGATCTTTCTCCTCCAACTCACTGAAAAGCTCCTTATATCCCGTCATGTGGAAGGAAGCACCACTATCCAAATACCACACCGATCCCAATTCACTTGAAACCATGCATGCAATCAGGGAGAAGTCAAGCTCAAGTTGCGAGGCAAGGGCGTCACCAGTTGTAGCTCCAACTGCCTTCTTTTTCTTCTTCTTTTGCAGACAATTAGTAGCAAGATGCCCATGTTCGTGACAGTGAAAACACTTCACCTTGGACATATCCAGCCTCTTGCCTTTAAACTCAGATTTATAATGGAATTTCTTCCCCTTCCCCTTCTTTGCATTGGCATCCAAAGCACAATACTCTTCATCATCATGCTTTGATGAAGACCCATCTCTGGTGTTCCGCCTGAACTCCTCCTGCACCAGATCCGACCACAGTCATTCCCAATTTGGAAATTTTTCCCATTCGTTGACAAAGTCTTCATAATTGTGCCAACTCTTAAGAAGTCCCAAGAGAGACAAGCTCACCAAATCATCATCAACAACAGTTATTCCCACACTCCTTAGTTCATCCCGACATTTTACAAACTTTGTGAGATACTTTGGAATGTTGTCGCCCTTTTCCATCTTGATCTTTCTGAGTTTAACTTTGAGCACCAATTTCCTATGGTCGCTGCTACTTTGGATTAGGTCCGTCAAAGCCTTCAACAAAGCATATGGTGTGGCTTTCCCATGGAGGCTTGAGATAATGTGGTCTCATACTCCCTCCAACAAAATCCTTCTCGCCTTTGCCACTTTCTTTTTCCACGCATCAAGATTGGCAACATCTGACGAAGCAGGCTTAGGAACATCATTGTCAATGAATTAATTCAAGCCATTATCTTCGAGTATTGCCTCCATCCTATCCTTCTAAGAAATGTAGTTTGAGCTACCCTTGAGTGCATACTCTAGCCACAAGCCATTGAAATCCATTTCGATCTTGAATCAACTGTAGCACCAAGACAATATTTCTGCAAATTCGAATTCTTTCCACCAACAAACTCAACTCCTCTTCACTACTGCACTCTCCTGTGCTCTAATGCCATGTAGAAATTTAATACAAAATATATGTATTTCCTGGATTCTCCTGATCTAACAATAATATGCTATTGTTAAATACATAATCACTTCTACTAATATTTGTGGAAATTTAAAACACAATCGCAAATTACAATATCATGAAGAAATATCAATCACACATAACAAAAATAATTTACCAGGGAAAGATTATAGCTAAAAAACCCCACTATCTTCTATTATGTATTATATCATGGATCATGAAACAATTACATACAAAGCTCTAAACCAAGAGCTCTCAGTACACGAGCTAACTGTCTCACATAGTCATACAAAAATTGGCAAGTTCCTTAGCCAATTTACTGCCTCCAGACAACCTACCTCCACTGCGCAATCCCTACTGATAGCAATCCTTGAGTGAGTGCAATCCTGCTTGCCTTGACTATGCAATCCTCATGGGCACATCCAATGTGTGTGTGGTTGCATTTGTGCAACCAATAATGTCACAACTGATAGTCAACTTCCCTTTCGCCTAGAACTCAACTGGGTCTCCATTGGATCTGACATGCATGCAGTTAATAATAGTAAATATTCAGTTTCATGTGAGACCACTGGCTGTGAATTATTTAATAATTAATTCACTTGATCTCTCACTAGTGTATCTTCAGTTACCACTAGCACAACTGAGTTTAACTCACTTAACTGAGTTAAACTATTTTACAATTTTCATAACTGCACTTCCAACTCTGTTACAACTTCGAATCACTCAATTACAACTAAGTCAACCTGCATGTCCCACCAACCAACCTCTTAACTCGAAATTCATATAGCTAACTGATTTTCCACTGCAGTTAACTATTTCCAAGTGCTCATTGAGAATAGATTATTGTTTATTGTCCAATTATTATTAATGGATAATAATAGTCGACATGCAATCTATAAATAGAACTTGCACATACATCTATAAATAGACATAATCTATAAATAGAATTTTCTCATGCATCTATAAATAGACATCCACCTAAAAATAACCTGAGGCTCCATCTTAGTGTAGGTGCTTAATTTTCACTAGGATCTTCTTGTTGAATCTCAACACTTGCCAAAGGCTTTACTCGCTTATTGAAAAAAAGAATCCCATTCATTTGGAACAAAATTTCCCAATTCTCTTTCAATTCTTTGAAATGAGCCCTCATTAGTGCTCGTTTACTGCATCCTCCTAACTATCACCACGATTACTGATTGTATTTGGCCACCGCAGACAACACTATTGGTATGGTGCTGGTTCAGGATGATGATGATGGTCATGAGCACATAGTTTAATACTTGAGCCACAATATCTTTGATGCTGAGACCCGCTATGCTCACGTAGAGAAAATTACATTGGCTGCTGTCCATGCTATTCAATGTTTCCACCATTACATTCTCCTCCATAAAAATTTGGTGATTTATGATTGTAACCCCATGACTTACATTCTCACACGTCAATTGCTTGGGGGAAAGTACTTGAAATGGATTGTTATCCTTCAAGAGTTCGACTTATAGTTCACTTCAGCTAATTCTAATAAATCCCTAGTCTTTGCCGATTTGATTTGTGATCTTCCTACTACGGTTGATCCCACTCCTTTAGAAGATTCAATTCTAGATGAATATCTCTTATTAGTACTCTTGAGCGTTGACGGATTCAATTCTGCTAAGACAACTACTATATTTACACCATTTCAATTGGTGTATGGTCTAGAAGCCACACTCCTAATCAAGTGTGAAATTCCTTCACTGAAGCTAGCCATCGAATTAATTCCCGATACTTCACCAGAAGAGGAACATTTTCTTTACCTCGAGCGTCTCAATGAGACTCGAAGACTTGCCGCTTTAGTCATTGAAGTGAAAAAGAGTCGAGTTAAGGCTCAATATGAAAAATCTGTCAATCCTCATATTTTCTCTGAAGGTGACTTGGTCTTGATTTATGACCATGCCCACAATAAATTGGGAGTTGGGAAGTTTGAGCCAATCATGGCATGGGCCCTACATCAATCAATGCGTATTGGGAAAGGTGCCTATGAGCTGGTAGATTATGAAGTTAATCAATTGGATGAGCCTCGAAATGGGCTCTATTTGAAAAAGTGTTATGCTTGATCATAAAGTGTGATGCTTTTTACATTAGTGTTTTATTCATTAGTGTGCTTTGTTTTATTTTTTGGTGTGATATTTTTCCTTGGAGACATGTTTCCTCTGCTTACCTCGTGTTCCACTTGGTTTGCAGATGTCATCAAATCATTATGTCAGTTTCACTGATGGCGCTTGTCGTAGCACACATAACTTATCTTCCCTAGCATGGGCACTCTTTGAACCTATATGGCGAGTTGATTAATTTACAAGGTATTTGTTTGGGTCGAACAAATAACAATATTGCTGAGTATAGTGCAGTTATCGAAGTATTATCATAAGCAATTGGTCTCAGGACCAGAGATTTGGTTGTTAAATTGGACTCACAACTCATTGTGTTATAATTAAATTGCCATTATTCAGTACAAAATCCTCAAATTTTGCGTATGTATTTGCATGTTCAATTATTGGAAAGACATGTTAGGATATTCCAACACATAGGAAATAGTTAAGAATAACTTAGTCTAGTGTAGATTTAGGCAAAGTGTATTTCTTTACTATGTACATTTGTAACTTATAATCCGACAGTCACGATTTGTAGTGATCCGACGGTTCACTCTCTCCTCGGTATTAATAACACTTGTTCTGTGTCTTAACACCCGATTGGTCCATGATCTATATTTAAAGAGCATGGAAGGTCATTTTTCTGGTAACCATGTATAAGAGTAATATATGTAACTTTTCTTTTATATTAATAAACTGCCTGAAGTGGTCGCGTTGGCTCAGGTCGTGGACTGTTTCCCTCTTCGAGGGTTTTAACCACATGATAATACTGTTGTACTGATTTGTGATCTGTTTGTGAGTGGTGACCTTTGTTTTTTGATATAAGGAACTTATCCTATAATTTACCACATGGTATCAGAGCAATTTTGAGGGCCGCATCTGCTGTTGATCCAAATCCGAAGCCGGTTTGACTGCATGCGACTGTTGTTTTGTAGATCTACTATTTATAAACTTTTTCAGGCTTGGAGAAATGTTCTGTTGTGAACGGAGCATCTGTTACAGTGAGGAACGCCTTTCATTTCATGCGAAAAGGTTTCCGGTTGCCCAAGTTATGTCAGTTTAGATATGGAGGCATAAAGTATCTGTTTTGCAGTTATATTTATTAATAGATCTATTTATTTCGGTTTTTAGGTTTTATTTATTTTCCGGATCTTTACCCTCTTCTCTGTTTATGCTCTTTTCTCTACACTATGTGCGATCTCAGAAAATCAGAAATAGGAAGAGGGTATTTTTTTTTACTACGTATGCTCTTTCCTCGCGTCTTTGTGCGATCTCGGGAAATCAGAAATAGTGAAAAAAATAGATAGTTGCCAGTAAGGCTAACTGAAAATCTAACATTCTGCTGTAAGGCTTGCATTTCATTTTTTTTTCTTGATTTTTGTGCAGGAAAAATCACACACACCAAAGAACATTTGACAACAAACACATTACAAAGAGTTTATTTTTCTTAAAAATTTGTTTGGAAATCACATTAACGCCCTTGCTTCAGCTCCAGACCCGCGTTAATTATAAATCGCTCTAAGTAAATGAAACTAACGTGACTCTTTGTTCTTGACTTGTGCGTTAGTAATGCTAAGGCTCCTCTAAAACATAGCATTAATACAACAAACTAGGCTCTTCTTGACTCAGTTTTTTCAAAAGGCATAACTTCTTCATTCGGAAGCCGTTTCTCGAGCCCTTTTTTTTTTAATCAACATAATTTTTCGAGATATTTCCATTGGAGCAATTAGTTTCATCTTTTCTCTGTTTTAGTTTTTAAAAAATGGAAATTCCATGCCCAATTATTCTTAACAACACCAATTATTTCCAATGGCTACCTCACATGGTAGATATACTTAGAAGTAAAGGGCTTTATAGAATAGCCATATGACAAGAAACTAAACCTTTCGATGCTGATAAAGTTGCTAAATGGGAAAGCAAACAAGATCAAGCACGAGGTTTGATAAGAATGTCCATTACTCAAGATCTTCGATTTCATATCCTTGACATTGACACCCCTCATGAAGCCCTGAAAAAGCTAAATACTGTCTTTGGCATTCAAAATCAAATCAGGGCCCACCAGATTGAAAATGAGTTGCTTACTTTGGACCCTAATAATTTCTCCTCTATTGAATATTTTTTGTCCAAATTCAAGACCCTTAGACTTCTTTTAGAAGGTTGTAAGGTCAAAAAGGAAGATGGTAGCCTCATCTATTGCATTCTTGCTAAGCTTGGCCCTGCATACTCTATATTTGTTTTTGCTTTCCATTCCACTAGAGAAGCCATCATTTCTTCAGGAACCACCCACAAGAACCCCCCTTTTGATGCCTTTTGCGATTCTTTGATAAGAGAACAAGAAAAACTCCTACACCTTGGTCTTATCACTCCTGGAAACGCTTCTAAGAAAGCCTGAGGAGCCAAAAAACAATCATATCAAAAGAATCCCAAGATGCAGTATCCTAAAAAATATGGTCCGAAACCAAACAAGGGTCCTACGCAATTTCAGCCGCAAACTAAAAAAGAAACTCACCAAAATGATAAGGCAAATAAAAACAAAGGGAAGAATATAGATAGACATTGCAAATTTTGTAATCGTGATGGCCATATAGAGTCCAAATGTTTTAAGAAGATGGAAGCCTTAAAAGCAGCAATGAAGAAGCACAACATCAATTTGGAGCACTCTTCACCTTCATCTTTAGGAATGACACTTTCTGCTTGTGGTTGTCAAGCATCAAGATCTGGTTATGCATTAAATGTATCTTCCTATTCTCATTCTCATGGGTGGCTCTTTGATTATGGAGCTTCATACCACATGGCCAAAAATAAAGCCATGTTTTCTTCTTTAAATGGTTGTAACACCAAACATATTTATGTTGGAGATGATAGATCTCTTAGTGTTGTAGGATCTGGAACCATTCATCTAGATAATGGTCAGTTTAATGATGTAATATGTGTTCCTACCTTGTCATGCAAGCTTCTCTCTGTTTATCAGATAACTCATTCAGGTGAATGGAAAATAGTAGAATTATCAACTCATGATGTTGTAATCAAGGACCTCAAAGATCCTAGACATATTTTAGCTATTGGAATTGCTGATGATTCCAGAAGGTTGTATAAGTTTGACAACTTGGGGTCATCATGTCTTCCCTCCATTTTTGTTGCTCATAATGATGAAGTGAGCAAACTTTGGCATGAACGATTTGGTCACTTAAACTATTTCTCTCTTCAAACTCTATGTAAAGAAAATATGGTGACAAATATTCCTATGGTATCTTGCCGAGATGGTGTTTGCTCCGGATGTGTACTTGAAAAAAATCATCAAGATCATTTTGAAAAACGTGCCTCTTGGCACGCTTCAACCCCTTTACAGCTTGTGCACAGTGATTTAAGTGGTCCACTTCCTATTGTCTCTTTCTCTGGTTGCAAGTACTTCTTAACTTTCATTGATTATTTTTCTAGACACACTTGAGTATACTTCTTAAAACTCAAGAGTGATGTTTTTAACATGTTCTTGGCCTTTAAGGCCTTTGTTGAGAAACAATTTGGACATCAAATTCTTAAGTTAAGATTAGACAATGGAGGAGAATTTGTTAACAACAAATTTATCAACTTTTTCACTGAGCATGGCATTCAATTGCAACATACTGTTCCATATACTCCACAACAAAATGGTGTAGCTGAAAGGAAGAATCACACCTTAAAAGAAATGGTTAATTGTATGCTTCAATCTAAAGGACTTAGTCTCAATTTTTGGGCAGAAGAAATTAACTGTGCAAATTACATAGTAAATTGCACTCCTACTAATGTTTTAAAGAATATAACTCCAGAAGAAGCTTGGAGTTCAATCAAACCATATGTAAGTCACTTTTGTGTTTTTGGAAGTGATGCTTGGGCCCATATTCTAGATGCGAAACATAAAGCCCTAGAACCTAAGAGTGAAAAATGCATTTTTGTTGCATATTCTAAAGATGTCAAAGGATATAGACTTCTTCAACCAAAATCCAAAAATATAATCATTAGAAGAGATGTAAAATTTGATGAAAAAATATCGGTCTGCGAGCCTCGTTCGGCAGGTGTGCCAACTTTGGCCTATGAGCCTGATTCAGCATATGTGCCACCTCTCTCTCTCTTTTCTATTTTTGATATCATTCCTTCTAGTTCATATGATGACAGCGAGGATGAAAATCCTCCTCCACCTCTTTAAATTATTCCTTTTACTCCACAACTCCACGATGGGCCCGCTCTACTCGAGATGTAATAGGTTCTCTTGTAAGTGATCCTGCCGATCGAGGATGTACACGTTCTCAGTTTGAAAGAGCCTCTTCCTTATTGGCTCAAGTTCTAGAAAATCCTGATTCAGAAACCTTTGAAGAAGCCTCCGGTCATCCAGATTGTGATGAAGCTATGAATGAAGAATATCATTCCTTATTAGCAAATGATACTTGGGATCTTGTACCTCTTCCAAAAGGAAGAAAACTTATTAGATGCAGATGGGTTTACAAAACCAAGTTTGGACCAGATGGAAAAATGGATAGACATAAAGCTCGTCTTGTCGCTAAAGGATTTTCACCAGTTGAAGGCATTGACTATACTGAAACCTTCTCCCCTATTGCCAAAATGAATTCTATCCACCTTGTTCTTTCCCTTGCTGCCTCCTTTAAATGGGAAGTCCATCAGATGGATGTTAAATTCGCCTTCTTACATGGAGATTTACATGAATAAATCTACATGGAACAACCCCCTGGCTTTATCCAAAACAACTCCCTCCTTTTTTGTCGCCTTAGGAAGTCTCTCTATGGTCTCAAACAAGCTCCTCAGGCTTGATATGCCAAAATGGATATATTTCTATTAGATAATGACTTTTCTAGGTGTCATTCTGACAACACTGTCTACACCAAGAAAGTGGGTAAGTCCTTCACCATCCTTGTTCTTTATGTTGATGATCTTATCATTACTGGTAGTGATCAAAACCATATAAAACATGTGAATTCTAGCCTCAAAAAGAAGTTTGAAATGACAGACTTAGGACACTTGCATTATTTCCTTGGTCTTCAAGCCTTGCAATTCGAAGAAGGTATTACCCTCTCTCAATCCAATTATGCCTGTGATCTTCTACACCACTTTCACATGGAAGACTGTAAGCCAGCCCCTTCTCCCTTTCAGTCACTTATACTACCCCTGAAGTTGATGCTACCTTATATCATCAACTTGTTGGTAAACTTCTGTATCTAACCCATACCTGCCCTGACCTTTATTTTTCCATTGGTCTTGTCGTTCGGTTTATGCACCAACCTCATGAAAGTCACTGGAAATCATATAAAATAATACTTCGATATATTCGAGGTACAGTTTAGTTCGAGATTCATTACAGTGCAGGAGTATCTCCATTGTTGATTGCTTTCACTGATTCTGATTGGGTTGGTGACCCTTATGATTGAAATTCTACTGCAGGATATGTATTCACTCTTGGTTTAGAACCTATTACATGGTCTTGTAAGAATCAAAGTGCCATCTCTCTTTCTTCAGTAGAAGTAGAGTATCGTGGTGAAGTTGAAGCCAACAAGGAAGTCATGTGGCTTCGTCAGATCCTGTCTGAATTTGGTCTTCATCAGCAACATCTAACTACATTTTGGTGTGATAATCAGAGTGCCATTATGCTATGTAAAGATCCAATTCAGCATCAGCGTATGAAACACATTGAACTCTACATACACTTCAATAGAAATCTCATTCATGATTGTGTTCTTGAAGTGCAGTACTGTCCAACCAATGATCAAGTAGTCGATATCTTTACAAAGGCTCTCATAGAAGCGAAGTTTACCAAAATTCGATCCATGATTGGAGTTCAGGAAAGTTGTAATTAAGGGGGGATAGGCTCTAATTCCTCCTTCCTTATCCTATTGTGTCACTTTTGTAAATCCTTCAATCCTATCCCAATTCTTTCTTAAGGCGGATGTTAGGATATTTCGACACATAGGAAATAGGCTCCTTTTGTGTCACCTTTGTAAATCCTTCAATCCTATCCCAAGTTGTTCTTAAGGGGGGATGTTAGGATATTCTGACACATAGGAAATAGTTAAGAATAACTTAGTCTAGTGTAGTGTTAGGTAAAGTGTGTTTCTTTACTATGTACATTTGTAACTTATAATCTGATGGTCACGATTTGTAGTGATCTGACGGTTCACTCTCTCCTTGGTATTAACGACACTTGATCCATGACTTAACACCTAATTGGTCCATGATCTCTATTTAAAGAGCATAGAGGGTCATTTTTCTGGCAACTGTTTATGAGATAAATATATGTAACTTTTCTTTTTATATTAATAAATTTCCTGAAGTGGTCGTGTTGGCTCAGGCCATGGGCTGTTTCCCTCTTCGAGGGTTTTAACTACGTGATAATACTGGTGTACTGATTTGTGATCTATTTGTGAGCGGTGACCTTTGGTTTTTGATCTAAGGAACTTACCCTATAAATTCTTACAAGACATTTTGATTTTATTGCATATCAACATATTCCAAGACATTTAAACACATTAACAGATGCATTAGAAAATAATGTATTAGATAGAAATTTTCGCAACATGTAGAAACCAAATCATCATTATGATACACAAGTAGCTGTAGAAACATGAATATATATATATATATATATATATATATATATATATATATATATATATATATATATATATATAATGTCTGTCAAGTGTGTTACATCAAAAATCTCAAAAAATATGTGTTCTCGTGACACAAATGTCTCTGCGAACCTACATCAGTACAAAAATATAAAAAAAGTGATGTTATCTGCCCACATGGTGCTCATGGTAGCAGGTGACTGCTTGGATCATTTGAAAGAGTAGTCGACGCAGTTTTCTCGGAACCCCAACTGTGTGCCTTTGAAAGCGGAGATGGATGTCATCGAATGCAGCGTACTCAGGGATACCTCTCGCGAGGCCTGCCAAGTTTCATTCCACCTTGGCTAATGGGTTTGATCCCTCCTCATTGGGAACGTCCTCAAATGAGCGAGCTACTCTCATCACAATCAGTGACATACTTGGTGGTATTTGAGTACCGACATCTATAAAACATCATAAGTTTACATTTCAAAATACATAAAAAAAACATTTAAAAAGTAAAAATTGTTAAAAAACAATTTTTACTTGCGTCAGTCCATTGTGTGCCCGATAGAATGGGAAGATCTAGATCTCACCTGAGGTCAATGCCTACATATGAATAGTCTTTAACCACGATGAATTTTCAATGCAACCAGCTGAAAAATATCTTGGGAAAGTGCATTTTCTAGCCCCCACCCTGACGGGGTATGATTTCACACCATCTCAACGGCCTCGGGTCCCTGGGGGCTAGATCATGGATCTCCAACCGCTCATACTAGAACAAAGGTACCCTCTCCAGAAAGAAGGTAGCCAAAATGGACCCATATCCAAACTGTTTCAGTCTAAATTTCCTGCACTTGGTCAATTGGATTTTCATATTAGCCAATAACCCCTCACACCTGTTGAACATAGCCAGAGCCAAGAAGTCTACTGCATAATGGAAGTGGGATTTCCTTGCCTCATGAAATTCCTGGGCTCCAACAACTCGAGCCATACAATGTAAAATTGTGCACAAATGAAGGTTTGTGATAGAGGATATCTCTACCTTCCTACTCTGAGCCTGTTGGACCACGTAACAGTGTCTCCTGATGAGCATGCTAGTGCCCTCACCTCCAGCGCGAGCTCCAGAGAGTTGGATTCTCTCTCCTCCCCTGGATAATTCGGTAATGAAATAGATGTCCATCACATCTATTTCTAGTTCCTGGTCCCCAATGATGAAAATTTGATGGTCCACATTCCACAGTCCAATCAAATACCGTAATAGATCATGTTGAGCTCTCAACCTTGATGTCTGGAAGAAATTTAGCAATCCGCAATTGTGCAAAGCATTTACGCAATTTGGGTCTTGAAGTTCTTGGTGGTATTGCACCCCATGACCTCTTTATTTCCCTTTGATATCCATTTTCGATGAAATCACCTATAAAACATGTTTAATTGACATATTAGTAGCTTTGATCGGAGTAGTTTTGGAAATTATCCGTTGAAATGGGCTGATTTCTTTTTTTTAAATATTACCCATGGCCAGCGTGACTGTCTGAATTAATTCGGCGCTGGTGGCATGTTTCATCAATGGGAAAGACATGACCAACACATGTTCGATAGTAATGGGCCTTACAGTTAAGTTACTCTTTCTCTTAAGGTAGGAAAGACAAGGCTAAGCGGAACACCACTTTAAGTGGCACACCGGGATACCGAATCATGGCAGATCTTCCCTACATTTCCCTATTTCTAAACTAAACGACTAACGAATGGGATCAAAATGAAGAGGATGGTTTGAGATCTTACTTGTAGCTGGCAGATCCTTGAATGCTGTTCTGGACCAGCTGCACCACTGATCTGAAGTTAAGAGGAACAAGGGGTAAAAAGTTCTTTTACAATTTACTCAAAATAGAAAGGTGAAAATGAATTAAATTTTGGTTTATTTATATATTTTCAAAGATCTTTTCGCCATTATTTTATTATTTTTTCTCGATATCAATGATGTTTGTCATTTTTTGTGCAATAACAGGGCCTTTACACTGATTGTGATTATTTCTGATGCAAACAAGTTTTATTTTATCTCTTTTTCAGGCTTGGTAAATAATAAACGAAAACGAAACCCCCTCAAAGTCAACTTTCAACTCTTTTTCGACTCTCAAAAAATGAAAATATTTCCAATTACTTGTCATTTCAAACTCGTTAAAGTGAATGAATTGATGTGGTATCAATATATGTTTACCGCCTTTTTAGTCCAAGATTCACTATTTACGAAAAGTGAATACCTTGATCGAACATGGTCAAGAGGTTCCCTCAGATATTGTTTTCTACCTTTTCAGATTCGAGACACGATTTACGAAAAGGGACATGATGGAGTTTTATTTTCCATTTATTTTTCAAACTCCTTAAACATGAAAAATTTACCGAGTTACCCTTCCATCGGACTCATTAAATATTAAACGACGAAATACTTGTCACCATGACAAGATCGAGTTCCTCCTTCCTAGGGCTCGTGAAAATTACTAGGATGGATTCATTCGAAGAATGAACTTACACGCTTAGCATATGCTATCCTCTTCACGCTGGTTATAAAAAATAAAGAGGTAATCATTAGTAATAATGGGGGAAAATTGGAAGTAAACATTATATGTGTGTTTTGGGCAGCTTGTCGCTCTTGAACATGACACTCAAATGCAGTTCGTGTTGGGTTGGGGACATCCTACATTCGTCACTTTTCCTCCATGGGTTTGGGAAATACTTTTTCCTATCATTTGATTACCCTTTTGTCAACATGACCTTTGATCTTATTTGAGTCAAATTCTGCCATGCTCCAGAGTCGTCTTTCCAATATGTTCAAGAGAAGTCCTTTTTGTCACAATCAAACATACTATGCTTATTTTACCTCCTCTGTTACAATCTCGAATAACTCATATCATCTTGAGATATCTGTTGTTTCGTTTCATGGCCCCCCTTCGACGAATCACTTCCTATTGAATTTAGCTCATTATCGAGGAAGATGGTTTAGAAACTCGTTTTTAGTACCTTAGAGCTTGCATGCCTCAATGGAAATTTATTTGTGTTTGATGACATGTTCACATAATTGGCCTTCGATCAAATGGTTCTGCAAGTTTTTGGCTTCAACACATTCATTCACACTTGTAGATTGTTTTGTTGTACCTTAAGGGCCATCCTCATTATTGGTGGTTTCTCTCGTGCTTGTTAACGATTTTTATTATTGGCCAGTAATCAGGTGGTTTCTACCATGTTTGACGTCAATACATATATTCACATGGTTAGATTCGTACATTGGGTAGATTGAGATAGCAATGAAGACCCTGGGCCACACCTGATTTTGATCCAGGTTGTGTGGAGTTATTAAGTATTCATGATTGTATACATGATCCTATCTATACAGATAGCTGTGTCCATGCCGCAAATCTATTTCTATGATCTCTTTAGAAGGATGGTTGCGACCATGCCGTGGGTTCATGTGTATTTGATGCTTAGTACAAATATATGTGGTTAGGCATATTCATACCAGTGATGTCATATATTGTATTGTGTTTGATTTGTCAGGTTTCCTGCCGATGATCTGAGTTCTTTGCCTTAGTTCATAAATCATTTTAGCATCACTCCATGTTTTGTCTTCATGCTTTAGGGGGCATCTGTTACATATTAATTTGTCACCATGCTCACTTCGTATCCTCGATCCCAAATTGCCCCATGACAGACCCTGTGCAATGTTTCCACCATGGAAAATATGAAAAGACATCCACTGAAGATTCAAAGAAAACTTCCTTGGAAGATTATTGGAAGAAATTGGTCAAAACTCTAGTTTTATGGGCCGACGCATTTTTTGGTGTCCTGCCCGCGTTGATGGTAGGTTAGTAGTTCTGGCCTAGTGCTTCCAGCACCGTTATTTCTAGGAAAACCGCTCTGATCCCTTTCTAGTAGTGTTTCCTCAAATGGAGGAGAATATTTGACCTCTCGAAGCTCTAAGGCAACGAGTTGGTTGTTGAAACAGTGGTGATAGGGTCGAGCTTCTGATTTTGGAGCTTTGATCTCATCCATGGAGATTCATCCCTTAGAAAGCGGGCCTTCCTCCTCCTTTCATGGGCTCCCAACCTCTTATTCCTTTCTATAAATTCATGCCACTCCTTCCACTAATGGTTATTCATTACTGGGCTAGTTATACCTCTCATTCATTCATATTGCTGAAGCTTTGATCTCATCCATGGAGATTCGTCCCTTAGAAAGTGGGCCTTCCTCCTCCTTTCATGGGCTCCCAACCTCTTCTTCCTTTCTATAAATTCATGCCACTCCTTCCACTAATGGTTATTCATTGTTGTAAAACATTCCTTCATTGGGGAGAAGGAATGATTTATAGCATCAGTGAAGGACTAGGATTTTCATCGAAGGGATGCCTCCAACATCAAGGCCTACTTGTAAGCTCTTCCTTTTATAATTCATCAATAAAAATATCTAATTTTTTCTTTCTATATTCGTCTAATCATGGTGCAAATATTATGGTACTTCTTGATCTGATAGATAACTAATGTTTATGATAATTATGTATTGGATTACGTTTGTCGTTTCTTCTTGATCATCCGCAGGTATTCGCTGCCACCAGTAACAAGGAGCGAGCCTAAGGGATTGTGGTTCAAGGCCACCGTCAATGAGTTCAAACATAGCGTTAGTGAAAAAGGTACTTCTGTCTCTTTTCTTGTTTCATTTTAAATAGTAGTTAAGAAAGCTTTGCATTAGAAAGTCTCTCCTATTACTAGACCCACTCTAGGGCTAGAGAGATCGCCTCTGTCCACAAAGGGGATTTATCCTCACAAAAATTACCATGGCCTTAGTTGATACCTCTCTAGTGATACAAGGTTCCATTCCTCGGCTGTTGATCACATTAATCCCATTATTCCTATCATGATCCCTCCCTTGTAAACTTTTACCCCATTTTTTAGCCTCTTCCAATTTTATTCCTTTTTCTTTCTTTCTTTCAATCCTTTATTCCTAAATCCAAGCTTTGATTTCAAACTTGATACCACTAATATTTCCTTACTTAGATAAAGAAACTATCCCTCTTGTTCAAAGCCATGTTTGACACATATTTACAAATGGTTTTAACTCACTCCCTTGACACTCTCTCTCATTCACACTCAAGTAAGTTCATGCATGCATTTTTTCTCTTGTAGATTTCCTTTTTTTAGGTCATGCATTACTCAAATCATTGGAATTTTATCTTGAATTTTCTCCATGATTTCATTGCTTTCACATGCATAACTTAAGTCAAATCACCATAGGATTAATGGATTGACATGTTGCCTCTCAATCTTAGATTTTTCACATAGGTATTTCCTCTTTATGTTAGGGAACCATAAGTTTCTATCTAAGCATTGAGGAAATACTTGAATTGTATTTATCCCCCAACCCCCTCTCCTTCGCCCCACCATTGGTGACTAGCATTATTGTCTATTTGTTTCTATTTTTAATTATTTAGTTTGAAAGGTTTCAATATCCTTCATGTTAAGTTATAACATTTATAGTCCATTATATCATTATTATTTCCATTTGAGAAAAAATAGTGTATGTATTTTAGACTTTGTATTGACCATACACTTACTTACATAATTATGCGGCATGAATTTTTGTACCCTTGCATTGGACATACACTAGGGCCACCTTAGGATGACAAAAAGAATCTATATACACATAAATTGTAGGATCACACATGTTGAAGTTCCCTCCTTGGAGTGTACCTTTTCAAGGTTCAAGTAGATGATTAATTTCTCCCATTTCATTTCAAGATTATGAAAATATTCTCTTTTCCTAATGTGGAATTTCATTAAATTGCACCAACTAGAGTGTAATGTTCCAAAATTTTCATGAAGATAATTGGAACATTCATTTTTTCTTATTTCATCTAGGAGATGAATAAAATGGGTAAAAGGCCCATGAGTAAGAATAAGATCCTTCATAATGTGAAAAGGATCATCAGAGTAGCTTTATTTTTCACCCTCAAGTGTGAAAATGGGCAAATGCATGAAGACAAGGTCAGGTTTGACCAAGTCAATAGCGCTGCCATAGGAGGAGTGGCTTACTTTGGAAGACAACGCAGTGTAAATGAGGAAGAGGATATTTGGTAGAGGAAACCCTAATGGATGGGGCCCATGGAGAGAGAGCTTTCACTTGTTTAAAACGAGGGCAAGGAAACCATTGTTTCTCATGCTTGTATTGTTCATCTCAATTGTCAAGTGAGACAATTGTGCATTCTTTGTTGTTTAGCAAGAATTGTCGGGAGGAATTCCTGTTTAGGATTCTTTCACCTTATTGAGAGGTCTCTTGAGGGATTGCTCATATTTTCCTCACATCCAGGCTTGAGGCCAAGCATCCTCCATCAAGACAACATTATTTCTGTAGCAGAGTAATGTTGTGTTGCTGGGTGTTGCAGTGAGAGTTCACTACACCACATCCATCAGCTATTTTCAGAGGAGGAGCCTCTCTTTCCTTTGAGATATCAGATTGGAGATATTCCAGAGCTTATTGCAGACTTTGTCATCAAGGCAAAGCATTTCTCTTCACCAACAACGCAGTCCCTTCTCTAGACTGTGTTATTTCTGAGTGTGTTTACAGTGGAGACTTGCTCCACATGTTTGGAGGGTTAGATCTCAGGTGAAAGGACCAGCCTTTCATTTTAGAGATCCATTGGAGGAGATATTTTCATTGATTGCAGCATCTTCAGTCTTCTCCATTTGTTTCCAGTTCTTGAGTTGCTGCAGCTACCCAGAAACTCCGGCATTTCTGCAGATTTTCCATTTTGTGTATATTTCAGCCAATCCCTTTGAGGATTGTGTGTTGTATGTTTCCAGGGGTTTAGATCTTGCTCCCCCTTCTTATTTGAGCTATTCATTGTCGTATATATATATATATTATTTACATTTTTCAACAGTTCTGCCTCATGGATTGCGTAATCATAGCTAGGGCCTCTTTTATATAGTAGTATTTCTCCATATTTCATGTACATGTTTCATTGAGGCTGCATTGCCTAGCTTGAGAGATCATTTCCTCAAGATCTTGTATACATTTGTTGCTACTATAATCTAATGTAATGGTTTTGTGGATCTTCTGGTGTTTGGTTTTAATGCATTCACTACTATTTCCAGCTCATATTTATGAATTGTTGATCTCCACATTGGTAATATCTTGAGATATTCCTACTAGTGTAGCTGTTCCTAATTTGGAACATTACAATGGTATCAAAGCATGATCTCTAGCTTAGCCTGTGAGTCTTAGCCAAAGAAGATCAAGATGATCAAGAAGATGGGTTTACTCTCATCTATTTTCAGATCTAGAGAGAACATCTACAAGGAGGTCAAGAAGAATGAAGAAGGAGAAGTGGAAGGACCATGCACTTCCTATTCTCACAGAAAAGAAGGCATGAAGCATGAAGAACACTTGAAATTTGAAATTATAAGTGAGTAGCTGGCTGAATACCGAGCTAAAACTAGAGCCTTTTAAGAGACTCTAGCTTTTCCACAATTTATTCAGCAGAAAGAAGAAAGAAGATCCCACAACTATGGGATGATGAGAGGCAATATATTTCTATTGTCCACATTTGATGGATCACTCACATGTGCAACAGAGGTTTGGGTGAAGAAACTAGAGGATTTATTCTTGCTACATCCTGTAGCAAACAGAGAGGCTGTAGAAATTACAGTGCTGCACCTTGAAGGTGAAGCAAAGAATTGGTGGATCAGCCATCTGAGCCATACAAGGGTTTCTACTCTTGTTGAGTTTTCTCAAATATTGATCAGGAGGTTTGGAAAAATGAGGGAGGAGCCCTCACCACCCGTTAAAGAGGCATGTACCAACGTTGTTTAGGCCATGGAGGAGCAACCTTCACCTTAGGCAGTTTGGGAGGCCAACACTTATGAGGAGGAAACTCTTGCAGCCCTGTAAGGAGCCTCCAATTTTCACCAAGGTATGATTGAAAATCCATCTCTTGTCATTTCAGCAAACACCTTGGATGGGTCTATATCATTGCATGTAGTTGATCCAGAGCAAAAGAATAGGACTGTGCTGAGCAATGATAGAGAAAGGAGGAATCATTCCTCATGTGAGCATTCAGAGAGCAGCTTCATTCAGGAGGCCATGAAGGAAGCAGTGAGAAGGAGCAGACATCTGGAGATGAGAAAATATTTCTCCTCTCTAGATGACACTCTCTCAATGAGCATGCCACAAATCAAAGAGAGACTTCTACTTGCAGCAGATCCAAGGCCTCTTTGGTTTTTGAAGGACATGCATGAGGAGGAGATCTCCCAGAAATTCTTCATCAGTTTGAGGAGGTACTTCCCTTCTCACAAGAGCAGATAGTAGATGGAGGACATCTTCAGATGGGTAACATCTCTCATGACTGTGTTGGACATTCCTTGAGCCATGCACATCATGATGGGAGGTTTTTTCCTACCACCTATTTGGATCCTCATAGGGTCAAATTGATCCTCGGGAAGATTGCATTTCAAGATCCCATGAAATGCAGCAATCTAATTTGGGATGATGTTAGCCGTCATGGGAGGAGTATCTAGATTAAGGGTGGAAGAAGACATCCAAAATTGGTTGAGTGGATGTGGATGAGGAGCAAGAAGTTGGTAAGATACTTGCAGATTTATGATACAAGGCAGCAGGAGGCTTGGCTGCGCTGGTTACTCTTGAAGGAGTTTGGCCATCACTTGGCATACACTTTTTCCAAGAGTATGAGGATGGAGAAGATGTGGTAGGATGCTGGCATCATGGAGCAGCAAATATTATGGGTGCATAGTGATGATGAAATATTCATATCATACACTATGTCTTCATCACATGTCTTGTATGATGAGAGCATGAGGAAGTAGCAAAAACATTTGTTGCTGGGGTTATTCTTGGGAGAGAAAGAACAGATTTGCTCTCATTTCTTGTATGATAATGCAGGAGTAGGATATGTCATTATCATGGTGCAAAGGAGAAACTCCTTGACCTTTGATGATCAGGAACTACTTCCACCTTGGGAGAGATTCCATATTTGCAACAACATTGTTGGAGGGTTGCCCATCTGTGTTGAGGAAGCTGAGGGAAAAAACACTGTGCCACCTAGATATTATCTAGTGCCTCATGCAAGGGAAGGAGGAGCTCTTGCTCTAGATAGAGGCCTTATTGCATCTTTGCAAGGAAGTCCCCAGGATCTCATGTATGGAGATCAAGGCACCATTCATGTGCCATTTTTGAGGAGGTGTGGAACCATGGAGACACAAGGAGGAGATAGGGAGGATGACCATCATGATGTGATGAGGAGCACACATCCCTGTCTATCTTATGAGGTTGATGCACCTAAGCAGGTGATTGGATTGCGTAGTGGAAGCATGGGGAGTTTTCTCCATTCATATATTTAGTCATCTCTTATTGAGGATGTCTCATTGCATGGAGACATTTTTCCGGGGAGACCACTAGAATAGCAGAGTAGGAGGGATGCTTCACATATTGAGGCACCATTCATTGATATCAGAGGAGTGGATACCTTGGGAGATAACCATATGACATATTTCCTTCATGGGGAATCATCAACGCTGTCACTATGGAGGATAGATCCATGTTGGAGCTCCGGGTTGTTGGTGGAGTATTCCCAGGATCATCTTGCTTGCATGATACTGACAGATCAGCATAAGAGGAGATGCAAAGATCATGTGCAGATGGAGGAGATTCATAACTCTTTGGAGGAGTGAGCAAAAACACCTCTTTTCTCTTTGAGGATGAGAGGGGAATCATTTTTGAGCCACTCCATTTGCATGAGAAAAAATTATGGTAAGGGTGTTGTTTATTTGCATGATGATTTATATATTCATCCCTTAACCATATATGTACAGGATGTTGCTCCAAGGAGGAGCATTATTTTCTCTAGACCCCATGGTATACTTGAGGCCATGAGCACTATTGGTGACCACTCCCTAGGAGACTTGGGGAGGAAATGTATTTTGGAGGACATACTCACCTTCCACCATGCATCATTTACCTTCTCCATACATTTGAGGAGAGTTGGATAGCAAGCAAGTGGTTGAGAGGCCACAACTTTTTTCATACTCTTTTGCAGTTGAGGGTCAAACTGCATTGGTTAAAATTGAGGGACCATTGTCCTTCTCCCTTGCCACACATGACAACAAGCATGGTTCTCATTATGGTTCATTATGTTTCTGTTGTCTTTGCATTTGTTGAGAGCATGATTGGGGGAATGGAACATTGGTTGGATGTGTCCCTTGGGGGAGAGATCTCCCATGTTATTTTCATTACATGTTCTAATGAGAGCATGAGAGGACATGTGGCCACTATAGCAAAAATTTTTTTTCCATTTGAGGTGAGCCATATGATTGAATGGATGCCATATGATGGTGACTTCCAACTCATCATATATGGGAGGATTTGGGCCATCTTGATTTGCAGCGTTGTGGGAGAGATATTTGGAGGTATAGTCCTCATTTTTCCACTTGAGGGAAAAATTATTGCAGCCCATGGTCAGCCAACACTCTACACTTATCATAAGTGGAGAGATGGATAGCGTGGGGTAGGCTACATAGTCTACCAGGTGCAGATTTTCATCCCACCTACTTTGCTGGAGCCAAAGGTGGATGACAGCTTTCAGGAGTTGCCTAGTTGGAAGGTGACTCATTTTGCATGGCTCATTGCTTGGAGATGGAGGATCCATATGGGGAAGATATTTCCCATTATATTTTAGATCCCATTCTTCAAAGCGACCTCTAGACATCACCTTGTCATACTCTTGAGTATTTCACTTTCACATGATGATAGCTTGATAGCTAACTTACATGTTGAGGAGGGGCAATGTGGAGGCTTTATTGATGAGATAGCATCAATTTCCTTGGAGGAGATCACCATATAAAAATGCTACAGGGAGAGGAGGGGAAAAGAATTCAGTCTATCCTTGCACTTTCTTGAGGACAAGCAATCTTTGAGAGGGGAGGACTGTAATGTTCCAAAATTTTCATGAATGTAATTGGAACATTAATTTTTTCTTATTTCATCTAGGAGATGAATAAAATGGGTAAAAGGCCCATGAGTAGGAATAAGATCCTTAATAATGTGAAAAATATCATCAAAGTAGCTTTATTTTTCACCCTCAAGTGTGAAAAGGGGAAAATGCATGAAGAGAAGGTCAGGTTTGACCAAGTCAACAACGCTGCCAAAGGAAGAGTTGCCTACTTTGGAAGACAACACAGTGTGAATGAGGAAGAGGATATTTGGTGGAGGAAACCATAATGTATGGGGCCCATGGAGAGAGAGCTTTCACTTGTTTAAAAGGAGGGCAAGGCAACCATTGTTTCTCATGCTTGTATTATTCATCTCAATTGTCAAGTGAGACAATTGTGCATTCTTTGTTGTTTAGCAAGAATTGTCGGGAGGAATTCTTGTTTAGGATTCTTTCACCTTCTTGAGAGGTCTCTTGAGGGATTGCTCAGATTTTCCTCACATCCAGGCTTGAGGACAACCATCCTCCATCAAGACAGTGTTATTTCTGCAGCAGAGTAATGTTGTGTTGTTGGGTGTTGCAGTGAGGGTTCACTACACCACCTCCATCAGCTATTTTCAGAGGAGGAGCCTCTCTTTCCTTTGAGATATCAGATTGGAGATATTATGGAGCTTATTGCAGACTTTGGCATCAAGGCCAAGAATTTCTCTTCACCAACAGCGTAGTCCCTTCTCTAGACTGCATTATTTCTGAGTGTGTTTACAGTGGAGACTTGCTCCACATGTTTGGAGAGTTAGATCTCAAGTGAAAGGACCAGCCTTTCATTCTAGAGATCCATTGGAGGAGATATTTTCATTGATTGCAGCATCTTCAGTATTCTCCATTTGTTTCCAGTTCTTTAGTTGCTGTAGCTACCCAACAACTCCGACATTTCTGTAGATTTTCCATTTTGTGTATATTTCAGCCAATCCCTTTGAGGATTGTGTATTGTATGTTTCTAGGGGTTGGGATCTTGCTTCCCCTTCTTATTTGAGCTATTAATTGTCATATCTATATATTATTGACATTTTGCAGTAGTTCTGCCTCATGGATTGCGCAATCATAGCCAAGGCCTCTTTTATATAGCAGTATTTCTCCATATTTCATGTACATGTTTCATTGAGGCTGCATTGCCTAGCTTGAGAGAAATGGGACAACCTATTGTCAATACTTTTTTCCTTAAGTGGTTCAAACATAGGTGTAGGGTCTATGCCATTGCCAAACTATGCAAGTAGTAGCATGCCTCCGAGAAACTCTATTGCATCCATTTGGACTAACCAACCCCAACCTCCATCTGGAATGGGAGGGCACTTTTATACTGGGGGAAACCAACCCTTTGCCCCGCAATACAATATGCCTATGGACAGCAACAGTATGTCCCTACTCCTCCACCTATCAGAAATTTTTATCAAAGTCCCACTTATCCTCCTGGTAACACATTGATGGGGGGACCCTATGGTCCAAGTAGTTAGCCCATACTGCCTTGGTTAGATTCGGGAGAAAATCCACAATTGCCATTTTTGACAGCTTTGGACATCCCCGATATCCATAAACTGACTAACGACCCCATCAATCACAACCCGCTTTGGCCTCCTGTACTGCATAAGATTCCTTCTGACATCCCGAAGTTCGACGGGAAACAAGGGGACGACCCAGCCGCACACATCACTACCTTTCATCTATGGTCTATATCCAATTCCATGGTGGATGATAGTGTCTGGCTTCGACTCTTTCCCCGCACCCTTACAGGAAATGCCGCCAAGTGGTACATAGAATTGCCACGTGCCACCATCAATACTTTTGGCGCTTTAGCGATGGAGTTCCTAAAGAATTTCCAATTACCAATTAGAATGGAAACCGGAACGAAATTGTTAACATCGTTACGCCAAGACACCGCCACCCACATCTCCGATCATATTCATGAATGGAGACGTAGGAGGAGGCTAGTCAAAGTGCCAATCCCGGATCATCTCTTAGCAAATTGGTTGTGCAAGTCTCTTTTACCCCACATCTCTAAAGACATTGGCCTTTCTGGTGCGGTTACAGAAGATCAATGTATTCGCCGTGCCTAGCATTTGGATTTAATATATTCACAATCCAGCACGCTATACGATCTGCTCCCCCATGCCCCTGGTAACCCAAATCCTCTGGCCACTCAGAAAACTGGAGCACATGCCGACGGTCTCGTTGGCACAATCTTCGGTGTGGCCACAAAGCAGTCTTTGGGGCAAACCTCCCAGCCGTCTTCGGCTGCCACCGCCCCTCACCAAACGACTACTCTTCCTACCACTGAGGTGAATTCTGTACAAACCTCACAAAAACCTAGTGGGAAAAATAAGAAGAGCAAGAAAAATACATCTTCTTCAGAAGAGCAGTCAGATAATCAGAATAACCCTAATCAGAAAAATGCTGCCAAAAATGACAAAGGGAAGGATAAACCCATGAAATGTCCTTGCAAGATCTGTGCAGAGGACCACTTGACATACAAATGTCCTCGGCTATAGGAATGCACCGATTTTATTGCCAACAAGGATTCTGGGCGAACACCTTCCGTTCTTCATAATCCTTTCCCTAATCAACAGCAGCAACATCAACACATGGTTGAAAATCCACCAAAACCCCATCAATGGGGCAATGGTGGTTCGCATCCTTCCGGTGAAGGACCATCTGCCCTTTATGGCATTGAGAGTGTTGAGCTTCAAACTCAAGCCAAGCTTTATGGAAATCCTACCATAGATGCTTAAGAACCTGGAACTAGTTCAAATCCACCGCCGCCAAACGATTTGTATATCGAACGGCCTACTGCTGAACCCGTGATTCATCCATCCAAAGGGACACTTCGACGCACGACTCATAACACCTCTGCACGTGCAGCCAAAAACTACAACATTGTAGAAGATTTGGCACAGGCACCATCAGCCATGTCTGCTCTCGAAGTATTATAAACCTGTCCAGCACAAAGGAAAGCCTTGCTTTTGGCCATTGGTCGAATAGACCCCCAGGATTCCATGCTAGCTATCTTTGATATGGAAAAGGATAAACCTCGCCTCTCACACCAACTCACATTCCTGGTGTAGGTTGTGTCGAAAGGGAGACCAATCCATCGCACTATCATAGACGAAGGTGCTTCGACTTGCGTTATGTCATAAGCTTGCTGGCTCAATTTAGGTTCTCCTACCCTCACCCCGCCATCGAATTCCCTCAAAGCTTTCGATGGCCACACATTCCTCCCAAAAGGATACCTTGCTAGCTTTCCCATCACTCTGAGTGGGAAAATGGTAAACGTGGACGTTGAAGTCGTAGAGCGCCATCTAGACTATAATCTATTACTTGGTCGTAGTTGGTCTTATGCCATGACTGCCATTGTGTCTTTGGTCTTCCGACTCATCCTATTTCCATTGGATGGGAAAATAGTCACAGTGGATCAGCTATCCTTCTGCACCCCTGATTATGCCAGGTTACCAAGTAGCACTGTACCCTTAATAGGAGGCTTTCCTGACTCTTACGTCAGTATCGATACCAGTCTTCTGAAGGCATCTTCCCTACTGGGTTGTTTTCCTCTCCCGCCGCCACTGATCCCAAACACAGTTGCAATGATATCCACCACTTTAGATGGCTCTATCGACCCATGGATAATCTCGACACCTTCAGACATTGATTCCTACGGAGATCAAATGCCGCTCCACCTACGGTTGGCTTTTCTACTATTATCCAAACCGCATTCGAACTTCCATCGCTATGGTTTTGACCAAAGGTAAAAACCTACCTCCCATCATAGTTCTCTTAAGGATCTCCTCACGAACGCCATGTAGACTTAAGCTGGCCCGGCAGATCATGCACTTCCTAAAGAATCCACCTTTGGGAGAAGTTCACTATCAAGGCTGATAATCTACTTCCTAGACGGATAAACCTAACCCATCTCGACTCACCTGAGATATTTCCCTCCCCTTATACGACTGTTCAAACTATCGATTCATAAGGGAACATGGGTAATATTTCTAAGACAATGCTCATTGATATCTTGGTCAAAACGGGTATCGTGGAAAACATTCAGATTGGAGCCGACTGCAATCCCGAGGAAATTACGTGCTTCACATCCCTTTTCAAGGAATTTCGCGATGTGTTTGCTTGGTATTATGACGAAATTCTCGACATAGATCCTTCTATTGACGAGAAAGAGATCAAGAAATTTCGAGTGTTCCTTTAACGATATTTTTCTTTCTCGTTAATCCGAAAAACCTCGAGTCTTCTTCTTCTAATGCTAAACTTTGCATGAAGAAGTTTATATTCTTTTTGACGTATTTTTCTGTCAAGCATCCGAAAACCTCAATTTCTCTTCTTCGACTCGTTAAACTTATATACGGTTGGTATTGAGTGTTATTTTATGGTCTTTTTTCGCTTCGTTAACCGAAACTCTGTGATTTCTCTTCGTGACTTGTTAAACTGAAGGAAACAGCATTATTTTTAGGAACATTTTTCAACATAAATCAAAACCCCGGAAGACTTGTTGTCTGCTAAACTGTCAATGCATAGAGTGGGTGAAAGCCATTCTTTTCCTCTTTTTCAAAAGCTCTTTAAACCGAAAAAGTAACCGAGTTTTCTCTGCTTGAATCGTTAAAATTTCACGGAGGGCACCAAGTTTTTCTTTGTTTGACTCGTTAAAATTTCACAAAGAGTATTGAGTTTACTTCGTCTCCTTGTACTCATAACAAAATGAGGTAGACGTCCATCGAACATAGATTTCTCACTTTTCCGGCTTCAATGGACTAACTCACGGAAAATGAATTGTTTCGGGCTTACTATTATCCCTTTGCCGTGCCCGGTTATCAAGACATGACAAAGGTACCCCAATGGAGTCGTCTTTTACGATATTTTTCAGACTCTCTAAACATGAAAAATTCACCGATTTGCTCGTCTGACTCGTTAAACTTAATCGACTTGAGTTGCAGCTGTCTTTCTAAATGACGCCAATTTCTAACATGAAAAATTCAAATTTTACTCGTATGCACTCGTTAAACCTAATCGGATGGGGCACAGAGTTGTCTTTCCTGACATTTTTCAGACTCTCTAAACATGAAAAATTCACCGAGTTTACTCGTCTGGACTCGTTAAACTTAATCAGACGGGGAAAAATTTGGACAAGATGGATATTACCTCTGTTACATTTTCAAAAAGGTCGATTTGGCAGCAAAATTCTTGAACATGGCACTTCCCAAAAAACTCTTTCGCAGTTAGCCGAACCCTACCATCTATGAGTATTAGCCTTCATTTCCCAGTGTCCCTGCACCGGTAAAATCCTAACACACTCTTTGGTGTTCATAAAGCTTCAGCTGCCTAGTATCCTTCTAGAGTGCCTTCTATTGTTCAAGCAAATCTCGTTATCTATTGCTCCTATTATCAACCAAACCGCTCATTATGCTAGAAATTATTTGTCATCTGATGTTCCCATTTACTCTTCATTATCTCAATCATAAACAAAATCAATTGGTTTCCGTTTCGTGTTGGCTGATGTAGGACGCCTCAGTGCCTACCTTTCAACAGATCTCTTCCTATCGACTTCAACATCTTATCTAGGAAGTTGATCCAGAAACCCATCAATACCCGGATACTTGTAGACATCAGTGGCAGGTAGTCTTGTGTTTGATCAGGGGTCTTCATCATTAGCTCTTGGTTGAATGATTCTACCAGTGTTCGACTTCAACTCATTTTATTCACACTCGCTATATTGTACTATGCATCTTAGGGACCATCATCATTATCGGTGGCCACCTTCGCGTCTGTTTACAGTTTTCATTATCAACTAGTAATCAGACGATTTCTCACATGTTCGATGACAACTCCTTCATTCACATGTCAAGGAATATGCAGTTTAAGTGAATCGGCGGTCAAGACCTTGGGGCAAAGGCTACATCATTAAAGTTGTGTTTCCTTCCCCAAGTTGCGATATTGTTTATGGAGACAACTTCTTCAGCCTGATCCTGTTATGATAGACACTTCCACATTGTGCTTATCGGTGGATAGATTCTTCATATCTCTATTCTAGAGAAATCATGTTGTTTAAGCTACTGAGCATGGGAATGCCCGACTCAAGGCAGATACTATATTTTCTGACATATGTTGTTGTTTCAGGTTTTCCTCAGTCTTTCAATCTCTTTATCTCTACACAAAGTATAAAGTATTTCGGCCATCGTCTTTGTCTCTGACCTCACACTTTAGGGGGCATCTGTTACAGGTCAAAATACCTTCTCATCAGCTCAGAGGAGAAGGAAAATATGGAAGGAATACAAAGACCTAAATTAAACCTATTTCTACCAAGGTAAGGCCTTTCTATAACAAATAAGGAGTGTTATAACGCATAAGACCAGTGAATGTGCCGTGTTAGTGGCTAGGGAAACGCTCTGTTTACACTAGAGGGCAGCATTACCTATGTTTTAAGTTTGAAATGGGAAAAACGCGCGGAGAATGATTTGAATCTCCGGCTTTCCCTCACAAGAGAGTCAGTTCACAAAGGAAACTTCAAAGCACCAATTCATTATTGGTCACTGCCATAAAATACTGAACTCCTAAGGAAGCAAAAGCATAGAGATTAAAGAAACATCTTAGTTTTTTCTATTCCAAACTAGTGGAAAGAGAAAGGCAACAATGGCTTTCTCCCTCTCCTATAAAAAGGAGTTGAAGGCTCTTAGTTGAAGGTCGAAGGATTGTTAATGTTCCGAATACTTGTGAAGTAGAGGATAGTGTTATAGTGTGAAGGCCAAGAGTCAAAGAGGTTCCTAGAGAGCTTGTTGACTAAGACTTCACTACTTAAGAGATAGAGAGATTGGGAGGCTAAGGAGGGCTTGGTACGACCGACGGTTGTAATCCTCCTTCTTTCAATATCAATAGAATTGTATTTGTTTTGTCCATTCGATTCTTAATATTGTCATTATTATTTGAATATTTACATAGCATGATATGAATGGCTCAGATGGGTATAATTTAGATGTTCATTATATATTAGCTTAATTGATAGGATATATGTTGTGTTAGAAATTACACGGGTGCTTTGTTTGATTGCAGGACTAAGATTTGGAGCCGGTGAAGAAGGACTCTTGCTTCACTGCCTAGTGTTCTCCAAGGGACTCCGAGATCATCAAAGAGGTAATTTTCTATCGCATTCCGTCAAGTTGTTTCAAGTTAATATGAACATGTATATGCCATCTTTGTGAACTGTACAGCTAATCTCACTGTTTTCCTTGGGCACCGAAAAGCCCTGAGAGGGATATACGATAACCAACAACCCAAGAATTTTATCCTATAGCAGTCTAAAGCCTCTACAATAGCAAGCTCTCCTGCTGCCACTTACCTCACCAAATCCCTCTCTGGATTTTGGTCTTTTGGCAAGCACTGGTCCTCTATCTGCTGGAAAATTTTGAGCATTCTCTCTGCTCCTTCTAGGCTTTCACTCATCTGAAACTTCTATGAACACACTTGTCCTTTTAATCAAACCTCTGTTGAATTTCCTCAAGGTTCTGCCACATTCTTCTTCCACTTAGAATTATCTGCTGGATTCCTTCATCACTTCTCTTCAAAGCTATGATCTTCCTTTGCTGAGATTTTCTTCAATCTGCCTGCAACCTGAATTCTTGCAAACATATTCTTCAAACCAGAGTTAAATAACATTTTTCAACTCACGTTCAAGATCCCTGTATGATCTTTCTTCACCTCTCATCTGTACTGTATCTCTATGTGCTACAACCTGTCAGTTTTCAAAATCTAATCTTTCTTCATCACACATGCATTTAATTAAAAAAAATTGAACCTTCAAAAAGAGCTATTTCCAGCTCTAATACCACTTGATAGCAGCCTGAGTGCTGCTAAACCCACATTCTCACTCTCCTATGCATATACGCATGCATCTTAAATTTTCAATTCATTATAATTCCCGGATTTGGGCATATTTAAAAAAAAATGTGGAAGCTTCTCTTTCAGGTAAATCTTCAAATGAAGATTTCTTCACATTTAATATATGGTTATAAAGACACATTCAAGACCCATTTTATCTAAGGTTTCCTCCTTTCACTTATTCCCAAGTGAGAACCCTTTTCAAATAGAATTACCATAAATTTTGGTTAAAACAACACATATAAATGTTATGGCCCACAACTTATTTAACCCAACATATTCAACTCATACTTTACCTTATCTGAGGTTTATTTGCCTTTATGGTGAAATATTTCTCATTCATTTCTATTAAAATATAATAGCATTTAAATCTGCTCTTATGAACCATGCCACCATACTTTATACTTTTGTGGATTTCATTAAATCCAACCTTACGTTTCAAAAATGCATATACGTCGGGCCTCACCACATATAAAACTTCCCTTATCGAAACTTTGGTTAACCTTTAAAACTTACCATTTCCCATTGATCACACATCTCATATATAGCTCACATGATTTCAACATTCCATGTCATCCAACAGATGATGCCTTCCTGCATTATAACTTGGCAATCCAACGGTCATCGCTATACTAAAATGCGCACCTTTTAACACTCCAAATTAACGCGACAAAAATGGTTTTAGAATACCACTAATGCCATGTGTTAGTGCATGAATGCTATCGCATTCAAAAAGGATAAACTGCTTACCATAAAAATAACACGCGAAACTGCCAGTTTGGGTTTTTGAAACCTCCTTCCACAACTCCGTCTTCCCATTCTGAATAACTCATGGTGTCGTCTTCTATCAATTCAATTCTATTGCGTTATTAAAATTCCATTGTCTTGCTTCCTCTTTTAATTCACAGCTCTGCTTCTAAAGCTGTGCCATTGCTTGAATTTCATCCAATTACATAACCCCAGCTTCCGGTTTCGAACTCTACAAACCATGGTTCCGTTATAACCTCACACAATCATAGTTTATTTGTTTTTCAATTGATTCAAGGTTCATTCCTCCTTGACTTATTATTACGCTGCTTTTGCGTTCATTGTGATGTGACTCACAGTTCTGCTGCACCATTAATTAACCTTCCTATGCCCAACTCATGATTTGCTCTTATTTCATTCTGCTCCATGATTTCGAACGGTCTTCGATTTACCATTCCTCTGAATAATAAATTCATGGCATCAATTTTTGATAGCCTTTACAATCCCGATCTGAATTTACTGTGTGATCGGATGTGCCCTTTATGCATCCAATACCAGATTCTTAAATTCAATTTCCCTTCTGCATCATCGATCCTTGCAGTGATCGATGACTACAATTACTCTAGCCTTCCTCATAAATATATGTAACCCCTCTTATGCTGTAATTAACATCAATTTACTCAATCATATGCAGAATCTCGCTTCAAAACCCAATTACAAGGTTTAAACATATAATGTCTTATTGAACAACATTCATCACGCATATTCTAATCAATCAATACACATATATTTCAGAACAAATTCCTTCATCTATACATATGAAATCAATTTACAAAGACCTTCTGGTCTATGGCCTGATTTTCAAATCAATGGTCCTTTTCACAGCTGTCATAGGCTTAACAAACTTTGCTTTAAAAACCTACTCTAATTCTTGTCTGCTACCTTTACCTTTGAGGCTTATTAATTTTATACAAAATAATCTGAACAAATTTAGCTTCAGATCCTCAATCATCTCAACAAAATCCTCTAAATCCTCAAAGTCCTAAAATATATCTTTTATCCCTAAAAATCCTCATAAAATCATGGAACTGTTTTTAACCTAAGATTTACAATAAATTTCTAAATCTCTTAATCCTTATGAATCCCAACTATCCTATTTCCCTCATGTTCTCCATTCATTCGGGAACATTTACAAAATCCTTTCAATAATTAAAATCACTCAAAATATTAATAATTACATAAAAGTAAATTTTTATTTTTTTTTAACTCAAGACCCCCTATGTCTATTAAAATACAAATTATTTTATGAATCTAATGCCCCTGCATCAGGTGGGAGGGATTCATTGTGTTAAACTCAAATCAGTTTTTTCCTTGAAAAAGTAAACTCAATCACTTAGAAAGGATGTATGTTCCTCTATGAAAAATATTTAAAGCAAGATGACTCTATGGTTCCACAAATATATGTCTTTAATGATAAATGAAATTCACTTAAATGGATAGCGTAAAATATTTTCCATGTGTGTCAAAAATTGTAATGTAAAAAAAAATCATTTCAAATAATTCATGGCAAAGTCACCAAAATCAAATCAAAGTTGAAAGTAAAAGGAAAGTAATTCCTAAACTAAAGTAAGAAAATAAATCAATGAATAAAAATTGAAGAAAGAAAAAACTAAATGAAAAAAACAAAAATGAAAAGATAAACTCCAATAAGACGGCTTATATGAATTTCTCAACAAAGGATTATAAAATAAAATAAGAATATGTACGTTCATTCCTATGTTGAGATTTTAAAATTTTTATCTTGTAGAGTTATAAGAAATGAGGCCCTCAAAATGTAGAGGGTGAAATAGCAATTATGATAGATAATATGCTGAATGAGAAGTTGATGTATGTTGCAAATTTTCTTCTTCAAGAAAAAACCTGCATAAAAGCATCTTAACTATTTTTTAATAAAAGTAATGCTTTAAATAAACAGACTAGAGGTTCAGAAACTCCCTAGTCTAGCTGATTCGATGAGGATCATTACTACTTCTCTCAAAAATATCAAAGAGAAAAAATAAATTGAACTTTGAAAACTAATCTGGTAGAGGTGCGAAAGGTTTATGAAGACCTGAAAAACAGAGTTTGCGATCAGCAAAAACTAAAACAAAAATGATGAAATGGAAATAAATGAAAATGGGCATATGAAACTTACCATTGGGGAACTGCATTTACTCTTACCTGAGAAAGATGATTTTCTCAATGCAAGTTTACTTATTTAGTTAATTAGAATTAAAAACATAAAGAAGTTTTATTGACCCAAAATCATTATTTATTGAATCTAAAGTAAAACAAGCAGTGAATAAAAAAAATTCAATGTTTCATGTTCAACAAATCAAAATAAATTGAATCCATCAGAAATGAGGGTGAAGATGTGCTTCTTTGTGAATTGAAATGATGAATTTTATTTTACTTCTTCTATTCTGAATATATATCAGCCCCAAAATATTAAAGTTGATTCAAAATCCTGAATAATGTAACAATATATGAAGAGGACTTGAATCTTCATATGATAAGTATGGAGCGAAATTCAAAATAGAAGGGAAAAAATATGAATTAATCATTGTATAGGTTAATGCCTTGCCAAATGTTTCGCATTGTGATATTCTTTTCCATGCATAATTTAAAAGGCGCCACTTCCACCTTTGCCGATATGCGATTGAATTTTTATAATAATTAAAAGACAATGGGGGAGAGTTGTATATCGGTATCTATCGTATCGGAAGATATTAAGAAAAACCTTTATTTTAGTTTTGTGATGCGATATAATAGTTGTGATATGAGCATGTGCGATGGGAAACTGCAATGGAGCAGATGTGATAACGGATAATAGTTCTATCAGAAATGTGAATGAAATGAAACGCCGATATTATTCTTGCGATAATGAAAATGTGATAAATGACTGATGCAATATGACTGCAAATATCAGAATATATGCACGTAAATTTGGTTTTACGGCCCATACAAACAGTGACCAATTATGCACAGTTTCACTTCGCATCTTTTATAACTTACCTTCCCGTAGATTTCACAACTTAAGACTTTTGCAATTTTGAGATTTTCTGATTTTGTAATTCACAGCGAACTCTACACTGTTTGCTGCAACTTTTAATCATTTAACAATAAAAGTATTACTTATCTCGTGCTATATGTGATATGTGTAGCATCACATCGCAATCTCCTTACCTTATCTTTTATCCCATCGCAACTAATATAACTTACCAGGTGAGGTCTTAACAATAACCACTAAAATTTTCGATATGTGAAACCTTACTGGGTGTGATTTAAACTCCACCATTGATCTCACTCATACCTAATAGTCTTCATTGCTCCATTACTCTTCTGCTTCTCATCGCAATTCAAACAACTCATTATGTGTTGATATGTTGATTGAGAATGGACCTGATATTCTTATTATATGGATTTAATCTCATATCGGGTCCAGAACATGGGGGATTTTTTTTTAAACCTATGTCTCTTCCATTATTGTGATTGAACGGACGCGATATTTTTATGAACTTGATTTAAATTTTATATCGGGTCCAAAATTGTGTGGTCATCGCAATATTTGGAGAAATAAACTATCGGATATATGAAATGCAAAATTGATATGCTACGTAGAATTTTACGAGAGAATGAGTGAAAAAGAACATTAGAAGTATTGCATCAGCATTTTTTTATCAATACATGCTGAGAGTCGCTTCTGATGGAATATTACGATACAAATAGTTGTGATATGGATGATGCAATATCAGACGGAAATATCATCGGAGATCGAAGGGAATGAGAATATCAGGAGACCAAAGATATTTGGTGTATGCTCATTTCAAATCCTTCGATATGTGAATTTGCGATATATGATAAGGTATATGTGGGTCCAATGATTTCTTAAAGTTTCAATTCAAAAATAAGCGATTGATTTAACTTTTCTCTTTGAATAAACAACCCTTTAATATTTTAATTAACTATCAGAATATCTAATCGAAAGTAATTTTATCATAATTTTCTTATAAAGAAAGTTATGAAATATAGTGATCTGATATGATTGTTCTAATAATTTATTAAGATTTATCAAGATTTCAATGAATTGAATTAAAATTAAATAACCCTCAAATTTTAGACGAAATCAAAAAATACATCCCTTAACATGTTGCAGATTTGAGAAAATTTGGCTGCTTGTTTATCTTGAGTCTTCATAATCAAGTCAATGAATACCTACAAACAAAACAAAATAGAAATAAGAAATAACCTTTGAAAAAATAAAACAAACAATAGATGACGATGAACCTGAAAACACATACCTCGAAGAATTTTGATTGTAAGTTTACCTCATAAATCTTCAAGTTCTCCCAAATTTTCTCAAAATTTGCATAAGTTCAACATCACCTTCTTATTTTAATCTAAAAATGCTAAGTAATAATTTTTTTCAAATTGCATCATTTCCAAAATTACATCAGAAGACAAGAGTGGTAAAAAATGAGTTCTTAGAATTACTTGTGAATCAAAAATTGTCGAGTGGTAGAAAATTCTTGGAATTTCTTCATGTATAATCAATGCTATGAAAAAAACAAGAAAATTGAAGGCTTGACAAATAAGTATGATATGATAATTCAAGAGCTTCTAAAATTCTCTAGACTTATTTTTTATAATTGAAATGGGATGCTCAAAAGAAATTGGATTCATTACTTGCTTTATTGGAAATCTGAAATAATGAAATAAATGCAAAGCGAAAAGAAAATTAATCTATTCATATTTCTAACTCAATGAAGTAAACATGACTAGGTATAGTCATACTTCCAATGTAACCATGTAAGCCTGCATGTATTTACATTTCAAACATTAGTAAAAATGCAAATAAAATTAAACTAATAAAACTAAATCTGAAAGCGGGATGTATCTTTATTGTTAGTAGCTTATTCACCATCACCTTCTCTTGAAATGTCCTTTCCAACTTAATTTCAATTGGATCATAGAAATCTGGATGGATTTCCATTATTGAGTGGGATAGGTTTAAAAGAGAAGATGACAGGCCAAGTTGTAGAAATTATCTTTCAAAAACAATGGTATGTGTTATTTTGTTAGTGTTATATTCAAGTGCTAAATTATTAATGATCTTCTGTGAAGGAAAACTTTCCAAATGTCTTTGAAATGGATCAATGAAAACGGATGGAAGTCTGATATATCCAACAGAAGATTATTAATTGAATTAAATTGATGGTCATAAAGTGAAAATACACTCTCTTATTGGCACTGCTCTTGAGAAGTAAGAAGTAATTGATAAGGAATGAACATCAACTGAAATTGAAATTTAATAATTCTTGATGTTCGGAATTATAATTTAAAACTTCATTTTCCCATTGAGGTAATGCATTAATTGATTGTTCAAAATTGAGATGCTCAATATGCCAGCACAAAGTATCTAAAAATCTAGGACTAAAAACAGAAAACAAATCTGAAGTAAAAAATAAATGATGAAATAAAAAAATTGAATCATAGTTTACTCTAGTGTTACAATTATTGTTGCAACACATTTGGGACTGACTTAGAGCAATTTCATCTTCATAAGAATTGGGCAGAATAATGCAATTAGAATGGTTGTTGATACACACTTGTGAATTAGAGAAATGGATATGACTCTAAATAGGAATGCGAGCTTGATCATCATATAAATCATAGATTGGAATGGTTTCTTGAATGCTGAAATAATGAATGTGATTAATTGTTTGAAAATGAGAATTATTTGAAACAATTTCTGAATCAAATTGTTCTTCATTTTCACATGTGATTAGACTTTGATTATGAGGATTCAACTGTAAATAAGACAAATCAATATCCTCAATTTCAAAGTACCTATCATAAATGACCTCATGACATTCATTAGAATTCCATTCGATATCATTCAATGTATCAAAACAAAAAGGAATATTAAGCTTATATTCATTAATGCCAGAAGAATGATCATTAGTTATTTCTCTATCATGATAAAAATTAATCGGAAATTTATTTAGATCGGCCTCTCTGTTATTTGAAATGTTGTTAACGTGAAGAAAGGATAAATTTTTATTAGAAAATTTATTAGGATAAAGGGAAAAATATGAATCTAAAACAATGCTTTTGAAAATGTCTCTATTTGAGCACTCTGATATATTTTCTTCATTGCAAATTTTAGATTTAAGATCATTTACTTGGATACTTATGCTTTCTTGAAGAATGTTGCTTTGTTGTCCTGAAGTTGCAATTTTATTATCGTAAAAGAATTCAAAAATATGTACAGTAGATTGTGTATTATTGAAAACTGTAATTGTTGCTTGTACTTTCCAAATTATGCTCTGATTTTCTGATTCTAATTCACACCGATTTTCAGATTTTAAAGCGGTATTTTCTTCAAGAGTGTTGCTAATATCTTCTTGTGGTTGATTAGAGAAATTTTTCAAGCTTTGTGATTGAGATTCATTAACATGTGAAGATTCACCTTGATCTTTATCAATACTATAAGAAATGTGCAGTAATTGAAGGAATTGATTATACAAAAGAGAGACCACTTCATCATCATTTGTTTGTACCTCCATATTGGAATTCTTACTTACGTCAATTAAATTATAAGGAGATTGATCAAAGTTTGAAATAATTTCACATGGATTATGAATGGAAGTAAGAGAAAAAATATGTTCAAACCAATCTAATAATTATTCTTTCGAAATTTTATCTTCAATTTTAAATTTTAAACAATTTAAACAAAATCTGATGGTAAAATCAATTAAAGGCTCACCTTCAAACCTTCATATATCTTCAAAATCTTCACATACCTGTTCGTAGATATATCTATCAAATATACAAAGGAATATTGTAATAAATTGTTCCCAAGTGTGGAACGAAGAAACTGGAAGTGATTGACGCCAGCTTCCGACTTTTGCCAAAAATGTAAGAGTAAAAATTATGCATAAAATATCTTCATCAATTTCATGAAAAGTAGAATTTGAAAGATTTTAAATGAATTGTAAAGTATGATTAAATGCAAAAGTATTCCTCTTACCTTTAAACTTTACCTGAGACAAGATTTTTACTATTTCTGGTGGAGTATTGGAAGATGCACGTCTAGAAATACAACTCCAAATTGGAAGTTTTAGAGCCATTGTAATAAAAATAAAATGTTAGAATACAAATACTCCAAAGTAAAACAAGTCGCGGGCCCTCCTTCTAGTGCCAAAATGTTGAGGCCTCGAAATTCACTGCAATATAATGGGGGATGACCTGGCCTAGCCCTTAAATCAGTTACTTTTCTGTTTGTAATAGTGGCTCCAACCGGTTTAACTAAGTCCAGTTACCTTCTCTCAATCTCCATTGGATTTAAAATATAAAATTTTGTCTACCAATGGGAAAGAGACATCAGACCATTTCTCTTCATGATCATGAAATAAAGATATCCTTAAGCTAATTTTGTCTTAGCCAAGTCACTATTAAAGTTTTTCCTCTTTGGGAAAAGGACTTTTTAGGGATGTAAAATTTAATCTATACGCAAAATTATTCTAAGATGCAAGCAAAAGGAACTATCTTAATCTTATCTCAATTAGGCAGATATAAATCAAACCCAACTGAGAGCAAGATAATTTAAATGATTGAGATTTAAATATGTTTGTCTTATAATGAATATGAAGCTATCGAAGTAGTTCAATCAAATGACATTAGAAATACCAAACACATCTTATCTAGATACCTCTTAACTGAAATAATCAATCAACAACACTCAAGAAGTAGTTCTCAAAATGATATTGATCATTTAATCAGTAACTTGAATAATTAAATAATAACATGCGGAAATAGTTCACAACATATCACTATTCAATAAATCAGTTTTATAAGACAGATTTCTGAGTAAATAGTTACTCAAAAATCAGAATTCATCCCATAAGAGTAGAGATAAATAATAACATAAAATTGAGGCAAATTACTCATACCGACAATAGTGCACAAATATGAAAGTAAATTGACACATTACTGGTATCATAAAATGAAACCAACATTTAAAATAATAGTATTATAAATACCAATTTATTAAGTCCATTTCTCCAACTCTGGTCTCTAACAGTCCTTTACAATGCCTGAACTTCTACTTTCAAAATCAGAGCTACAATAGTGCAAAACTCTGTTCATTATACATAACTTCAAAATGTAAAAGAAAATCCTCAATAATCTCTAGATCTGAAATTCCTCTCCTCCCACCTAAAACTCTAAAATCTTATTACATAAGTGCTTTTAGAATTCCAGAATTGCAGAGGAGAGAAGCCCCTATTACATTTTGCAATCTGCTATTTATAATATTTACAAAAGGATTTATTTATAAGAAAGTTTGTTTGAAGAGTAGATTTTCTCAATCAAATTTCATTAGTTAAAACCATATTATTCAATTGTTGGAGCCTTCTCATTGATTGGGATCTCCTTTTTCTCATCTCTTCAACTGTTTTTCTGCAAAAACAAATCAAAAATCAAAATTTAAAATGCAAAAATAAAATCAAAATTCCAAATCTATAAATTAAAATAAATCCAATCAAAAATTCATTAAATAAATAATTGAAAATGAAATATAAGCTTTATTTTGATGTTCGTACTGATATAATTGGCCAAGGATGGATTTGCACTCAAAAGTTGTGGCAAATGAAAATGCAAAAAATAAAACTCAGAAAATTAGTTTTGTTTAAAATTTTGGAGCTTGACCTTTTGCTACATTTTAGACCCAATAAAAATCAAATTTGGAAATAAAACCACTTCAGGAATAATCTCCATGATTTTATCTATCTAATGAGCCATCTTGAGCCTCATTTGGCCAAGCAGAACTCAATTTATGAGCTTCCAAAGTTGGTATATTAAAATTGCCAGAAATCTGGAATTTTTGTTGCTTGGTCTAAAAATCAGAATTTTAATTAATTTTTAATCCTAAATTAAATAAAAATATTTTAATTAATTGATACAAATTAATTGTAATTATATTATTAATCTTAATTAATAAGAAATTAATCGTGAACATAATTAAACTAAATAAAAAAATGATTTATTGATTTAATTAAAAATATTAAAATATTATATTAATATTATAATTTGAATTATATTAAAATTATAATTAAAATATAATATTATATAATATAATTTATTTTAATTAATAATTCAAAAATATATAAAATGCACACCACGTGAGAGAGGAGGAGTGGAGTGGAGAGGTGAGTATTAATATTAAGAGAGAGAAGGGATAAGGGAGGAGAGAATCATGAGGTAAGCATGAGGTATGGTGAGGTGAGATGGAGGGTGAGGTGATAGGGTCATAAGGAGAATCAAGAAACTTTGTATTAAAAGACTTAACCTGTCACATGAAAACAAAAATCGCAATTCGCAATCACAAGTTTTTAAAGATTGTTTTTTGTTTGTTTTTAAAAACATTATGATATGTGATGTGCGATGTATCGCATCGCAAATGTTTTTTATTTTTCCTTTTTAAATCCTTTCAAATTGCATCGGATTTTCCGCATTTTAAAACTAAGGTGCTTTGAGGTGCTAATTGAATTTTTCCCGATATGTGATATCGCATCGCACATTTTAAATTAGAATTTTATTTTGGAGCGCATTTTTACTTCGGCACCTTTAAATTTTGGGATTTTTTCGAAGGAAATGGGTGATGTGAAGTGGGGCCCACATGGATTAACCCATCCTACATTTTAGACTACAGCCATTTTGCTATTTTGGAGTTTTGGGTTTAGCAATTTGTTTTAAAATAACAAGTTGGAATATATTACCAATATCCCGAAACATATTTTCCTCAATTGTTCAATTTAGCGGCGTCATTTTGTAGGATTGTTGATGAAAAATTAAAAAAATCAATATTTATCATGGATGACTAATTTAATTGGGAAAAATTGAAATATCATGCACTTTATAAAAAATTTAACCCAGGCGGGAAAATAATCAAACTTCAAATGAGTGTCATTTACAAACCAGCTGACCAAACAGAGCGAAACAAGTATCGTTAGAAAGCTTATGAAAAAACAGATTCAACGAAACAATCAAAATAGAAATCTGATAAAACATGAAAAATGACAAAATTGCAAAATAATTAACTTAATCAAAATTCTAAAAGGTGTTGAACAAAATTTGTGTAGAAAGGGTCCCCATTATTTGAAATACTTAAGTAAAAAATGGGGGGGTTGTGTTTTACCACAACAAGGCCTTGGGAGACATTTGTGCCCTATGGAGAAAAGAAAAATGAGAGTTACTCCACCAAAAAAAAGAGCAGCACTGGACTAGAACAGACTTACAAAGCATATCAAATGACGAGAACATATGCCCCAAATCTTTATAGGGAGAAAGAATTATGTTGGAACTCTCTCAAAGATACATTAAACCATGTCCAAAACAAAAATATAATAGTCTGAGGGGGTCTCGATTTAGTCTTAAATGTGGAAGAGAAACTTGGAGGAGTTTTTCATGTTGATCCATCTAGGGACTCCATCGAAAATATAATGGAATCATTCAATCTTCTTGACATCCCCCCCAAAAATGGCAAGTACACATGGAGCAATAAGAGAATTGGAAATAGTGACATAAAAGAAATACTAGATCGCATCCTAGTCTAGGACAACATCTTATCTAAATACAATTTAATAGTATCAAGGATTATTCAATCTTCATGATATGACCACAAGCCAGTGGTTATTTCTCTAGGGACTATGGGAAATCAGGGTCCCGTGCCTTTTAGATATTGTCTATCATGGAAAAATAATGAGGAAATGAAAAAAATAATTGTAGAATTATGGTCCCAAAAATTCATTAGCTCTCCTTACTTTGTGTGGGAGACCAAACTAAAAACATTAAGGAAGGAAATGAAAATTTGGGCCAAGGAAAACCATAAAAAAAATCTCAAAAAAGGAAGGTTGAATTCATATAAAAAATGGAAACACTTCAAGAAGCAAAGGAAAATAAGGAAGAAACAAAAGAAAGACAACTCCAGGAAAAATCACTCTATTAGGAAAACTATAGAGAGCATAGAGAAGAGTAAGAAGTTTAGAGATTAAAATCTCGCATCCTCTGGTTTAAAGCATGAGATAAGAATATAGTGTTCTTTCACAACTCAATGAAAATACGAAGAACTAGAAATCATATTGACAACATTCAGGTTGAAGAAAGGGAGATCAGAGGACAAAAAGAGTTGAAAAAGGAAGCATATATCCATTTTAAAAATATCCTTATAGCAAGCGCAGCCACCATAGATTATGAGACATTTTTATAGCATGTTCCCAAAAAAATAAGCATTGAAAACAATATGAATCTCATTAAAGAACTTGAAGAAGAAGAAATTGAAAGTGTTGTTTGGGGTCTCCATCCGGACAAGGAATCGGGTCTTGATGGTTTTTTTATTGCCTTTTATAGGAAAAAGTGGCATATAATCAAGAAGGATATAATAAGAATGATAAGGAATGTTTTCAAGAAAAAAAAATTGGGTGGATTCACCAATTCCTCCTTCCTTTCTCTAATTCCAAGAGAAGCAAGGCCCTATGTTGGGAAAAATTAATTGCTTCATAAAAAAAACTAATCACCTATTCATTAATTATCAACCAAGGAATGTATTTTTATTTCAAAGGAAATCAGCAAAATATACACATATAAAATACCAATAGCTAACATTGGTTCTACATGATTATGTTCTACACTATCATGCTCATTCAAAAGGAAATAAAATGTAAGACTTGAAAAGCAACTCTAAATCTCAAAAACAGAAAGTAAGTGACAGGAAAATAATTATGCTAATCACACGACTTGAATCAATACTAAATTAAATCACACATTGCTGAATTATAAATTTAACCTATTGAACTCAACAAAATTCAAATGCTAATCTAGAGCAGTGAATTAAATGAAATCTAGAAATTGCAAGAAATAACAATCTAGAAAATGCAGCAAACAACAAATTACTTAAAATAAAGGAAATCTACTTTAAGGAATGAGAATTGAAATTCAAATAAACAAGCACGTAACTAAACTACTTTAAATGTTCAAGGCTACACCTTGTCCAAGGTAGTGGGCCAAACTGCCCAAGACTCAGTTCTGCCTTGAGAAATAACTCAGATTAGATTACAAGTAACAGATGTAGCACTCAATGGATAACTTCCTTCATTGAAATATATGAGAGAAATAATTACATCAGAATGAAGCTCTTAGCTTTGTCTCAAGTTCAACAATTATTCATCTCCTATTCAACAATTGTTCATTCGTTCATCCAGCAATTTTTCATCTGTTCGTTCCCAATTGTCCTCTCTTTGATCTCTAGTTTCATTTAAATACATGGAGAGAAAAGGGAAATTACAACTAACTTGATTACAAAATGATTTACCATTACAATTGGAGATTGTCTACAACAAATTGATTAGAAAGATCATATCTGAAATATCATGACTCAGCTGGAACAAGTTGAATCTAGTATTGCAATTGGAAGAATTTGGAAAATGGCCACAACAACAAATCTGAGAAAATTGCCTTCAGAGAACCTTCTGTTTCTCTCAATCCAAGCCGAATTTTGGAAAACTGTTCATAGAAATTGAATTGGTCTATTATGCACAAAACCCATGTCTTGAATTTTTAAGATTCATCTTCATTTGTCCGAAATAGCCAATGCAAAACCGTCATTTTTTATCTTAGAGAATTTCTGAATTGGAATAGTTGGAGATCGAATTTCCAATCTGGAAGAGATATTGGAGGCTAAAAATGTGAGTGATGTTATAACATATTAATAAATCATATTTGACAAAATCATGCATAATAATTATCAATTTATTATAAATAAAGGAGAATGTGTATTACTTATCCATAAGAGCATAAATTATTATAAAATGGAATTAAATGATAAATTGTGATAAATAATGATAGAAATGGATGAAATAGACGTTAGAAAGTGGTAATAATAATGACATATTTGCAGCCCAACATACCCCCAAACTAGATATGTTGCATGTACTCATGCAAACCAAAGCCTCTGCATTAACCAAGCTGTAATACAATAATCAAAATGTTCACCCCAAGTCATTGTATTGATGGAACAAATGACTTCTTCCTCAAATAATAAATATTCAATTTTAATGATGTTGGTGAAGGCACAACAATTTTCACATTGACTTTCAACCGTATGTTAATGCTTCTCTAATCCAAAAATCGGATTGTTTTGATGCATGGATCATCAAATATAAGAAAAATGGTTGTAGGTGACAGTGCATGATTTCTAAAATTTTACAAACTAATTTAGCTTGAAATTTTCTAGGTTTGTGTATTTTAAATATACCTCTTTGTTGTCCAAAAATCACAAGAATTCAGTGCATAGTTTTAAAGATATGCACAAATCAATTTTTGCACTATATAAAAATGAAATTGTATGCCTTAAATGAGAAAGAAAGTAGAAAATATTCGTCATGTGTAGCAATTCCTCCCCCAAACTAGAGAATTAGCATGCCCTCATGCTATACTAGAAAACAGATTGAGGTAGTTGCTACAATCGTTATGCTTGGTGTTCAACAACATGGAATAATGGAAGTTTTGAGAATGAATAATGAGATCGATGGATGATGGCATGGCCATCATAAATAAATGAAAGAAAGTAACACTCCCCCAAACCAAAAGCTTTTGTGTCTCTGAAAAATGGGAAGTGGTAAAGAAGTGGAACGAATGAAGATAAAGAATTCTTAATGGATTTTCATGAAATTCTCCTAAATTTTAAATAAATCATAAACTTATGCTATTTTACCTCAAGTTTTACCTCCATAAAAATGTGGAATGACATCTATGGACTGGCATTTGTTGAAGCTGATGTAGGCTGAGCTGATGCTTAAAGTGATAAAAAAATATGGAAGCCATGCAAGTTGAAAGTAAGTACAAAGGGAGGCAGGGTTTTTCTTCCCCCAGGTTTCCACGAACAAAAATCACAGGAAAATATGTTATGGATTCATAAATGTGGCAGAATAATAACCAAAATGACATATATGGCGGTAGAAATCAATCAAATGGACGCAAATCATAAGGAGGATGGGGAAATGATTAAAAAGGAAAACAGAGAAATAATTGCTATGAAAAAATATTTTTGCTTTGATGGAAAATTGTGACAGAACATGATATGTAAAGAGTGGTAACAACTGCTGGGATTAAATAATCAGACATAATTAAGTTATTTCATATGTAGTTTTACCATGCATACTGGTATTTATAAAGATAATAATATTCAAATGGTAAGTTCTCCTTTGAGAATGGGTTGGTAAGAATAAGTGAAAAATGATTGGTTGTTTAACATGAAACTCCGATGCCACAAGCAGACCCACTACTGCCAGCAGGCGTCCATAGCCTCGAAAAAGTTGCTTGTTAAACAAAAAATGAGTCAGAATCCTCTATTTAGTATTTGGATAGTTTATTTTCTCTTATAGAAAGACCACCATGCTGGCATGGTAACCAGATAGACACAGTGCCATTCACTAGGATTTAACAAAGTAATCAGGTCAGCTTGTGATGATACCTCTTGTCCTTCAGGAAGTTTTTACTTTGGCTCGAAGGTCATTTCCCTGGTGTGGTAGCCATTGTGGGAATGTTACTTGTTATCTCCTTATAATCATGGTAGGTTGGCTCATGATGAGACCCCTATCCTTTCTAAAAGATTTGCATATTATTTTAATTTTTGTATATATATATATATATATATATATATAATCATAAATAGAGAGAGGCTCATTAACTCCTTAAGGGTTAGGGATGGTGTGAGGATTGAAGAAATGCCAATAAAAGTTATACACTTATTCCTAAGTCACCCTACCCTAGAAAATTAGCCATTGATAGTGTAAAAAGATAGCCCAACATGGTATTAAGATGGTGAATTATTTATACTGTCTGAAGAAAAGATATCCAGCAAACCATTACATGGTTAGGCCATATCAATGTCTGAAAATAAAGATATCCATCAAAGATAAAAAGATCATAGTTGTTATTAGTGTTGCTTATTTTCCCATTTTTAGGTGCACAATTCCCATTCACAAGATGATTTCCATGACAAAAAGGTAAAAATTCATTCAAACAACTACTTATTACAAAAACACGGTTGTTCAATTGACTAAACAGTAGTTGTTCAATTGATTGAACAACAAAAAAATACACCAAAAAAATTGTGATGTTCAATTGATTGAACAGCAAAAACACACAAAAAAATTTTGTTGTTCAATTGATTGAACAACATAAAAGACACAAAAAATTTGCGTTGTTCAATTGATTGAACAACAAAAAACACACAAAAAATATTGCGTTGTTCAATTGATTGAACAGCAAAAACACACCAAAAATTTGCGATGTTCAATTGATTGAACAACAAAAAACACACCAAAAAAAATTGTGTTGTTCAATTGATTGAATAGCAAAAACACACAAAAAAATTAAGTTGTTCAATTTATTGAACAAAAAAAAAAATAAGTTGTTCAATTGATTGAATTTAAAAAAAAAAAAAAAAAAGTGTTGTTCAATTGATTGAACAGCAAAAAACACAAACAAACAAAAAAATTGCGTTGTTAAATTGATTGAACAACAAAAACACACCAAAAAATTATGATGTTCAATTTATTGAACAACAAAAACACACCAAAAAAATTGTGTTGTTCAATTGATTGAAAAACAAAAAACACACAAAAAATTGTGTTGTTCAATTGATTGAACAGCAAAAACACAGAAACAAAAAAAATGTGTTGTTCAATTGATTGAACAATAGTTATTAAGTACACGCAAAAGAAACATGATTGTCTATTTGATCGAACAACAGCTACGCAGTCGAAGACGGGACAACAAATGTGCAGTCGAGAATGGAACAACAACTCTTCATTTGACGAAACAACAAATGTTCGTTGGATGGAACAACAACTGTTTATTTATAGAAATTGCGCATTCGCCAATGGAACGACAACCATAACTTTGAAGGAAGCAACACCTAAAACACAAAAACATAAGAGAAATTAGAAAAGAAACAACACTTTATTAAAAAGAGTAAATAAATAAAGAAATTAAGTTACAATGGTTGTGATTTCAATTGCAGTAATGTTGTTTCCTAAGGGAACATCAATCTTTTTACAGAAATGGAAATTTGTCAATGGTGAATGAATGGAAAAAATGATCTTTTGAAAAACAAAAATGCTTTGGTGGAAATGACTTGAATTTTCAATTCTTCATTTTTCCTGTTATGAATCCGTCAAATAATGAAAATATCTTTACATCGTTTTCTTGTTGGCAGGTATTAGCTGGACATTTGTGGTAAGATATTAGAATATATTTTAGATCATGACATCTAAAAAATTTAACATCATATGATATTAAACTTCTTAATAGATGTTTGGATGAAATTCCCTTATTTCATTAACATTGTCTTTAAGAATCAATTTTTCATAAATGGACTTCCCTTATTCTCCTTGGACCTGCAAAAAAATGAGTATCTACCTGAAATAAAACATAAAATCATGGAAGAAGAGAGGTGTACAGGCTCTCTTAATCCAAGAAATATTAAAAAAACTAACAAATAGTTACTATGTAAAACAAATCCACAGAAATATAAACAAAGCAGAATTTATATGTCACCTGCGGGAGAGCATTGGTCGACCACACTAACTAGGCGTGTTTTAATCGTAAATTCTTTGTTTTTCGTCCAATTTCAGTGATTCCAAAGAAAAATGAAATTTAAAAAAAAAAATATATCACCAATAGAAACAAGTTATAAAAATTCCATGATATGATATGTCAAATTTACTAAGAACAACATGTATAAAAAAGTCATTTTCAATTTCCCAACTTATACCAACAGTTGGTATTTTAAATATAAATTTTTTGTTTGATGAGGGATTCAAATGATTCAAATTGGAGATTAGATTAGATTCATTTATATAGGTTTTTAAGGCAAGAATAATTGATGCGTCAAATATGCTAGTGAACAGTCGGAAAAACAAAGTTTTGAGAATGCTGATTTATGATAGGCAATCAATATTTTGGTCATAACTTTCTCATACGACATCAAAATAGAGTGATTCAAATTGAATTTTAAACTATATTCATAGAGGAATATAAAATAGAAATGGGTTTTCAATATATAGTCATTTAGGCTTTCAAAATCGGACTTTTTCCCAACTTTGTCCCTGAACTGCCAACTAGACACCCTATCAATATTTTGGTTATAACGTTTTCATTTTAAATCCAAATTGAGTGATTAAAATTGGGTTTGAATTTAGAAATAAAGGGTTAATTAGTGTAGAAACATGTTTAAAAAATATTCCCTTTTGGTTCCTCAAAACATGACTGTCCCGACTGTGTTTTCAAAAATTTTATCAAGCTCGCAGGCCAAAAAAATATGAAAGAAAATTTTCCAAATTGGTGACAAAAATGAATATGAGTTTCTATAGAAAGATTATATTCAACATAATACATCTACATGCATAAATAAGCTCAAACATTTATCACTTTTGTTGATTTCCACAGCGTGTTGCAACAAAAACAACTATTTTTTTCTTTTAGATAAAGAAATTTATTTATTTATGTTCTTATTTATTCTATTTTCTACACTATCCTACTCTACTTTGAAAAATAAAATATAAGAGTACTTCCAATAGAACCATTTTCGAAATGAGGCTTCAAGTTTGTACATACCCAAATTTGAAAAATACATTTTAATAAATAATAGGGTATGAGAGACCAACTTCCCTTGAAAGGATGGTGCCAAAAATTGTTGAAATATGGAGCGATGCTGAAAACAAATGATGGAGTGAAACTAATTTTCAATACATCATTTACTCTCTTGATTTCCCATGGTTTTCATATCATGAAGTTCTTCCATAAATTCTGCAGTTTTTGGATTTGAAGCCTTCCCAATCTCAATACAAGTTTTCTATAATGGTGCATGTGAGATAGAATGGGTGGGAAGGGTGGATACATTTTACAGTTCAACATTGTAAGCATGTTGTACTGGTTTATTATTGTGAGGGTGTGGAATGAGTTGAGCAGGAAATTGTGTAAGGCATGGAGGATTTTGATGATGTAGTTGATTGGTTTGTGTAGATGATTTTGATAGGCAAGCAAAATGTTGTTGAAGAGCTGGTAAAGATATGATGTGCTTGTGCTACAAGATGAGGGAGAGTCTTCATGTAATCATAAGATGAACCATGCCAAATTTGTGGACAAGATTGGTGGTGGTTATATTGAGATTGACATGGCTGCCCTAATAAAGGAGTATTCCATAATGGATTATGGAAGTAAGAAAATGGAGAGGAAGTGTTTTGAACCATACATGTAGGCCATGGTTTCCATGGTTTTGAGCTTGTAGCTTCTCGATCTCTTTGATATGTTTCTTCCATCCTAGGTAAGAAAGAGAAACTATGCATGCGATGCTCCTTTGGAAATGAAGAAAAACACTTCTTCAATTTCTTCCTGATTTTTCTTTACCTGCAAAACATGCAATTGTGAATTTAGAGAGCTAATAAAATAAATTTTAAAATGTTCAAATAAATCATTGATTTCAACTCTTATATCTCTTGTTCTTGTAGTAGATTTGGAAATGAAATAAGAAAATTCTCTAGAGTTCTTACCAGCCTTGGAGATTCCTCTTGAATACCTTATGCATAAATCACAAACATCATCATATGATAGCTGAAAAACATCACCTTTTCCTATCAGATTTAAGAGTTCTAAAAGTTCAGCTCTGATTCCTTTAAGAATGGGTGTTCTTAAGATCTATTTTTCCAAATTCTTATGCTTTGATTTTTGAAGGTTATATTTAAATCGCTCTACATAGTCCTCCAAGCTTTCATCTTCCCCCTGTATCATACTGAAAATGTATTCAATGGCCTTGCAATAGTTTTGGTACTTCTCTAAGAATACATTCTTCAACACCAACTATTGAGAAACATAGAGGCTTGAGTTATAACCATGAAATGGTGCAAGAGGAGATAGTTTGGTGCTTTCTCCCTTCCTTTTGGCCTAGGCCTAGTATTTTATTCAAAAGAAAGAAGCTTCGAGTTGTGGGATCTGTTGTTGCTTTGGGAGGTTTGCTTCAAATTCCTTTTCATGTGCTTTTGTGGCAATCCTCCCTTATTTTGTGGACAACCTCTGTAGAAGGTGTCTTAGTGGATGATTTCTTATTGATATAATCAACATGTGTGATTTTAGAGTTTATAATGGAACAAACAATTTAAATGTCCTTCGGTGCCAAGTCATGAGTGGAACACTTAGTATATAGGATTGTGATGGTTGGGTTGATCTTTTCATTGCCCCATTCTCGTAATAATGCATCAAGAGTTGGGTAACCTAGTAAACACCTCTGGTTAGTCAAGGGGATTGTTACACTATCCCAACGAGGTGCCATGTGGTAGTGTGGCAGGTGGGTCCAAAAAATTAGATATAATAAATAAAAATGAATAGAAGAATAGAAAGAAAGAGGAGATGAAGAATATATAAATAAAAGGGGAAAGGGTAAAGGATAAGTAGAGATAAGGAAGGATTGTGTGGTGTAAGGTAGGTCTATCGTTAGATAAGGTGACTTGGCATTAGTTTAGGTTGCCAAATGGACCTACGTGCCATGTAAAGACAAGGTATGCAAACCACATCAACTATTATTTTATGAAATTGTTGTAAATTTCCTATTATTTTATTGGTTCTAAACTTTAGGAGTTATTTTGAGGGCCTAAACAACATTTTTTTTTGTAGAAAATTAGAGAATTTAATGTACCAAGGTGTTGGGAAAAATTAATTGCTTAATAAAAAAAACTAATCACCTAATCATTAATTATCAACCAAGGAACATCTTCTTATTTCAAAGGCAATCTGAAAAATATATGCATAGAAAATACTAATATCTAACACTAGTTCTACATGATTATGTTCTACACTATGAATCTCATTCGAACATAAATGAAATGTAAGACTTGAAAAACAATACTAAATCTCAAAATTGGAAAGTAAATGATAGGAAAATAATTATACTAATCACACGACTTGAATCAATAATGAATTAAATCACACATTGCCGAATTGTAAATTTAACCTATTACACTCAACATAATTCAAATTCTAATCTAGAAAAATAAATTAAATGAAATCTGGAAATTATGAGAAATAACAAATCTAGAGAATGCAGTAAACAAAAAATTACTTAAAAGAAAGGAAATCGACTTTAAGGAATGAGAATTTAAATTCAAATAAACAAGAACGCAACTAAACTACTTCAGATGTTCAAGGCAGCTCCTCGTCCAAGGTAGTGAGCCCAACTACCAAAGACTTAGTTCTGCCTTGAGAAACAATTCAGATCAGATCACAAGTAACAAATATAGAATTCAATGGATAAATTCCTTCATTAAAATATATGAGAGAAATAATTACATCATAATGAAGTTCTTAGCTTTGTCTCAAGTTCAATAATTATTCATCTCGTATTCAGCAATTTTTCATTCGTTCATCCAACAATTGTTCACCTATTCCTCTACCTCTTCTCTTTGATCTCCGTTTTCATTTAAATACACAGAGAGAAAAGGGAAATTACAACTAACTTGATTATAAAATGGTTTACCATTACAATTGGAGACTTTCTACAACAAATTGATCAGCGGGATCAGATCTGAAATATCATGACTCAGCTGGAACAAGTAGAATCTAGTATTGCAATTGGAAGAATTTGGAAAACGGCCACAATAGCAAATATGAGAAAATCGCCTTCAGAGAACCTTATGTTTTTGTCAATCCAAACCAAATTTTGGAAAACCACTCACAAGAAAACTGAATTGGTTTGTTCTACACAAAACCCATGCCTCAGATTTGCAGGATTCATCTCCATTTGTCCAAAATAGCCAACGCAAAACCGCCGCTTTTTATTCCAACGAATTTCTGAGTTGGAATAGTTGGAGATCGAATTTCCAATCTGGAAGAGAACTTGGAGGCTAAAATCATGAGTGATGTTATAACATATTAATAAACCATATTTGAAAAAATCATGCATAATAATTATCAATTTATTAGAAATAAAAGAGAATACATATTACTTATCCATAAGAGAATAAATTATTATAAAATGGAATTAAATGATAAATTATGATAAATAATGTGATAAAGAATGGTAGAAATGGATGAAATGGACGTTAGAAAGTGGTAATAATAATGACATATTTGTGGCCCAACATACCCCCAAACTGAATATGTTGAATGTCCTCATGCAACCCGAAGCCTCTATATTAACCAAGCTATAATACAGTAATCAAATTTTCACCCCAAGTCATTATAGTGATGGAACAAATGACTTATTCCTCAAAAAAAAAAAAAATCAATTTTAGCGATGCTGGTGAAGGCATAACAATTTTCACATTTACTGTCAACCGTATGTTAATGCTTCTCTAAATCCAAAAATTGGATTGTTTTGATGCATGGATCATGAGATATAAGAAAAATGGTTGTAGGTGATAGTGAATTATTTCTGAAATTTTACAAACTAATTTATCTTGACATTTTCTGGGTTTGTGTAGTTTAAAGATACTTCTTTGCTGTGCAAAAATCACAAGAATTTAGTTCATAGTTTTAAAGATATGCACAAATCAATTTCTGCACTGTATAAAAATGAAATTGTATGCCTTAAATGAGAAAGAAAGTAGAAAACATCCATCATGTGTAGCAATTCCTCCCCCAAACTGGAGGAAGGGGTGCCCTCATGCGCATACTATAAAGCAGTTAGGAGTAGTTTCTACAATCAATATGCTTGGTGTACAACAACATGGAATAAGGGAGGTTTGAGAATGAATAAGGAGATAGATGGATGATGGCATGGTCATAATAAATAAATAAAAGTAACACTCCCCCAAACCGAAGCTTTTTGTGTCTCGAAAAATGGGAAGGTAGTAAAGAAGTGGAACAAATGAAGATAAATAATGCTCAGTAGTTTTCATGAAATTCTCCTAAATTTTTAATAAATCAGAAATTTATGCTATTCTACCTCAAGTTTTACCTCTGTAAAAATGTAGAATGGCATGTATGCACTGGCATATGTTGAAGATGATGTAGGCTAAGCTGATGCTGAAAGTGATGCACAAGGTGGAAGCCATGCAAGCTGAAAGTAAGTACAAAGTGTGGCAGGGTTTTTCTTCCCCAGGTGTCCACGACCAAAAAGCACGGGAAAAGATGTTATGGATTCATAAATGCGGCAGAATAATAACCAGAATGACATATATTGCGGCAGAAATCAATCAAATCAACGCAAATCATAAGGATGGTGGGGAAATTATTAAGAAGGAAAAACAGAGAAATAATTGTTATGAAAAGGATTTTTGTTTTGATGGAAAATTGTGGCAGAACATGATATGTAAAGAGTGGTAACAGTTGCTGGGATTAAATAATCAAACATAATTAAGTTTTACCATGCATACTGGTGTTTATAAATATAACACTATTCAAATGGTAAGTTCTACTTTGCGTATGGGTTGGTAAGAATAAGTGAAAATGATTGGATGTTTAACATGAAGCTCCACTACCACAAGCAGAGCCGTTGCTATCAG